>CM040461.1:19305219-19359363 GCA_022758105.1 Pangasianodon gigas
AGAGCAGTGCAGATCAGATTCAGAGTAGATCAGAGCAAAGAAGTGCAGAACAGATCAGAGCAGTGCAGATCAGATTCAGAGCAGATCAGAGCAGTGCAGATCAGATTCAGAGTAGATCAGAGCAAAGAAGTGCAGAACAGATCAGAGCAGTGCAGATCAGATTCAGAGCAGATCAGAGCAGTGCAGATCAGATTCAGAGCAAATCAGAGCAGTGCACATCAGATTCAGAGCAGATCAGATTCAGAGCAGATCAGAGCAGTGCAGATCAGATTCAGAGTAGATCAGAGCAAAGAAATACAGAACAGATTAGAACAGTGCAGATCAGATTCAGAGCAGATCAGAGCAGTGCAGATCAGACCAGAGCAGATCAGATCAGGCAGCAGGACATCAGCAAATAGATCACCCTCCATACTTTCAGGGTTACAATTAAATGACTTAGGAAAAGTTTAAAACAACAACGAACTATTTCTTTACTTAACTATAAATCAGATTATACAGATATTTTAATTCTAAGATACGAAACTAATCTGTAACATAACAATCATCTTGCTTCTTTGTGTCATTTACGCTCTTGTTTATTACTTCATACTTTCATTCGGAATCATTTTTACCCAACGTTCCATCCATTTTCTGTACTGCTTATCCTACACAGGGTCACGGGGAGCCTGGAGCCTATCCCAGGGGACTCAGGGCACGAGGCAGGGAACAACCCTGGAGGTGAGAGGCAACAGTGCTAACCACTAAGCCACTGTCCCCCTACCCAACATTCCAATTTTTAAAAACGTTCAATTCAAGAAATGGTTTTAAGCATAAAAACAACAGTACATTGAAAGCTTATTCATTTCATTCATCTTCAATATCCATTCAATCATACACCCATTCCATTGCAGAGGGGCACGTTTAAGAGCTAGAAGTTTTAAAAAAAAAATACATTTGCTGACTTGCTGTTTCCTTTAATTTCTTGTGCTGCTGCCCTGCAATGGACTGATCAGGATAATAATAATAATAATAATAATAATAATAACAACAGAATGTTTGGGCTGCTGCTCTGTACTACACTGTACTAAAGAGCCTAAACGTTCTTTTTCTGTGGTCAATTCCAGAACATAATTAACCTTAAGATTCAGGTTTCTCAGCAGGAGTAGACAGAGATGCCTGGTTGTTTTCATTTAAGATGGTTAACATTACAAAAACCCATATTTAACCTGAAAAACATTAATTTATAAATATTACTATTAATTTATATATGTTACTATTCTAGATAGATATTATATATTACTCAAAAGAAGAAATGGCCCACTCTGTTCAAGTGTGTTGAAGAAAATCAAACTGGTCATATTTACTATTTAATCTAAGACAAAAAGGGCCAACTTAAGAAACTGAATAAATTCGACTGAGACAAATCTAGTACATTTTTATAAAACAAGAATAAATAAAACAAGCTGACTTAGTCTTTGATTATTCTATGTGTGATCTCGAAACCTCAGAACCCCTTTAAATGAAAAAAATTTCCTCTGTAATATCTTTCTATAAAAGAAGACAGCTGAAAAATTACAGGTGAATCTGAACAGTGTAAATCAGTCTGTCCTTCACTTGAGTCCTGCCACTGAGACAGAGGAAAAGATCAACGAAGATGAAGCAAAGTTTTCATCTGATAGAGAGGAGAGGAAGAAACACAGTGGAATGCTCAGCACATTTTTCCAGTCAAGCCTTCACAAGGAATATGATCTTGGTATTATTTTGGAGTGGCTAATGGGCACTAGTGAGTAACTTTGATTTCATGAGCAACTTGATTGAAAGCATGAACAGCAACTGAAACGTTAGAGAGAAATGTTCAAATGTGAAGTTGTCTAATTTTAAATTGGATTTGATTTTCTTAATTTTAATTCAGGGGCAGTTACTTAGTTACTGTGACTTACCACATATTTGTCCATGTAACTGTCTTTATACATCTTACCCCCATTTCTCTTCCCTCAGCCCAAGAGCTAGAGGAGGTACAGAATAATAAAGAGTCCTTAAGTAGCATTACAGAGGAATGGATTGAGGAGCTGAAAATTGAAATCCAGATGTTTGTGTCTGACATTAAGCCATGCACTGAGTGATTTTATCAGCTGCATGCTCTGCTGTCTGACACCAAGAAAACCAAGAAAGAGAACTGAGAGCCTACAAACTGTGTTGATGTAAACATCTGTCATTTTGCTTTTTTTTATGATGCTATTATACTGCAGGATTCAGTATTATAAGGTCGATACTTTTTCAGAGATCAGTAAGAGTGGTGTGTGGTGGAGAGAATCAAAGATTAATGTAAAGACCATCCGAAAGAACCAAAAGTTTCATGCATGACAGACCTCTCCTTCATGCCAGCAGACATGGCTAAATTGTTGTCTTGTAGCAAAGCCAAGGTCATGGCCGTTAAATTTGCCCAGTCTGGGTTGCACAACCTAAACTATGTATTTTAGAAACAGTCATGCCAGGTTCAGAAACTACACAAACTGGTTGAGCAATTGAAAGCTGAGAATTGCAAATTTGAGCCTCAATGCTGCAAGAGTAAGGTTGACAAATCGGAAGCAGAAAATTGCGAGCTAAAGAAGGAAAATGTCTGCCGAGGATCCAACGGTTGCAAGGAGCACTGAAGCAGGAACTTGTCTTGGCACCTCTACTTAGTAGAGAAGCTGTCCACTACTCTGTTCCTCAGAACCAACAGGAATGCAGTCACCAAACTTCATTAAAAAAAACCCCATTGAAACCACCAAATCCCCTCCTCCATCTTATATGACCAATAAGGTAATAGAAGCTCCACACTAATAATGGAGGACTACTTTAAAAGTGCAGCCACCTCACAGCTTCAGATCAAGCCAATGGAGCCTGAGGTTCATTATGGGACATATGATCCAGTGTCATCATCTACTCTTGGGAGCTCACCTGATAACAAGAAGTTCATTGATCCAGTCCTTGAACACTCTGACATCTTTGAAATGAAGAAGAAATGTAGCACCCGACTAGTAGAACATTACACAGAACAACTGTGTAATGTTCTACTACTTTCTAATGAGAGTGACAAAGCTTGGAACAAGTCATTACCATAAATAACTTGAGCAAGGAAGACAGCAACCAAAAGATGCATCTAGCCTTAAAGACCCTGAAGGAGAATCCCTCACGAATGCAGACAGAACAGATGGAGCAAATAGAAAAAACGCCTGAAATGACCTGCCACTCACTGCAAGAATAGCTCAATTATACATCAATCTGTTCTTCTGACACAATGGAAGAAGAGGAGGACATATGCCACTTAAGCCAGAAGTCAATTAAAAGCCAACAATTCAAGAGGCAGAGAGAAAATAGAGAATAGCAGAGAGAAAATAGAGAATATGGGCCGTTTTAGGGGGGAAAATGGAGCTTGAGGGAGATAAGATGTTTCCTCTTCATCATCTTTTCTTCTTCTTCTTCTTCACTAATTCTAGATTTATACTATGAAATTGATTTAAAAATGTTCCTTCATCCGACCCTCAATAAGGTCTGAAAAGTAATATTAACAAGCAGTTGTAAACAATATGGCAGGCACATGTCAAGCATTTGTTCAGGATGAAGATAAGTAGACTAAAGCGAAACAAAAACTTAAGAAGACCGTAAAGTGGGCAATATGTGCCTTAGAGAAATCTGAGAAATCTGAAAGGGCTTTGTGGCACAATTGCATCAAATGAATCCAAATAATTGCATCACAACCATTGGTCTGATTTTTCCACTCTGTCTTTGATACACTGAGATGCTTTCTACAGATGACTGTGCCACAATTTATATTTAGTGGCAGTTTTGTTTTTTATTTTTTATTTTTTAAATTATTTTTTTTTACATGGTACAGAGTATATTTTAAATAACAGTTGTTATCTCTTTTGTAGAGATTCACAGCAGATTCAAACAAAGTTTAGACTAAAATAGGTACTCCAGCACAGGTACCAGATAGACCATGAGACCCAAAGGACAAATTTGCTCTTGTTGCAAAATGCTGTGTGAAATGGGAAGATATCAGTGCAGCTTTACAAACTAGCTGATTAGCTCATGAGAAGCATTCACAGTGCAAACTTGAAGCATCTTGCCTGCCTACTGTGCAAACACATGGCCTGCAGAGCATTGCAGTACATAATAGATTCCTGTATGTATAAGATAAGCTGGACAAGTATGGGGAGGTAGTGCCTGGTCTCTAGCAGACTAGACATGCAGCACTGGAACAAGAATACAGTGTCAAGTTTGCCAGAATGATTTACATGCTCAACTATGTGAGTGACAATGCTTAAAAATAATACAATACAATTGTAGTTGTATTGTTAATCTAATCTGATTTCAGTTCAGTGGACAAGTTCTAAAAATTCTGAAGTTCTAAATACTATTCACGTTAGTGTAAGTCATAATTGGGGTTTGTCTGCCAATTTAGAACTTATCTGCTGAGGAAATTCAGTATCTTCTTTTAAGTATTGTTTTCTTCTTACTCTGAATATGTTCCAGAGTGTATAAGTGCTCTTCTCTGTTTTGATGATGATGCAGCAGCCCATGGGGCATCATGGACAAACGGAATTGATTATGCTTGTGTCCATTTTACCCAACATAATCTCTACAGCCAGAAAGCCAAGGCAACTAAATTTTGGTCAAACCTCAATTGTTCATCATTTATTTGGCTATTTTCCAGAATTCAATCATAGTGACTTCCGATGGGTTTTGGCAGATTGCCACACAAATAATACATATGTGAAAGTAGCCTAAGACTCCAGGCATGTCTGGAGATCATGTCTGATCTAAAATCAAAACAAGGTACAAGTCAAGCATAATATTAATAGTTTAATTAAATATGTTGCTTGCAAAAACCCTGATGTCTTGTCCCTCTCGTAAGAAGGTAGTGAAAGAAGTGCCGATTTTGTGGTAACGCAACCTACCTCCTTACAAGGGACACACTGCACAATGTGGTCTTGTGCATCTTCTTGTGATATGGCTTCCAGAAGTTGTGCTTTGAACTGTCCACAATTTGATCCCTGTATTTGAAATTGCAATCTCCTGACGAACGGCCAAACAATTCTCTGTTGTGCCACTCAGGAACACAGCTGAACCTTTTGCTGATCTACACTGGAAAAAAAATACATCTTAACAAGTGAAAATATTTTGAATATAGTCAAACTTATCTAGTATTTCTAATATTATCTACTATTACTCCTTGTTTCGGCTTCTTGGCATTTCACAACCACATCAGTTGCTTCCTGAAAGGCCCACATGTTTCTTTTTTTCTGAAGTGGATTTATAGTTGTTATGAGTGCTACTTGTCTGGGTCTTTCAACTGTGGACATTTTTTGTGGATTTCTTCCTGGTGCTGTATAGGTGTGTGTACAAACAATTCTTTGACAAGTGGATTCTTTGACTCCTTTCTCTCTACTGTTAAAAATAATAAATTCCTCCTTTTCCATTGGCTATGAACCTAAATTTTGTTGGACTTAAGGCTGTTTCCTAGCCCGGGTCTTATCTGACTGACCATTAGCAGTTTGTGAATGTTAATGGTGACTTTTCTATGCATACAGAAGTAAATTTTGGTGTTTCACAAGTTCCTCTGTTCTAGGGCCACTACTTTCCTCCTTATATATATGCTACATCTGGGTAAAATTATCCGTAAAACATGGTATTAGTTTCCACTGCTATGCTGATGACACACAGCTGTTTGTTTTAGCGAAGCCAGGTGATAGACAACAGCTTAATAATTTTGAGGAATGTGTAAAGGCCATTAGATACTGGATTTTGCCTACCTTCTCCCTACTTAATTCTAACAAGACAGACTTTCTTCTGCTATGGCCATAGGCAGCTACACATTCTTATTATCTAGTAAGTCTGGGTGGCCTTTTAGTTATGTGCAGCAGTGAAAGGCCTTGGTGTGATTATTAACTTAGAGTGCAGGCATTTGTTTGTGCAAAATTAAACACTACAACTGAGCAGAATTTGCGAGTGTAGGGCAGAGTTTGCCGAAAACAGAGGGACGTCTCAGTCCAGTGCCACCATTTGACAGTCAAACAGATGTATCCACAATATGTTATTCCAGAATTTAAGTTTTGGACATTGTAAATACACTCAAAACCCATGTAATTTAGGCCTATGTATCCCTTGATAAATCAACCAATCAAACAATACAACAGGCTACAACGTGCTAGTTGCATATGTAATTCTGGTCCTTTGAGCCCTGGATACCTTCTTGTGATGTACGATGCAATATTTGCAATAAATACCGCTGACATACAGCCATTTTCCTGAGACATTCTCAGTGAGTTATCACCGGATCAGAGCTGGATTCTTATTGGAAGCCTGGTGGTTATGTGAGGGTCATATAACCACAGTTACACACAAATCTAGCTTTCTATTTCACCCCTCCCAACTAACAGGGGCAGTGAGAATCACCAGCATAATGTATACCACATTGTCATGAGGAACAGAAACACGTTAGGATTAAGTGAAAAGGTGTTCAGAGATCACCACTGCATTCATGCCACTGGGAGAGGCTATGTTAACCTTATAAAACCTGCAGAAAATGCTACTTTTAGCACTCAGGTAGCAGCAGTGCAAACATCTTGGAGTGGCATGCCTCTAAGTAATGTCCATAAGTAGAAGACGCTCCTTGTGAAGTGCAAGGCCAAGGCAGGTAACATCCAGTGGGCCAGTCTTTGCTTAAACAAGGGAGCTTCCAGTGTTGTTCCTCTGTGACAGATAAACAATTGATCTGAGGATTTTCTGGTATAAATAGTACAACAAGGAACACTCTGATGACACACCAGAGCCATCTGGCTGCCAAGGCATGCCAGGTGAGCTTAATGCCAGAGCATGGAGCTCTCCCACTCTTTTGATGAGGTCATTTTTTCCTTCGATGAAGGAAAAAGGCATTTTTCATTTCACATTGGTGTCTTGCATAGGCTCATAAGGAGAGGCCTTAAGGGAGATAAGAAGATAAGGGGAGGTCCCACATTGGCATCTTAGGGAAACATGGCAGATGGAGGCCTTTCAGAAAGGTCATGATAAGGTTATAGTCCCGCAAAGAGATGACATCCTTGGCACTGTGGTTCACATATACCTCAAGTGTATATGGGGACTTCTCACTGGAATAAAGTTAGTATTTAGGGAATCAGGCAATGTACCAGGTTCAGGCTATGGGGTGCATGTCATTCAGAGAATAGCTTCCACATAAGGGCATCCAACACCTGTGTACTAGGGTGTCATGGGTTTAGCAGATCTCGGTTGGTGATTCACACAGAAGGGTAAATGCCACAGACACAGCTGACCTAGCTGAGGGTGCCAATTCCCCATCCATTTGGAGCAGCTGATCTACTCAGAGTGGAAGCTGCCAGGGTGGACAGTTTTGGAACCAAGGTCTTGCTGGATCTTGTGGCTGGATTTTGCCCAATGTTAAAAATTTTAAAGTGGTAGGGGGGAAAAGTGTATAATGATGCTATGAGCCAGTGTCCTAATACCTAATAATCTCTCTCTCCCTTTCTCTCTCTCCCTCTCTTTCTCTCTCTCTCTCGAGCTACACATGCTACTCCTGAGATGGTTCCTGGTTACACAATTGCACTTTTTGACCATGTAGTACACAGTTATAGAAGGAAATTATTTATAATTGCACTATCCGGTGTCATGCAGATGAGGATGGGTTCCATTTTGAGTCTGGTTTCTCTAAAGTTTTCTTCCTCATCTCAGGAAGTTTTTTCTTGCCACCATCGCCCATGGCTTGCTCAACAGGGATACATTTATAAATTTATTATTTATTTCTGGAATTTGTATATTTCTGTAAAGCTGCTTTATGACAATGTCCAAAGATAGAAGCGCTATACAAATAAAATAAAATTGAATTGAATTGAATTGAATTGAATTGTGGAGAGTGCTGCATTTGGGGTCCAGCTTTAGATAAAGCTGACAAACCACCTCTAAAAGGCTAGTAGTTATAGCAAGCCTTGTGGGACTACGGCTGCCACGATCACTTCCGTTAAAAGGAGCCGGTACCACACATAGGGACCTGGCTGAAACTGATTGGTTAGCATAATAATAATATCTGCTACATGTTGGATTGACAGGGTGGCTATCATTCTTAGTGAATCTGTCTCGAAAATGTAGTGCTAGGGAGAAGTCAAAGGGTGGATCTTTGAATTTGAATGTCTGTCTTTAGAAGGTGAAAGCTTAAAAACCATCTGTGTTTTGGGGTGATGGAGACATGAAAATAGGCATCATTCAAGTCCACCAGTATGAACCAGTTCTGTGGTTGCATGGCATAGATTTTACCTGATACCCTTAGCATACATAGAGGGAAGGTCTTTAGGAACCAGTTCAGTCCCCTCAATTCTAGAATTTGATGGAAACAGCCGACCTTCTTCTGAACACATATGTATGTTAGTAGAACCCTTGTTTGATCTGTGCAACAAATTCTTTTGGGTCTCCTCTGTGGGACTCTTTAGTGGTGGGGTGCTGTTTAGAACCTGCCTCACAAGATGGATGGTACTCTCAGACACCTGCTAGTGGCCTGAGGGTGTAACTCTGTCTGCCTAAGGCTTGTGTGAGGCAGGCAGAACCTTTGTGAGCATTGGAACACCATTAAGCGCTAGGTGTCAACCAGCTCCCCCACAGAGGGAACAACTTCTGTACATTAATAGTAGTGATTGTTCTAATGCTAGCAGCAAAATGACTAATTTGTCACAGGTTTCTACAACCGGCATGTGATTACCCACCTGGAAGAATCTCCTGTATGCAAGTATAACATCTTCTTGATCCTCAGATGAGGCTCAAGGAGGATGACCAGCCATTGGGTTATAAGAAGACCATTTGCAGCAATTCCAGCCTTGGATACCTTTGGCATTCTAGCTGTCAGTTTGTTGCATCAGTTTCACTCCATGATTCAATCCAAGTTGGATTGGCTTGATGGGCACTTTTTTCGTACCATCCAGTCAAGCTGCTCCTGCTCAAACAGCTCAATAGGTGTGAGATCCAGTGATTGCTCTGGTCAATCCATTACAGACAGAATTGTCAATTGACAAAAAGTCAACTCCGTCTACTCTGCAAGGGCATGCATGCTTTAAATCAGTCCTAGTTGGTTTGAAATAATAATAAAAAAAACTCACAATTCACAATTTACATTTTATCTAATTATTAACTCAGCACTATAAACAATGACCTCCAATGTTGGATAAACCTTCCTCTCAGTCACTTTGGCAGAATAGAATATCTTTGATAGAAATCACAATTCTACCAAATAAATAAATAAATAAATTTCAGCGATCCTGGTACAACTCCCATCTACCTGGTTTATATCATTAGACTCTGTTATCTCAAAATTCTACTTGAAGAATAAACCACCCAGAATCAAATTAACCTTTTAAAAATCTTTCCTTGCCATCCAACTTCAATACATACACAAGTCAGCCCAGCCCAGTCAGACAGATGAGCTATGGATAAAAGCAGAACAAAAACACTATGCAACAAAATTAGAATCCCAGCTCTACCATTCATCAGCCCAGTTCAAAACCCAACTATAGCAGCAACTATGACAGCCTGGTGGAAATTTCACAAGATCACAAACTCCTCACTCTTACTAATCAAACACACTCCCATATGGCACAATCTTGATTTTCTAACCACCAAAAAAAAAAAGTCCTACTTGGTTTGACATTATGAAATCCCAATATGTCCATGGCAGCATGGTATGTAAATGTTACATAGCCCCTTTCTCTAAGGACATGTGAAAATAAAATTTATGAATAAGTTGCCAGAAATCTTGTGATCTGGTTGAAGCTGAAATGACTGAATGGAGTTTGTTCCCCAAAATTAAATTTGAACAATGACCTATTAGGTCTGGGGTGGCCACTGGGGTATTCTAGACCACAACCACCCCTTAGCTCCGCCCTGGTTGTCTGCTATTTTTATAGTGGAGGCACTATGTTTTCGGGTTGTCCTCGCATCCGTCTGAGATTACTGTTAGCACAATAACTCAAGAATGAGTGGTTGAATGTTTGTAGGATTTATATGGAATTATCATTGTAACCAGCAGATGAATTTCCATCCTGTTTGTCATACAGAGATGTTACTTACATCTTCATGTTCAGGAACTCAAGGCCCTTTTTGTCTATCTACAAGTTTGGACATCCATCCAGCCATATGTCCGTCCATGTGTCCATCTGTCCGTGCGTATGTCCGGCATTCAAGATTCTTGTTAGTGCGATATCTCAAGAACGAGTGGTTGAATGTTTGTAGGATTTATATGGAATTATAATTGTAACCAGCATTATAATTGTAATCAATTGATGAACTGATTACATTCTAGAATTGATACAAACAGGGTCAAGGTCACAGCAATGTCAAATGTCTGGAATTATTTTTCTTCAATAGCTTCTTTCCTGTTTGAATTATATTTTAAGGGTATTTCTGGCATACAAATAGAAGGACTAGAATTGTTGGTGGTGGAGGCATCCCCATCAATCGAGTTCAACTTGTTTATTATTATTATTATTATTTATTATTATTATTATCATTAATTAATTAATTTATTTATTTTTTACTATAGGCCTATGTCTATACTTACTATAATTGTTGACAATATTCTTAGGTATTTTGATTATTTAACTGCAAATCATGCATTTTTTCAGGTTGTTAAAATGTTGTGCTCAAATTTACATGCACTTCGGTGCCCTAGTGGCACAACAGAAAGGTTTTCACCCTATCATCTGGAAATCACGAGTTTGAATCTCAGCATGCCACAGCTGTCCATGACCAGGAGTCCACGAGAGCAAAATTGCCCATGCTTTCTGGGTGGGAGTGATGCCATACTCTCTCTCCGCTATCACAGTGACAGTAGCCATGGGTGTCTGTGAGCTCATGTATGTGGAAGGGGGCAGATAGCGCTTTCATCCAATTCTGTTATGCCACCCTGTGACGCAGTTTGAGCGACAGTTCAAAACAATGTGGCTGACTGGCTTCATGTGTCTCACACGTGATAGCCTTCACCCTCCAGCTGCTGTATGATAGTGGAGTGGAACTACTGTGTGAACTGGTGGGTGGGAATTGGCCAAGGCTAAATTAGGGAGAATATAAATAAATAAATGAATAAATAAAGTGCACTCCAACCAGACATGAATTTGATCGGACAAATACAGCAAAGATGAAACTGGTTGATAATTGAGACTAATTTTGTGATCAGGTTTGACCATACACATTTTAGAATTGTGTGCCTTGTGGTGGCAGAGCAAAGTGTGTGTATGGCAATGATAGGATACTCATTACTTCAACATGGGGAACCAGAATACACACAAATTTGCCTTTGTTCTGTCTCACTGTTTTCTTTTATTGTTTTAAGAGACTATAAAAATGTTTCAAATGTCTGGAACAGTTAAAAAATTTGCCAAAAATTGGAAGCATGAGCATACTGCCCCACTACACAGTGAGGAGGCTGGTGAAGGAGAAAACAGAAGAGCCCAGTGATCACAGCTTCAGAACTGCACCATATAGATAATTGAGGTTGTCAGGTTTCAAATTCAAATATTAAAAGATGCCAACTGTATAATAACAAGCTGTTTGGAAGGGTTGCGAAGAAGAAGCCCTTCCTGAGAGCAACCTGCAAAATGCACTGCCTGAACTTCACCAAGCATTACTGGAACTACAACTGTGTGGTCAGATGAGACCAAAATGAACATTTTGGCCAAGAATACCATCAGAATGTTTGGGGGGAGATTGGACTACTTATAAGGAAAAGCACCCATATGCCCAGTAAATTAGGATGGTGGTTCATTGATGCTTTGGAACTGTTTTGTAGCCAGTGGTCCAGGGCCTCTCATAAGAATTTATAGTATCATGAATTCTTGTAAGCACCAGGATATTTTAGCCCTGGTTGCCTTTGCCAGGAGCTTAAGCTATGTGAGCTTATGGATTGGCCAAAAATCTTTGAATAAGATAATGAAATTTACATTTATGGCACTTGGAAGATGCCCTTATTCAGAGCAACATACACCCAAATCAACACAAAATGATTGCATAATATCAAAATTCAATGTTTTGCTATTGTCAATGTCTCTGGATTTGAATCCTATTGAAAACCTGTGGCTTGAATTAAAGAGGGCCGTCCATATGCACAAACCTGATGTCTCCAAACTTCTTAGACATTACTTCTTAGATATAGTAAACCACAGGAAGAAACTCGAATTTTGTTACGATCTCTTTACCACATATTCATTGTGGGGGATGCTAATAATTCTGAAAACAGTAGTGTTGAACAAATAATCGTGTTACCTAAGAAAACTTTTTTATGCTTAAAAATTAATGTGTTAATTTATATCATAATTTTTGCTCATTTTCATGCACAGTGGCAATAATTCTGGAGATGACGGGATGTTATAATCAATCTAAATTAAACTACACAAGTTTGTGTTCTTTGATGATTAGTACATTAATTCGAATTAATTAATTCGAAGATGCTTATGAATAATATGTAATATATAATTTACCCAAGACCCAAAACAAACACGCACGCATACACAGAATATGTCTAATTGTCTTTAATGAACATTTATTTCTTGCAACTGGTAACCAACAAACTACATAAACTACATCAATGTACACTCTTTGAGCTGAACATAAGACATGAGTAATGTATGACTATCTCAAGTTTCAGTCCTTCACTAATAAGGAGTAGATCTGTAGTGTGTGGTTCCAGTAAGAATTTGGGTAAGAACAATTGCTGGATTAGCACTTTAGGAAAAGATTGTGATTCATATTACTAATACTAATCTTATTTATAGTGTAACATTCTGCATCACTATTTCCATCATGTAAGAACAGTTACAAGATTAACACTCCTCATTTACAAATATTCTTCTGATAAAATATAGATATAAGTGAGATGGATTCTGAAGTACACACAGATCTAACTAAGATAGAGGAATAAGGTGAAATGGTGCACAAGAGACAGAAAAGAGGGAGAGAGTGAGGGGCTGGAAGACAATAGGGATAAAAGACATATGTGTATGAATCAGAACCTCAAGGTAGATTGAAGCAATAGTGGATTAGACAGTGTGCGCACACACACACTCGCACATACACACGCACACACACACCGGCTTAGCACTCGCTTTATAAACACACATCATTAAGCCCTTATATATAAGATGGCCAAAAACTAGCTCAACGTAGTTCGTGCTTTCTCCTATCCTGACTGGCTGATCAGGTTGTCCAAAGAGAAAGAGAACCCCTCCTCAGCATTTGGGAAAAGTGACTGGTCACGTCCCACGACACTGGAGGAACCAGCGGCCTGTTATTCTGCTACCAAACCCAACCCAATCCATTTAGAAAAGTTGATAAAGCTTGCGGCTGACGCTATGTTTGATAGAACGTTTTGAAGATTTTCCCATTATCCTCCTGACACTGATATGATTAAACTCAACTGGATGACAGCATTTACATGATGTTAGAATATCTGGAGGTAGTCAGTACATGGATATAGCATGTGCATTAAAATATACACACCAACACAATCACACCTGCAGCTTTCTATCAATAATATAGAGACTTGCACTTGAGCACACATACCGACTGGCATGGAAAGTGGAAGGTGTGGAAAGCTGTCTAGTTTAAGGCTCAGCAAAAGACTACTAATTTCTCCAGAGGCTGCAATGTATATTTGTGACTATGGTCCAGATTTACCAAAGGCTTCCGCGTACTTACTCTAAAAAGGCTTTAGAAATTTACAACAACCGCATTTTCTTATATTCTTTTGCATGTAGTAATGCTTCAGGAATTTATTCATGTGTCTCAAGATATAAATTATGCTCTGATTTTAAACTATACAGGACAAACATGCAGCTTTGCTATGAAATATACAAGGGAGGACTATACGAGGGCAGAATGGAAATAATGACCGTAACATAGTGAGGAACCACTCAGGGATATACAGTATAAGACAGGACAGAACAAGAAAGTCTGGGAACTGGAATTCGGCAAGTTCGGAGTAGACGGAGAAAGTTGACAGCATGCAGGAAACTGGAATCTGAAAGAGACAAGAAAAGACAAAGAGGAAGAAAAAAAAACATCAGGGAATAGTCGGAAGAAACAGATAATAGATAACAAAGAATAAAAATGTCAGCCTGAGAATAGATTGAGAGTTTAATTATACTGAAAGCATCACTGCCTGTATGTGCGATTTATCTTTAATGTTGCCTCAATGTCCAGTCGATTTGTTTTTTGATGTTTGGAACCATTATTTTTCTTATGCTTTCAGACTAGATAAGGCAGAAAAAGAAACATCTAATACTGGAGCAAGATTACACCATATAATTATGAACTCAGCTAATATTAGCACATTTGGGGCTAATTTCTAAGTTAATTAGGGGCTAGGTTCTAATTTAAGACAGATTCACAAAATGATAAATAATAAAAAAATACTCCTTGCATTCCAACCAAGATTTAATGCACACACAAATGTTTCCCAACACAATACAGCTAACAGTATGTTCATGTCAAAATTAGGGTTACTGATAACCACTTTGTATATGAACACAAATAAAAAAAATTACACTGTAAAAGTTACACTACAAGATTACACACACACACACACACATATATATACATATATATATATATTAACATTTTAAATATTTGTGATTAAGGTATAGTTTCAGATTTCTTTTGCCATTATTTAAAGTACGTATGACATGTTTGTGTAATTTTGTGCACTTGGATAGTAGAGTAAGCTAGTGAGTGTATGTGAGTGTAAGTGTGTATATGTGCTTACCTGTATAAGTTGATTAACTGGCTGCAGCCTCTGGCTGCATGATATAATGTCTGGATGGTTCCACCATACTGCCACAGTGTGCATCACTCCTACAACACATCATGTTTACTGTCTTTACTAAGCATAACACACATATGCCCCTATTTTCAAGATCATAGAGCAAACACAAAAAAAACAGTAAGATTACAGCATTATAATGTATATTCTCTGCATTCCTATGATTGGCAGTAACTGGATGAAGCGTGACACTACTGTAAAAAGGGGTGGAGCTAGAATAAATGCAATATCCTTTTACTGTGATGCCCAATCAATTCAGCTCCTCTCAATTCCTTTAAAAAGCTGTGTGTAGTGACATGTTCATAATGACACCTAATTAAATTTCTGCAAATCTCATTAAAAAAATTGATGATAATTACGGATATTTCACACCAATTCACACCAAACTCCTCTCTTAATCATTTTAAACCGCACTCCTCAAGAAACAGATGCGCAACCATTTAAACCAATGTTTCATCCCAAACAAGGCCATATATCTCATCCATCCTGCTATATATACAGTATGTGTCTTTTTCACCTATGCATGTGCATAATGCGTAAAGTTCATAGAAAATATTTAAATCATACACTCCCTTTGTTTATGTTGTTGAAATTATTGAAATTCTTTATAATAATTTAGGGTTGTTTGGCCTGTAACCCAGCATACAGTAATACTCATTATTCCAATATAGAATAAACACAAACACTGTTTTTGGTGTCCAACTGACGTTTCTGGGTAAAAGTATTTTCGGTAAAATTACAGCTGGTCAAGCTTTGACTGAATGTTTGGTTTGAAATAAAGCTCGATCATGTGCACTGAGACAATGGCAATGTTGGCATGGAAAATACAACATGCTTCTATTTCTATAAATTCTGTTTCTATACTGCAATACAAATCTTTTATGTAATTAGTAGACAGATTTTTTTAATCGCTGTAAAATTGTGACAAGCAGAAATAAGTGGATGGTTGACAAACTTATACGAGTATGTTTTCTGTATTTTTTCTGTGTTTTTCTGGGTGTTCACTCATGAGTGTGTGTCCAAAATATACTGTTTATATTGGCTAATTTCTCATCTCTATCCTGGAAATAAATCTGGTCTCTTAGATATGTTATTGAATCTATTCATTTTATGATAATCAGTGCATAGAAGTGTGTCAAAGAGTCAGGTTTCACAACTGAGCTGTTCTTGTTTATTACAGATAAGATAATTCAATCAGTATTTAGTTAGCATTTGAGAGACATAACCTGTGTATGTTTAAGTGGTGAGACAGAAACAGTGTATGAGCCGTTTATGCTTTGTGTTAGTAAAAAATAAATAAATCCAATTAGAAAAATACAAGTTTACACTTATCACTTAACGCAAATGGGAAAATATTGCCTTATTCCCAAACAAATTAGCAATACGAGAAGTACACTGCCACTTGTCTGAACAACCGTAACTGAGTAACTGAGTAATTTATATAATATACCATAATAACCAACCTGTTGTCATTAATGTCTGGGCTGTTTCCTGAAATAATAAGAACAGATGTTAGCAGCCATGGATGCACACCCCAGTAAAGGTATACATATTGATGATGCACATTCACAGCATATTTCTGGTAGATACACTAACCATTTTCCACATCCAGCGGGTAGGAGCTTAGTATGTCTATAGATCTCACAGTGCTGTAGCCAACTCTGCAAAGCACAACAACATATACATGAAGAGATGTGAAGAGAAAAGGAGAGAAGACAAGAGAAGAAAAGCAAGATAAAATGACTCACACGTTGGTTTTCTGGGGAACAGACTTCTCCTCTCTCTGGAACAGGACATTACTGAATGATGTCACAGGCTCACTGGCTCGCATGGAGAGAGAGGTGGTGGGAGACGTGGCGGCGCCATAGTTCCCAGGCCTCACTGGCTTTGCTAAGAGAAAACAAAGCGAATATAGTTCATTAAAGTTTCGCAAACAGTTGAAAATCTGATATTCCCCGATGATTTTCAACCTGCACATCTACACACTGATTTAAATCTTTCTATAAATAAATTAAATAAATGTCTACTACATATTATAACCTTTGCCTAGCTACAAAAACAACTTCTTTAGAAACCACAAATGTATCTGTGGACAATTTCTTTTACTGGCATTGAATAAAAGCTTGTCATGTACGCATTCTTTTACAGCCAATAACACCCAACCTCAATCTTTATTAATTATAAACATTATCCTGCGGCTCTATTCACGGGACTTCTATGGTATATAATGTACATTAATGAATGTAGAAGCTTAAAGAAACCCTGTCCTTTATTCTTGTGCCAATTAAAAAGTGGAGATGTGAGAGCCTAGCTGCTATTTCCCTTAAAGCCATTAGCTGTGGCACAGTCAGGCTGCAGTACCAATCTGAGCAGCGTGTGGGCGGCGCAGTGCGTTGCGCAGGCGCATGGCATCCCGAATACGCTCCACCTCCTGCTGGTAGCGGCGCCGATCATTCATGGCACCCTGTTTGGCGTCCTTTAGTGCCGCCTCAAGTGCCCGAACGCGCTCAGCCGTAGAGCGAAGACGCTTCTCCAGTTTCGGAAGCTCACAGCGCAGATCTGCATTATCACGTACCAGCTGGAGAGGACAGGGAGATGTGAAGAGGAATTTCAGAAGAGGCGATTAGCAGTGGAATAGAAGTTGTGATTACACTTGTGATTATCCTTGAATCCAAATAAAAGGATTCAATTATTAAATATTTAATTTAAACATTCAATCTACTGTATGTATGAAACCAAAACATGGGTTCCTTGATCCATGCTTCTGTTACCTGTTTGTGAACCTTTGTAAGCTGGTCCAGGTTGTTTTCAAGAAAGGAAATCTTCTGCTTCTGGGTGTTAGACCCCCCACTATCATCAGGTCCAATTTCTGAACTCTGGCCAAAAATTGGATAGAGATAATAAAGAGAGGAGTGAAAATACTTTATCTAGTCATATTATTACAGGGTATAATATAATATGTGTCTTTAAAGTATCATTCAGTTGTGACAAGTCGCTAGCATGCATTTGTTGCAGCCTGATCTGGTGCTCACTTTTTTAACTCGAGTCGTGAGGTCTTGAACGAACAGCTTGCGCAGGTTATGGAGGGTCTGGAGCTCACGAGCCTATCAGATAGAAAGATAAACAGAACAAGTGTGGTGGGCTGATGAAGAAAATGTTTTATTACTCACCCTGGATATACCATAATACATACACACAGCACAAACACCATAACTATAAGGCAGAGCAGGTCAGTGTCTACCTTGTAGTCAGTGATTCTCACTGAGAGTCGAAGACAATAGCAGTACCTTGACTGATTTTCATCTACAGTAGGGTAGAGTATTAATAGATTGTGTGATTCTCATCCTCAATAGGGTATAGTATTAATAGACTGAGTGATTCTCATCATAAACAGAGCACGTTATTAATAGATTGAGTGATTCTCATGAACAAGGAGAAGTATCAGTATTTGTGTTGACTCGTATCCTCAAGAGAAACAGCATCAGCTCTCAAGTGATTCTTATTCTGAAATAAGATCAGTATCTGCACTTGACTGGCTCTCAATAAGGATCAGTATCATACACAGTATGACTATTTCTGGAAAAGAAACCACCCTGCTATTCCTCCACTTATTCATAGAACCATAGTTATATACATAAACTATGGTTTTTCCATGTTATTGAAGGCAAGTGCCATTTTTGGCAAATTTTAACAGCCAATTCATATCTGTTTCATAGCTGTGAACCAACATCTTGTAAGTCCTTTGTGTGCAGTGGGTTCGGAAAGTATTCAGGCCCATTCTGTTTTGTGTTATAGATTCAATTTTATAGGTTTTGCCATTTATCCACACACAGTAATCCACAACGACAAAGTGAAAACGTTTTTAGAAAGTTTTCCAAATTTATTAAAAATCAAAAACTAAAATGGCTCATTTATGTAAGTATTCAGACCCTTTTCTAAGGCAGGTGCACCCTGTTTAGTTTGATTGTCTTGATGTCTACTCATCAACTTGATGTCTCTAGAGCTTGATTGGAGTCCACCTGTGGCAAATTCAACTGACTGGACATGCTTTTGAAAGGTGCACACCTGTGTGTATAAGGTCCCAAATTTCACAGTGAATGTCAGACCAAAAACCAAGCCATGAAGTCCAAGGACCTCTTTGTACTCCTTCACAATCAAATTGTGTTGAGACATAGATCAGGTCACAGGTATAAAAGCATTTCTAAAGCTTTAATTGTTCCCAGGAGCACAGCGGGCTCAATCATTGTAAAACTGAAGAAGTCTGGAACCACCAGGACTCCAGAGCTGGCCGTCCAGTCAAACTCAGTAATCAGGCTAGAAGAGCCTTCGTCAGGTCACTAAGAACCCAATGGCCACTCGAACAGAGGTTCAAAAGCCCTCCATAGAGATGGGAGAAACTGCCGGAAGGACAACCATCTCAAAAATTGCCCATCAATCAGGACTTGATGGTAGAGTGGCTAGATGGAAGTGGCCACTCCTGAGTAAAAGGCAGGAACTTAAAGGACTCTCCCCATCCAATCTGATTGAACTCGAGAGGATCTACCAGGAAGAATTGGAGAAATTACCCAAATCCAGGTGTGCAAAGCTTTCAGAGACTTACCCAAGAAAACGCAAAGCTGTAATTGCTACAAAAGATATTTCTACAAAATACTTCTCTAAATTCTTCTTAAATGAAATATAATTAAAAGATTCCAGTTTTGACGTTTAATAAATTTACAAAAATTTCTAAAAAACTTTTTTGCATCATCATTATGGGTTATTGTGTGTTGATTGATAGCAAAATATAAATTTAATCCATTTAAATGAAATCTATAACACAATAAAATGTGCAAGGGGTCTGAATATTTTTGAACCCACTGTATCATTCTTTCCCCATTCATGTAGATAGGAGCCAGGTCTTGTATGACTGAAAATAACTGCTCAGGAGCATTGCCAAGATGGCTGCTGAGTGGAGAGACTTCACAAGAAGGACTTTGGTAGAACCGCAGATACATAAGTAATTACTGTTACTTATTTTACAATACTTTGACTCTTGTTTGTTCTCTGCAATTAGGTCTACACTGCCACTGAAATCTCTGAAAAGGAAACTTTTCATTGGTGTTCATCAGAGATTATGTGTTATGTTGGGATTCAACAAACCAACAGACACACTCTCAACATGCAATGTATGGATTGTGCTTTATATTCAATAAAGACATGTAAAATTACAATAAACCTGCCATAAGAATGAGCAACTAGAATGAATGTATGAAGTAAAAATAAACAGAGTGACTTACAACAGTCTCCTCCAGGCCCTTGAGATCTTGTTTAGACTGCTCGTGCCTCTCCTGCTGAAATCTGAGGGAGAAACAGACTTAATTTTACATGCATTATGGGGGAGATACATACGTCCAAACATATGACACTATATACATAAAATCAAAGACATTACACATGCAGACTACACATGCTCTGAATCAGACACTGCAATCCCTCATATACTCTTACTGCACCACACAAACATAAAATGAGCCAAGCTTTGCAAAATCACAGTTATGAAGAATTCACCACTAAACATCTGAGTGGTTTTTAGTTAATTTAACTTATCTAAATAGAATACTGACTCCAATACCACAACTGGATATTAAATCTACACATACAAATTGTTAATAAAACTACAAAGTGCATCTTGATGGAATGCATTGACATTTTTTTTAATGACAAACTAAAGGGATCTCAAGTTAAGCCACAGCTTCGGACTTTGGCTGAGACTTACGATAGCTGTTCCAAACGTGCGTTCTTTGTGTCCTCCTGAATCTTCAGGTTGCTGAAGTCAGATTGCACGTGGGCCAGCTCTAACTCCAGAGCCTGGTTCTTACTACAGGGAGAAGTTATGGAAAAGTAATGTTAGTTATCTAATCTATAGAAATGTAAGGTAACACTTTGGTATAGGGGCACATTCTAGCTGCTAATAAATATTTCGCAGCTAATGAGTGACAACATTAGCAGCTTTTTTGTCCTTTATATAGCATTCTCATATTCTTCCTTTAAACTAAAAATGTTACCTGCTTCTACTTAATTATGGCTGTTACTGGAAATGTATGTGACCCTTAATGTGAAGTGCTATCAATATTTCATGAGAAATGATAAATACTCGTGTGAAATTGAAATGTTGAATATCATGTTTATACGGAATTGTTTTTATTTTTGGTCTCATTTAATGTCCAAAACATGTTAGGCATTTGTCAACCAATTTGTCTGACCATCAACCTAGTCTGCATTATAAAATATAGCTTTGTACTGAACAAACACATTTAAGAGCCATTTCAAAGCCAACACATTACATGTCTTGTGTTGGATTTCCAGAAACAATAGTTCTTAAATATAAGTGCATCACTTATCAATAACAGCTCATTAGTTGAAATAAAGCACTAATCAGCCAGTAATTTTGCCAAATAATGGCTGGATTTACTACTTACTATACACACTTATTGGATATATCTAATACGTCTTATTAGATCCCCTATAATAAAGTGCTACCAAATATAAATGTGTTATTACTACACTCGTTTATACTAATAATGACTTAGAGAAGACAAGATCTAGTGTTTAAGAGATCACTAGTTGAGTAGGTTGATTAAGTGTTAATGATTGGTCACTGACTCAGTGAGCTCATCAATAAGGCGCTGTTTCTCGTTGATCTCATCCCGCAATTGGCTGAGTTGAGTGTGGCGAGGTTCGCGATGGCCTGCAGCTCTGTGAACGGCCTTCTGGAATGACACAAATGGAGGGAGAAAAAAACTATTCATATATGCAAATATATGCAGTCCCCTCAAAAGTATTGGAACAGCAATGCCAATTGCTATACACTGAAGACATTTGGGTTTGAGATCAAAAGATGAATATGAGATGATAGATCAGAATTTCAGCTTTCATTTCCTGATATTTACATATAGATGTGTTAAACGACATAGGATATGGCACCTTTCGTCGCAGATCACCCAATTTTTAAGAGCCAAAGTATTGTAACAGATAGTCTTAAAGTAAATTAAAGTTAAAAAAAAAAACACGTAATATTTGGTTGCATAGCCCTTGCTTGCATTAACTGCATCAAGCCCAGTGACCCACTGACATCATCAAACTGTTGGATTCTTCTTTTGTGATGCTTTTCCTGGATTGCACCACAGCTTCTTTTAGTTGTTGTTTGTTTTGGGGGGTTTCTCCCTTCAGTCTCCTCTTCAGGAGGTGAAATGCATGCTCAATTGGGTTAAGGTCTGGTGATTGACTTGGCCAGTCTAAAACCTTCCACTTTTTTCCTCTGATGAAGTCCTCTGTTGTGTTGGCAGTGTGCTTTGGGTGATTGTCTTGTTGCATGATGAAGTTCCTCCCAATTAGATTGGATGCATTTCTCTGTAAATTGGCAGACAGAATGTTTCTGTAGATTTCTGAATTCATTCTGCTGCTACCATCATGAGTTACATCATCAATAAAGATTAATGAGCCCATTCCAGAAGCAGCCGTGCAGGCACAAGCCGTGTCACTACCTCCACCATGCTTGACTGATGAGCTTGTATGTTTTGGATCATGAGCAGATCCTTTCTTTCTCCACTATTTGGCGTTTTCATTACTTTGGTAGAGGTTTATCTTTTTTGCAGAACTTTTGTGGCTCATCTCTGTATTTCTTTGTGAATTCCAATCTGGTCTTCCGATAGTTACTGCTAACGAGTGGTTCGCATCTTGTGGTGTGGCCTCTATATTTCTGCTCTCCAAGTGTTATTCAAACGGTGGATTGTGATGCCTTCACAACTGCCCCGTGGAGTTTGTTGGTGATGTCACAAATTGTTTTGGAGGTTTTTCTTCACAGCTCTTACAATGTTTCTGTCATCATCTGCTTTTGTTTTCCTTGGCTGACCTGTTCGATTTCTGGTTGTTAGTGCGCCAGTGATTTCTTTCCTTTTCCAAACATTTCAAATTGTTATATTGGCTATGCCTAATGCTTGTGCAGTGGCTCTGATAGATTTTCCCTCTTTTCTCAGCTTCAAAATTTCTTGCTTTTCTCCCATAGACAGCTCTCTGGTGTTCATGTTGGTTTATCCTTTTTAACAACAAATGCAATCTTCGCAGGTGAAACCCAGGTCTCAACCCAAAACTAGCCATTCAGAGTTATCAACTGTTTAAACGATCAATCTAACAGGACACACCTGGGCAACAAGAAACACTTATCAGTCACATTTTCCAATATTTTTGATCACTTGAAAAATGGGTGGGTTCAAACAAAGGTGCCATGTTCTAAGTCGTGTAACATATCTAGATGTAAATATCAGGAAATGAAAACTGAAATTCTGATCTATCATCTCATATTCATCTTTTGATCTCAAACCCAAATAACTTCATTGTATATCAGAAACCAAAGAACTGGCCTTGCTGTTCCAGTACGTTCGGAGGGGACTGTACATTATTTATGTGGAATGCATATTAAATGATGCAAAAGTTAATGTAGAAGAACCCTATGTCTACAATCTCCTGAAAAGAAGCTCAAATAGATTTTTGTTTTGGAAAGACAGACATTTATTGACAAAAACATTAGGTGTCATTATGCATTATGAGATTTGAACTTGCAGTAGTTTGGGAGGGTAGATGGGTTTAACAACACATTCTGCATGTCATCTGTGTTTCCAAGATGTCCATCAGACTTCTCGGTCATCAGACTTAATACCTCATCAGGATTACTAATAACTTTCACCTGTGGTTTATTCCTATTTAAACACTTCTTACCTCAGTGCCAGTTACAAGGTCTTGCCAATTACTTAGTGAGTCTAAGATGGCAGTCCCTTATTTATATGGGGTTTTGTTTTGCCTGTGTTCTGCTTTTGGATTACTCTTTGTAATGGTGTGTTTGGGAACCGTATCTGGATATTAGGACATTCATTTCATCTTGATCACTAACTGGTTGTACACTTCCTGGGGTGATGTGATTTGAATAAAAACAGACAACTATTCAGATTTTTTCTGACTGGAACTTTTCTATTGAAATTCTCACAGTGGTTCTTTAATTTTGGATTTAATTGCCTGGGGGTTTTATGTTGAATTATTTGTCCTTTTGTAGAATAGAAATATAATAATCACTTACCTTTCCATCAGATTCCCCTGTCTCTGGCTTTTCTGCTCCATCCTGCTGTTCTGCAATGCCATTTTAAAGCATGATAAACTTGTGAGTATGCATGCCTCTTTTTTCTGGTTTAAAAATACTTCTATTTATTGCAGTTTTCTACCATCGAATTACATCTGACAAAACCACCCTAACCCCCAAACTTCCAGCTATTTCTGGTTTAACCTGCATATTTTAAAAGACCATACTGTATGCTGTACAATAAGCCAAATAATAAAGCAATGTTTCCAAACATTGCATTGCAAAGTTTTATTGTACATGTGTTACTTTAAGTATATTTGAACAATGATTATGATTTGCCCTAACGCATTGCATGTTACAGATCCATAATATGCTTACAGGTTATGTGTGTGCTTTACCTGGATTCTGTAACAGGGACAGTTCTTCACTCAGAGCATCATAGCTATCCTCTAGCTGTCTCTTCTTCTGCTCCACATTCTGCATATACTCAGTGAGAGACCGGATCTTTGCCTCATGCTACACACATAGACACACAAGGAGATCATTAAAATTGAGTTGCAATCAACTCACTATATGACCTTAATATCAAAAACAAGTAGTCTAAACAGCTAATCATCTCTCTCAGAATCTAGACCTGTGAGATGAGGAGCTGGCAGGAGGAGAGTTCTCGGCCAGTCTCCTCCATTTTGCGATGACACTCCAACTGCATGCTCTCCAGCTGCCTGCACCGCTTCACCATCGACTTCACCTCCGATTTAATCTTGCTGATGTAAAGCCTGGCCACGGTGAACTCCTCCTCTATAGCCCCGCTGATTTCTACTGGCTGAAGAGACATACAGAACGTTTGAGGGAAAAAAAAGTGAAGAATTTGAAATGAAACAATCACCCTGTAACTGATCATCATCTTTTTCAAGTAGCATTTCCTCTGAATAACTACTGTATATACATATTTACCAGTTTGATTTCTCCATTGCCCACAATTGTGCTGAATTCACTCAGGTCCCTCATTAGGCCATTCAACACGTCAGCAATGCGCTTCCTCTGCTGCGAGCTCACCTCCTGCATCTGAGCCAGTTCAGCTTCCAGTTCCATTAGACTGGCCTAAAAGCAGTAGTGAGAGATGATGAGCTGAGCAGGACACGGAAAACTAAGGAATATTGAGATTTCCAAGTGAACAAGGGCAAACATTTCATGATCCATTTTTTATACTTGTTCAGTTTGTAGAAATATTTTGGCTATGTATAAGCTCTAATGTGTGTGAAATGTCTTGGGATGAATAATTAAATTTACTTTTATAAAAATAAATCATAAATCATAAATATGGATGAAATAATAACTATATCGTATAATAACATTAATCCACGGGAAGTGGAAAATGGGAAGGTCAATTTCCAGATTCAGATATCTTATAGATCTGGTTGTTATATATATATATATATAATAATGAGTAGTGCTCATTGAGGGATCATGAGGGATCGTCTTGAGCGCCATTAAGCAGGTTTTTGTTCTCTTTTGTTGTGTTGATTGTTCTGTTTGTTGTGCGTATTTTGATGAGTGGCACTGCTGAGATTTCGAAGCGGTTTGGGATTGCTCTTTGTAAAACGCATATAGTTTCTGTACTGTTTGTTGTACTGTGTTTGTTTTTGTAAAAATTATCCCAAGGCTTTTGGCATCCCTGGATAGGACACCAAAAGGTAGGATGTAATTTTTCACTATGTGAAATTAATAAAATTCTTTTTTGCAAAATCTGAATAGATTTTATTGACTTAGATTTTAATACAGTCACCTGACATACCTGAAACCACCACCAGGAAAGGAAGCTACCAGGAATTTTATTTTTAAAACCAGGCTAATATCCCCTCGCATCTCATCTTTTTTTCCACCCTATTTGTTTTGTTATAATTTATAAGAAATTTCAACACCAAGGAATTGTACAAGACATTGTGTAGTGCCTTGACATGCAGATTGTTTACCTCCCACCAGCAGTTCACTGTTTGGCCCCCAAAATGGCTCTGTTCCTTTCAGTATACAATTCATTCTCTAGATTGCTTATCAGTGTGTATACTTTATCCTGAATGTTCATGCGTGTCTGACTGTGTGTATACGTGTATGTGTGTGCTGTTGTACCATTTTTTGGCTGAGCTGCTCAGCCAGCTGCTTGTTGTGCAGGCTCTTCTCCTCCACCTCCTGGCTCTTCTGGTCATAGTTGACGGCAAGCTCCTCAAGCGCCTGCAGCACTTCCCTCACTTCAGCCTTGGCACTGTCGCTCTCCGACTGCAGCCGGCCAAGCTCGCTCTGCACCTTATCACTGTCCCCACGTGTTGATGCCAGCAGCTATAATACAAAGAACATCAACACAGACAGATACATAAGGATCAACAACATTGACCGCATACTACCAAAAATGTAAAATGTAAATATAAACTGCTTCAGTGAAGTACTGTGTCTTAATGAAGGATTAAGGATTAATTAAGGATTAATGAATCTAAACACCTCATCTTGAGCCAGCATTTGCTGTTTAAGCTTCTCAACCAACTGACACTGCAGATTGATCTCATCATCCTACACACACATAGAGAGAGAGAGAGAGAGAGAGAGAGAGAGAGAAATCCAGTTTAAAAAGTGTGAAACAAACTTCAGATACCTTGTTGTAGATGTCTTGGCTGATTACATTTAAGGTTACTGGAAAATTTCATTATTATATTTTTTTCGCCAAAATATTTTACTAAGCAAAATTCAGTACAGCAGCACAAAGCTGAAAGTCTATACAAAGTGGCATTAATGTGTCAGTGTGTGTTTGTATGTTAGAGAGAAAACCTTGTCATCCAGCTGGCGGTAAAGCTTCCGGATCTCCTCCTCATACTTCTGCCGCTCCTCCTCCGAGATACGCACCACGATGGAGGAGGTATCCAAGTTCCTCTCTCTCTCTTTCTCCTTTTGTTTCTCCATCTCTTTCTCATTATCCAGAGACTCATCATTGTTCTCCAATTTTGTCATGTCGGCAGAAGCCTGTTCCACCTCCGGCACTTCCTCTCCTAATAATGAATAAACAGAGAGAAAGCAGTGACACAGAGTCATGCAAAGTGTTTTCATGTGGTTATTTCAAAATATTGTAGAGAGCTACAAAGTAAATAAGTCACTTTTCTCAACTCATGTAACTCAGTGATAGCTGCACTATTCTGTAGAACACAGACTATATGTAAGGATAACCTTACAGCAAGGCTACAAGTACAAAAGTTTTAGATTAACCACCTTTAACATACAGTGTGTATATATATATATATAGTACTGTGCATAAGTCTTAGGCACCCTATTTTTTTTTTGTACAAACTTTGTTATAGATTTTTATTTTATGACTTCTACATTATTGATTCAGTACAAAAACATTTTAGATCCAAACATTAGTTTTCCAGCACAAAATTAAATGTTACAGAAAACTGTTTGTATGTCAGTAAAGAAAGCAGCATATTACATAAGAGACACTTTTCAGACAAAAAACATAATGAAGGCTGCTGGGTTTTGCTGCAAAAATAAGAAGCAAGTGTGACAGTCAAAGTCTCCAGAAGAACTGTGGCTGCTTCTGCAAGATGCTCAGTAACACTTACAGCTCATTTCCTTATAAAACTGCACAAATTGTACCTGAGACTACTATTTTTTTTAAAGCGAAGGATCATCACACCAAATATTGACTTTGTTTCATTTATTACTGTTTACTGCTCTTTATAGTACTTTTTTAAATGTAGAAACATTTAATTTCATTATTTTTGAAGGCATCTTTGTTCTACAGCATTTCTTTGCATGTGCCTAAGACTTTTGCACAGTACTGTATATACATGCTGTGTAGTGTGTGTGTGTGTGTGTGTGTGTGTGCACGTGTTTGTCTCACCACTGCGCCAGCGTTTCAGCTCAGCTTCCAGCCTCTGAATAGTGTCTCTCAGAGTCTTATTCTTCTCCTTTTCCTTCTCATACTTCCTCTTCCATTGCTCTGCTGTCAGCTCCAGATTTATAGAGGCTGCGTTCTTGATCGTCTTAGCACTGACAGGGTGATAGGAGAAAGATAAGATAAAAACAGAAAATTTAATTTACTGGTCCACATCAGAAATGTAAAAGGAAGTTCTGAGGCAGTAATGGAAAAAAATAGTCTATTCATGATTCTTACTGAAATCTGATCCTACTAAAACATTACTAACTTATAAATCAGTGACCTACCATTTCATTATGTTATATGACATCATTTCTCACTTATTTTAAAACACGTTTGCTTTCTATTTCTATGTGTTTTGTGTAATTGTGATACCGTTGTCCAAACATGAGAGTTGATCTGGTCTCAGCTTCATTGAAACCTGAGGGAGAGCAACAGATAAACATGGTAGTCCTGCAGTTACCCCCCAGAGAGTCCTGCAGGATCCGCGTCATCTTGCTGTCACGGTATGGCACATGGGTCTTCTGCTCACACACACACACACACACGCACACACAAGTTAAATAAATGGGTAAATGTGTATTTGTATGTGTTTGTGTTTGCAATTGGATGTACAGGATTCGTGTGTGTGTGTGCACGTATGTGTGTGTGTGTGTGTGTGTGTGTGTGTGTGTGTGAACTCACCGTTCCCTCAGCAAGAGCAGATATGACATTGCCCAGGGCAGACAGAGACTTGTTGATGTTTTTAGCCTCATCTAAAACAGCTCCAGCTGCACCAGTCTTACTGACCTAATAAACAAGAATAAGATAAGATCAACTAGTCATACACTTCACCGCTTTTAGCTGATACATGCCGACATATGAGCACTGAATATAACGTAAATATGCCTTCTGTGAAAAGATCTAAGGTCTAAGCTTGAAAATCTGTGCAAGCTATTAATCCCACGCAACCCATTAATCCCACATTTTAATAAAGTAAAACAGTCGGGAGTCAAGAGTCTATTAAACAACTTGATTTTTTTTAAACAATCAAATGAGAAGTAGAGAGGTACTAAAACCAGTCAGCACTCAACTCACTGCAAACAGTTTTCTGGAGTACGATTAGAAGTGGACAATACGACGATTTTAGAGCTTGAACGATGAAAATGTTTCCATGATCTTTTTTTTTTTTTTTACAGAGAGCTCATGTGTACCATGATACTTTTTTGTCAGTCGCACTGACAGCACACACAATCATGGCACCCCAAATTGGAGGACTAGTGGTTAGGCCACCGCTACAGCCTGGGTCCGATTCCTGGCCAGAGAACCCCTCCCAGCCTCTGGGGTTACATGCAACAGTGCACTCTCAGTGCCGGTCCCAAGCCTGGATAAAATCGGGGAGGGTTGCGTCAGGAAGGGCATCTGGCGTAAAAACTGTGCCAAATCAAATACGCGGACCAATGATCCACTGTGGCGACCCCTAACAGGAACAGCCGAAAGAGGAACAACTGTCCTTTATTTGCTACTCCAGCTTGTGTTCTCCCTGACAGACATGCCAAGAGTAGGCAGTTCCTTATCTTACGCTCCCCCCCTCTCAATCTGCTTGGCAACACGGTGGCATGGCTGAAAACACAGAGGAGATGGTGTCTAAAAAAATTCAACTTGAGTTATATAGAATTGTTGGATTTTACACAACGGACATGGCGCAAGCAACAGGCAAGACTGTCACGTCAAAGAAACACACTGAATTTGTTAAAAACCAAGAAAGCAGCCCTAAGAGAATGCCGAAATCCAGATAGCACAGGAATCTCGTAAACAGCACAGCAGCTAGAAACAGCTCTGAATTAAACAAAGGTACTTCAAAAAGGCACAATATATGAAAAAACAAGTAAGAACTGGAAGGACATCACTGATGTCATGACAGTTTACCTGACCAAGGATATAATACCCATCAAAAGCGTTGAAAATGAGGGTTTTAAGTTACTTCTAAAAATAGTTGATGCTTGTTACAACTTACCTAATCGCAATTAGTTTTTCTAACATCGTTATTCCTCAGCTTTACACAGAATGCCAAGCAAAGTGCAATAAAAAAATGAAACATGACTTGCTTATTTTAAAAGATGTTAAATAAAAAGGTAAAACCAACTCAGCTAATGCATTCAGCATATAAACATATTTAAATACTCACTCGCCTGTCAATCACCTTTCCGTTTATTGCACTTTTAAATACTGAAGACATTAGTAGAGGTGATGTACATTTTTATTTAACATTTTTAAATACGCTATCCATGATTTATTGTTTTCATTTCAGAAATAATTGTTTACATTTTGTTGGGAAGCGCCCTTTATTAAAATTTGTTTGAAAAGGTACTTTGGCCTATGTGGTCTCTGTATATTTATCTCTATTTTTTTTTTAATCTTAAAGAAAATTAGTCAGGCCATAACTATGATAAATCTGATTCTTCATGAATGTAAAAGTATTTACACTTTTTAAAATACACTGTCACAACTGCCCCACTTTCTCGGAGCTCCCAGAATCCCCAGTATGCATCCATGACCACTTTTCCATACTATACTTCCATACTATAATCACTCTAGCTCACCATCATTCTGATTAATCTCACCAGTCTGTCCAGTATACAGTATATGTATCTATATGTTGTAGTCTCTATGAATATTTGGTGATGTGTTATGGCTTGATGAATGCCCCATCTATCCTTCAGAAAACAGGTGAACACAGGCAGAACTTGCACAGAAACTCCACACAGTAACTCGAGCTGAGGATTGAACCAGGGACGCTGGAACTGTGAGGCTGAAACACTCTCTGCTGTGCAACCATACTGCCTTTTGTGAAATGTTGGAACATTTTGTAGTCCTAACCCAAACTTGTAACACACATCAGGACTGTGCATAAAACATTTTTAGAAAATGCTCCATTTCTTAAGGCTGGAAAGAGTGAATTCCACAAATAAAGTATTTAGTTTTGGAGTTATTATCAGTATGGAGGTGGTCACTATTGATTACATTAAGGTAGAAACTGTTTACGACCATCCTATTCCCACTAGTATTAAGCTGAAACTTGCTTCCTGGGGTTTCCAAATCTCTATAGGTGCGTCATTAGGTGATTTAGCAGCATTGCGGCTCCATTAACTTCCTCATGGAAAGGTGGCGCTCATGTCCTAAGGTGGAATGGACTATTGCACCCTCAAAAGGGCCTTCACTGCCACATTCTTAAACACCTAGATCCAAAACTTCTCTTTATCATAGTAGTGGAGGTGCTGAGACATTATCCCCATGACAGGGAGAATATTTAACAAACACTAAACAACTAAACTGTCAATATGTGATTTTACCATCAAATATAGATCTGGAAGAAATTTTCCTTTCTATATTCCACCTAGTTCCACTGGGAACTCCTCAAAACCGAATCTATACTTCCTCTATCTTCCATTATGAAAGCCATTCACTTGGTCATTGATGAAGTGAGTAGTCAGAGATCTCAGAACTGACCTATACCTGAGAACTGTCCCACTGAACAAAACCTATGTGCCACAATGTCAAATGGTCAAACTCATTAGTTGGGCCCACTCTCTCCTTCTCCTTTAACCAGCTAGGAGAGACCAGGACCTACCAACTCTTAGCACACATATATTGATGGGACAGTATGGCCAGGGATGTTAACAATTTTGTGTCCTCCTTTCATTTCTTCCTATACTGTGGTAGTTTGTGTGTAAGCTAAACCCCCGAAAACTCTCCCTGTTGGAAAACTCCACCCTCTACCCTCCACCCTACCACAGGATTATATGTTTTTATAAGTTACATTACAAAAGCATACCTGAGTTACTAAGATATACATTTATTACTGTATGTGCAATCAAACAACACAAACGCACCTTCTCACTGCCAGCCAGGTCCACAAGATAGAGTTTTCCACACAGTTTCTGCTCTGTTTCCACATGCTCCTGCTTGATGTTGATCAGGAATATGCTGTGACTGCGAGAACTATGTTCATTCATGTCTAAAAAATAAGACAGAGGAAGAGGAGAAAGACAAACAAATTGAATTCAGAAAGACAAAAACTCATTTGAATATCAGCTCTACCACTCTATCCATATAAGGATAAAATTACCTTCACCAGAATACACACTAATTTTAGTCATATTTTTGTCATTTAGTTGTTATTCATATTAGTCTGATTTTTTTAGCCTTTTTCTCCACATATTTTACAATATGTTCTTTCAATATTTCAAAATGCAAATGCATTAATTTCACCCCACCTGACCACCAGGTGTGGCAGTAATCAAATTTGCCACAATGTCATGAGGAACTGTCTAACCAGAAAGTTGTTTGGAGATTTTGGGTTTAAATTGATGATTGATGGTGATTGATGGTGATATGACCAAAAATTCCAGGTTCAACTACAAGGCCATCTCAAAATCATCTGGCTAGCAACATAGGCAAAGCAAGATTATTGTCAGAGCATGCAGTTCTTCAACTTTTTGCTGCAGTAATTGCTAGTAAAAAGGCAGTATTCAGAGACAAATTGGCATCTTACATAGGACCTTCAGCACAAAGGGAAAATCACATGCCAGGCTCTTAAGGAAGAGAAACCAAGCCCCTTTCAGAAAGGTTGTAATAACCTTATGAGGCCATAGTGCACTGAGATGGCATCCCTCTGGGGCCTCATAAGCCTACACCTATAGCATATATGGAGACTGCTGCTTAGCAGTCCCTGGAGAAAAGTTAATATTTTGGAAATCTGACACTGCACCAGATCCAGTGTATGAGGTGCATTCCCATGCATGGAACAGAATCCACCCACAACAGTATGCAAGAACCATATACTAGGGCCTCTTGCCTCAGTTACAGCCCTCAGTTGGTGATTCATACAGAGGGGCCAAACCCACAGACACAGATGACATGTCTGAGAGTGCCAATTCTCTCTGTCTAATTGGGCCAGTAGATCTGCTCAGGGAGGAAGAAGTGTGTTCTGATGACAAGAGAAAGAAGCAGGGAAACCAAGATCTTGGGGCAATTCACAATGTGGGAAGAATCAGAGGCAGGTGGAGGAAAAATGTATAGTAGCTAGTAGGATGTAGGCTTTCCCAGTGAGCCACCATGGGGCCACCTTTTTGTTTTAACTCCAATGGCCAGTAAGTACTTATTGTTCATTTTTTGGTGGCAAACAATAATGATGAGAAAATTAGCTTAATTAATTACATTTTCATTTAGACATCCATGCAGTATTTATTTATGCTGGACAAGTTCAATATTGCAAATAAAATATTTACAGATTTAATACTGTTTTTACTGTTGAAGACCTTTGTGTGGGTTATGAACAATAACAATAATGAATATTAATAATGGGAATCGCATTAACAGAAAATTCATGTAGTGTACATTTTCCCATCCTTATTGTTTGCCACCAAATAATTACCAATAAGCACCTAATGGCCATTTGATTGAAAACAAAAGGGTGGTCTATGACCTTTGCAAAGTACTGTATATTCCTGGTTGATGTCTTGTCCTCAGTGAGGCTAACTGTGGGTAGGCCCCCCTAAGGAGAGTTACTCTGTGCAAAGTAGAGAGAACTGCTTGTCCTTGTGTTGGCCTGATGGTTGGTGTAGCCGACTATCACAGCACTGTCTGAGCAAACCAACACACAGCAATGTCTCAGAACGGGTAAAAAGTACTTGAGGGCCAGATGGACCATCCTCAATTCTAGGTGGTTGATGTGTTCTGATCTTACACACACCAGGGGCCACACATCCCCAGTTTGATAGGCAAGTGTCTGTGATGACTAACTCTTTCCAATGGGGCACTGATCTAAAGTCATGAGGAAAACTCTGTGCCTCCAACAAGCTACAGTCTGTGTCCCTCTGGATAAGGATGCACCTCTGTTTGAAGTGTATAAGGTCTGTCCTTATACATGTTTCAGCAAGCCTAGTTGGATTGTCTCTGCAGCTGTCATTATTAAACCTAGCATCCTCAACAAGAGCCAGTAACACACATAGCAACCTAGCTGAATCTGAAAGGCAAGCATAATGCCTCCTACACACTGGGGTGACAAGGTTGCTAGAATTCTCAATGAGGACATGAAAATAGGTGTCATCAGTTCCAGTGATGCAAGCCACTGTATGGTTGCACAGCATAGACTACATATGATAACCTAAGCATACAGAAATTGAAGGTCTTTAGGGACCAGTTCAGCCACCTCAAATATAGAATTGGACATAAAGCTGTTTAGGGTCGTTGGGGTGTTGTTTAGGGTCTGCCCTAGATGGTTGGGAGCAATCCAAACTGGGTTGCATTGACCTAAAAAGGGCCATATATATGGTCTGTTTGCTGATTCTGATGTCTGTGCTCTTCGATCCAGGTCTTACCTGGTGGCAGACCCAAAGCATGGCACAGATTTTGCAGGGTTGATTTCCAGCAGGGTCGATTGTGCTAACACTTGAGAGCCATGTGGAAAGGAGGTTGAAAGCCCCATACCCTAGCATAGGTGTATCACTACGACCTGCTCCCTCACAGAGGGACCAATTGCTCAAATGCTAGCAGTAAAATAGCTAACATTTTACACTATAATGTAATCAGCATGTCTGCATTCAGTGCTTGGGCAGTATGAACCTGAATGTAATGCTTTGTCTGATGCGACCACCAGCTATACAATACAGGCATCAACGGCAGGTCTGTGGCCCAGCCCAACCTGCTTATTAGCTGAAACATGTGCCACACTGCTCGGGTGTGATTCAGCATTCTGTCTAAATCCGCCTTTAAAGCTTTTAATAAAATACTTACACTGTGGTATAGTGAATTCTGTAATGACCAGCACTGTGCGGAAGAGCGCATTCATAGTTGTGAACCGTTAGAACTATCCAATTCCACTCAGAGGCACATGTGACCTGGCCGTTGCACGGTCTCAGCTTCTGAGTCATTGATTTCAGCTATGCCATGTCTGCCACCAGGTCGGTAATTCACCTAGAAAATAACTTTCTAGACTTCTTTATTACGCTTATCGGTTGTCGGGTATGTGAGTAATGAGCTGTTTTAGGCTGCAGCTATTTGGCTCAGATGTGACTCTGCATTAAAGCTTAAATCTGCCAGCCAAGCATTTCAGGATCAGCAGCTCTGTGTCAGCATCAGCTTCTCTGTGCATCTCTAAGCCAGACACTGTGTCCTTAAGATGGTCAATTCTGAGACAGTGAGCATGGAGTGGGTGTTCGTCTTTGGCTTCCGGGGACACTGGCTGCCCAAGCATGAGTCATGCAGCATGGTTCGATTAACCACTCAGTGATTTGTGAAAGAATGAGGGATTTGTTACATAGAGGGAAAACCAAGCTGCCCCAGAACTACATTTTAGTAGAAATTTAGTTAATTTAGCAGACTAAACCAAGAACAGCACATTGGGGTTGTCACAATACCAGAATTTTGACTTTGATACCAACTTTAATATCCTGATCCTCGATACTAATATGAGAATTATCAACCAGTTATCAACTCAATATCTGTTTATTGCACTGATTAAAAATACAACTTAACAATTACAGAGTATAATATGTTTTCTCCTATGATTCTCCATAGCCTAATTATGTCTTTAAGGATGCAAGTGTAAATTTTTATGTGAAAAATTAAAGACACTTACCTACCAATAATATTTGCAACATGTTAAAAAAGTGATGAAAAAAATGAGCATAATACTCCAACACCTCACTCCTTGACCCTGTCTTTACGACAAGCTTGGTTAGTATTCTAGAAACTCTCGTGAAGGTTAATAGACTCATTAAAGTACCATAAAAGATATTTTGGTATAAAACTTGATGACAAACATCATGTTTACGATGAAACCAATAGAAGCCATGAATTTTCATTAATTGGCATAAACTCTTATGCAATCTCTTATGTCATGTCATCACCTCATTTTAGATGGTTCAAGTACATTGTTAGCAAATCTATTTGTCTAAATATTTCTGACCACTCATTACCTCTATTTATATACATACAATAAACAAGAAATTGATGTTACAAATAATTTACTCTATCAATGCCAATTTAATCCACACACTCTGATTGACGAATTTGCAATTTATAAGTTAAAAGACTCACTGGTGACAGCAACATGGCGGTTAGACTTTCCTTCATCAATCACATCCATCACCTCCTCTGGGCTCGAGACAAAACGTTCAGTACAGCCCTGAAAAGGAGTAACAGGCAATGGTCAGATCTGAACTTCATCACAGATACAAAATCTTAAGATGTAAAAGATGAGACTGCTTACCTTAACATAGGGGACACGGTTCTTGTCCTCATGTACAGACAGGTTGGTCTTGGTGACTACACACAGAGAGTAAAAATAGCAAGTAAATAAAACTGAGTGCTTAAAAAAAACTATAGTGTATGGTTTAAAAAGAATATAAAAAAAACTTATAGACATAAAGACAACACACCATCCAGAAGATCCCGGATCTTTTCCATGTAGATCTCAAAGTAGGACACCTAATAAAGACATACATGTTTAGGAGACTCTGATACAACAGAGACTTATGGGGCTGGTAAAGCAGAGTGGTATTCGCAAAAATAAATTATAATGGAATCCTGATATGAGCCAGAGTAATCATTTTTGTACTACAATCATATGAGACAAATATTAATGGTTGCTACTGGTTAATAAATATGTAACTCCATATGCCATTTAGACTCTACTCACAAGTCAGAATATATAATAGGGTTTAAAAAAAAATCTTGGTGGGAGCTAAATGTTTTGACCTTTTGGTAGTTTTGACCTTGTGGGGACATTTGGCTGGTACCAAACCTGCAGCTTTTTTAATTTATTTATATATATATTTTTTAGTTTCCTTCTGGTAACTGATATTAATGTTAGGCTTAGGTTTAGATGTAGGTAATTATGTCAATGGACGGTCTTTAGAAGGATGGCAAGATAAATATGTGTGTGTGTGTGTGTGTGTGGTTGTGTGTTTACCTTAATGTGGAACTCCAGGTTTTCATCCATGGAAAAAATATGGTTGAAAATATCCTCCGCGATGCGGGGTATGATTCCCATCTGCTGAGGGTCATGCAGGCTGCCCTGGAGAGCAGAAACAGAGTGTTAATAAGAACATATCAGGATAATATATTTAGTACTGATTATATTCATATTCGCATATGAACGTGGCTTTAGATTCTGTCATTTGGATTCACAAAAACACAAAATGTCAATGTGCATTATTTTCTTGAAGCACACATTATAACAAAGCAATGCATTAAATATAATTATATCACAATGCTGTTCATTTCTCGATTATGATTGGTCAGAAGGTGCTGATTAATTTTCTATAACCGCAAAGGCTATACATAATGTCAGCTGCAAGGCAAATCACAGGGTTATAATAAATTGCGTGTTCTAATATTTTTCTATAGTAACAAATCATTCACAGGGACTTGTATGGTGGAAAGTCATAAAATTAAGCCTAATAATAAACAGACTTAATAAACAGTGTTGTTATTTAACAAGGAAAAACACATTGTTCTGGTGAAGACCTCAGTAAGGATCTGTATATTTAAGAGGACACAGTCAGTGTCAGCGCTTCGAGGTAAATCTGGTACTCAGTTATGTGACAAGTCATGTGACATTTTTTTTCTTATTGACTTTAAAAGAGACCGCAAAAATAAAGGCTGGTATGAGTAAAGGAACAACTGTTTACAGCTGTTATAGTGAAAGTGATAATGGGAGCTTATTTCATGGATGTTTCACAACATTAAATGTAATTATATACAGATCAAAGTATGATTCCTTGTTAATCAATAGAAAAACAGACTTAACAATATACTTTTGTATATTGTATATTGTATTGTATATATACAATATACTTTTGTATATACACAATATACTTTTGTATATTGTGTTTTTGCTATTTGTACTGTATTTTATTGTCTGTGTCTTGTCTTGTCACTGTCATTCTGTTGCACTGTGGAGCTTCTGTCACTAAAACAAATTCCTCGTATGTGTAAACATACCTGGCAATAAAGTTCATTCTGAATCTGATTGTGATTCTGAAAAATCTTAACTGTTGGCAAAATGCTGTGGGATAAGAGGAATAAAACATTTGGGGATGTGCGTTTATAGGAAAATAATCAGCTCTGGGGTGGTAACAGCACTAGGCTTACTTAAGAAAAAGCCTAAATGGTCTCTTACCTCCATGGTGTGGGTCTTTCCAGAAGACGTTTGTCCATAAGCAAAGATAGTGCCATTGTAGCCACCCAGTACATCTGCATGAGTGCGCGCACACACACACACACACACACACACAATCCAGAAAATTAAACGTTCCTTTTCTCTTTCCTTTTAATTACTGACTTGGACATAGTTGACTTGAATTAAGTAACATGGTTTATATGCAGGCAGTTAGCGTTTCTGACAGTTTCATTAGTTCATCACAATGCAATGACGTAATCGCATAACGTATGGTCATTAATTTCTCCATATACCTCCCCTGCGTGGTTAAGTCATCATTACCTAAGTGATGAGACCATCCTAAAATCGGATTGACTGATGAGTCATAGATCTCACAGATTTAGATTTGCTGTGTGTGTGTGTGTGTGTGTGTGTGTGTGTGTGTGTGTGGACAAATAATTCATACTCCGTGTAGCTATAATAATAAATTGTCTCTCCTCATACACATAGAGAGGAGCTTGCTGTTCTGATAATCACTACACTCATTTAAAAATCCAATGCTACTGCATTAGAGATATTGATCTGTTATTCTTACATACGTACATACTATAAAATGTCTAATGCTATTCAAGCATATTAGAAAATTCCACTTAAATCCATATAGACCTTTAGAAAAAAGATTAAATCTAGGACCCTGAATGGTTCTTGGCTTGACCTTCTAAGGACATCTCTAAATGGTGTATGCAGAACCCTGTAACAAAGTGTTTCCACTTATTTGACTCCAAATCAAATCTCTTAGGAAACAAAAAAGACTGAACTCTCCAAAGAACCCTTGATGAACCCTTGAGTGTTTTGTAAGGGTTCTTCAAAGGTTCTTTGAACAGTTAAAAGCTTTTCGCTTCCTAAAAAGGGTTCTACTGGGAACTCTTTCTGATAGAGACACTCTCATATAGGGTTCTACAGAGAACCTTTAAGTGTTATATACTTAAGTGTTAAGTGTTCTCCCAGAGGACAACCAAAGAGCCCTTAAGGGTTCAAATTACTGAACATCACTTAAGCTCACTTACTTAAAACAACGAACAAATATTCCTACAAAATTAGAACTTGAATTTTAATTTTCATGCTAGAATTTTAATTTTCATGCAATTTTTCACCATTTTCAGCTTTATTTCACACTATGCATGCATGAACTAATGTCTTTGTACCAATACATTTATATGAATGATCATTATAAACACATGTTCTAATATATGAACAATTTTGGCCTTACCTTTCACAATTTGCTTGGCGCAGGTGTTGTAGACTTGCTCTTGGGTGGTGTTGGTGGGAAACACACGATCAAATACATAAGACTTCCCCTAAAGACGCAAGAGCCAGAGCCGGTCAGACAAATCACGCACATGCATCAACAACTACCATACCATACATTCATCCAAGAGAACCACATTATCCTGTCTATTTTCCGCATCTAGATTTCATAATCAACTCCAATGTCTGTCCGTGCAGGGAGCAGGCCTCATCTGAAGCCAGTAAACTTTGACTAATTCAATGCAACAATTTATTCTCAGACAAAACAGAATCTACAACCCTGGGCACTGCACAGTACTGTCTCATCGCTGCCCTCCCAACCTCACCACCCACCCTCCCTCAGTCTAATTCATTAATAATATGGTACCAGTGTTAAAAAAAAGGTGCTAGGATTAAGATAAGAACAAATCTGAGCTGTATCTGGATGCACTTTCCTGTTTTTTCTCTTCAACTGCATTACTTAATTATAATTAAGCCAAACATTTGAGGTCATCGTTCTTTACACATCCCTGCTGCACCCTTGCCTTTTATATTCTAAACCTTATTTAAGTTATTTAAGAGTGCTGCATTTTGGCATCTGAACATTGAGACAAATCTAATCTAATCTAATCTAATATCATGAGTCATGAGTAAGTGCACAAGATTAGTATTAGTATTATATGATGACCTGGTGCTTTGTGCAAGCACAGATATGAGACATAATGTAAAATAATGTTAAAAAAAAAAAAAAAAACAGAGCCAAGGACAAGGCCTAGTGCTATGTAGTGCTCCTAGAATGACTCAATGCAAGGTGAAAAACATATACACAGAACAAATATATAGCAACTACATTATTATTCTAGGAAAGGTGAATAAAATAAAGGGCATGACGTCATAAAGGCCGTCGTCTTGCCGGATTATTTTGACTCATTTCCAGCACGAGCGTAAATCTCAGTAATCTGAGCAAACATAATCTAAAGGAACAGACTTGATTATTGGTGAAGTGCAGGTATTTTTTGTGGGAGAAAAGCAAACCTACCCCGATGATGACAGTGTCGTCTCCTTGAAACGTAGGGAGAAATTTGTCTCCTCGCACATTCTCGGCCTGATTGAGAGGACGAAAGCGACACAGCACCTTGATGTTGCACTCTGCGATAGCCTCGGTCATCCTGGAAAAACAGATGTGCACAAGCAATCAGGGGATGCTGGGATTCAGAGGAGAAAGGCAGCAGGGTTATGGAAGGTCCTGGAATGGCGCAAACACTTCTGCAGTCGCCAGATATCCGGATGCGCACAGGAGCTTGAGGAGTCTGGGATAAGCAGGGAAATTGCTCAGCTCGGGTTTTCACTTGCGCAGTTAAAAATGGTCGTGTTTGGTTGCTGGTTGTTGTTGTTGTTGTTGTTGGTGGTGGTGGTGTTTTGTGTCGGCAGGCTGTGCGAGATGGCGGTCTATTAGCAGATGATGCTGCGAAGGATGCTGCGCTCAGTTTATAGCGGATGCGGAGGCCAGGGTGCGGTCTGCTGCGCGTACAGCGCCACTCCGGGTTGCCAGATCATCACAAACAACCCGATTCCTCCTGCCACTTTCAAATCCTTCCAACAGAACTTCCCAAAGGAGCAATCCTGCTTACTTCATTCCAGTTCATCTCTTTTTTTAATATTTATTTTGAGATTTATTTGGTTCTTGGTTCGAAAGGATTGTCTGTTTGAGATTTAGGCAGGCTGTTTTGCATTCTCTAAACTCAACAACTAAAACTCAAGAATGCAGGCAAATAGAAATAACCAAATAGAAACCTGTTTATAAAAAAACAATACAAAAAAAAAAAAAAAAAAAAAAAAAAAAAAAAAAAAAAAAAAAAAAAAAAAAAAAAAAAAAACAACAACCAAGCTGCAAGTCATTAGAATGCTGAGACTTTATCTCTTCAAGACAAGGCAATTTTTATTAAGACAAAGCAAGATGTATGCATGTATTAGCTCAATCTGGCAACCTGGCACACAAGCAGTGATCATGCAGCTCCAAGACAATGACAAAGCAAAGAGTTCAGTGGAGAGAAATATTGGGTAACTCATAGTAACAAAATATTCTCTTTTGAATGATCACCTGCAGTGTTCACATATGTCGCAAAGAATGGCATTAATAATTCATTTAGTCTAGAGGTAAGTATTAAGATCAGGGTAAGGTGAAGGTGAGGATGGGGTGCAGGCCAGGGTCTGGAGGAGAAGGGTGGGGTGATGGCCCTGTGGGTCTCACCCCTCTGTGGTGATGCATGGATTTGTATCAGATTGTGTGATTCTCTGAAAGATGAAGCCCTTCTGAATCATGCTTTCTCGGAACTCAACACCGTGCAAGGAGGACGTTTAAGAGATTATTGATCTGAGCATAGGGGCTAAGAACAGCATTTTAACATCATTCTCTGACCAAAGAAACCAATAGTGCTCACACATCTTAGGAAAAAGGGTTGCTATTCTTAATTTCTCAAAACAATGCATGCATTTTTCAGTATACTCATTTATATAGGCTACTGTGAGAACAAAGAAATAAACACTCCCCATGAACACTCTAATAAAAATAATAGTAATTAAAAAAAAAACCTTATCACTCACAATCATAAATACTGGGTTAAATTGAACCCATCTGAGGTCATTTCATAAATAAGGGAAACAATGACCCATTGCTAGGTCATAATGAACCAACGTTTGGGTTTTAAAAGCAACCTAGCATGTGGGGTTCTACACATAACCCAATGGCATGTGTGCTGTTATATCCTGAACCAGGACTGAGTCACTGTGAAAGACTGTAAATATGGGTGGATATCCTAAGAGGGGTTAAAAACTGAAGCCAAAATGTTTCTGAGGACATCTACTGGCTGGCCACAGTACAATTTTTAACCCCACCCATTCCATGCACGTGAATGAAAAACAAGCTGAACTTCCAGTTTAAGTCTCCACAAATTATATTCAGGGATAGTGTTATGTCATTTAGCAAGTTTAGTTGACCTTGTATATTTATTTCCCCAAATATTTTTCCATATGATAAATGTTTTTATAGGAGTTATTTGGTGATAATCAAATGGTTGAGGAGCTGATGGACAGTTTTGGGGTGGGCTGATGAACAGCTAGAAATGACAGTCTAGTCTCATGAATGTGCATGCACTGTCCAACATGCACCAGAAGCTCTTACTGAGACTATAGCCCAGAGAACCTCATTTGACCTCTTTCAAACATTGTACCAAAGATTTACCGTGTTTATATTTCATTGACATTTTTCTGTCATGTGTTGTATTCGACTAATACGATTTATTACATTAAGCAGGGTATACTATGCAATTTTACTTATATATATATAAAAAAAAAACCCCAGCTAAACCATGCATGTTAAAATGCAGTTTAAATAATTGAATATTAATAAATGTATAATTATCACCTATACACAACGAAAATAGATAAACCAAAGAAAAATGACAAAATACATAAATTACGTAGAAAAGAACAGTATTAAACCATATGTAGGGTTCTAATGGCAACCCAGACATTATGCTGTGCTAACAACCAAAAAGTTGGGTTGACATAATAATAATAATAATAATAATAATAATAATAATAATAATAATAATGATATAAAAAAATACCCAACCCCACCGCTTAACCCAGCATTTTTTTTAATAGATATGAATTTCTACAATCAATGTTTTTACACCTCTCTGAGCACAACTTTCACATTATGTAACCAATAATTTGCTTTATTTCTTATTTTCTTGGACATTCAAATATAACAAGATTTTAAATGACTCACACTGGACAAATATAACAACCAGCTCAGGACATTACTCCTCCCTGCCAGCAGAGGTCGTGCTCTCATGTTCTAGCACAACCTCTGACCCAACCTCTGACCAAAGTCTTGCCAATTCTCGTTGCCAAAGTGCTGAGTCTTGTTCATCCCTGTTAGCCTGGTAGCTGTGTGTTTGATGCTGATTGTGTTTTGACCTGTTCCTACTCTGCCATTTTGGATTTTGAGTTTGAATTATCTACTAGTGCTGTCAAGAAAGCCTTCCTGCACATGGGTCCTAAACTTCTTCTGAGTCCACTGTTTTAAATGCTAATTTTTCCAAACTTCATAAACAGCAAAGGGGACAGTGTAAATACTTTTAATCATTAACCGATTACTGAAATACACAAAACACAGGTGCCAGTTTGAACCTATTAGACCTTGCGTCTGTGCCATGCTGTCTGCTGATACAGAATCTATTCTTGTCTCTTCTGTGATTTTATCACAGCTCATATACAGCATTTCATATACTCCATCTAAAAGAAAAAAAAAAAAGAATGAATCCAACATTTGTAAAATATAAATGGTTCAGCATAATGAAAACAAAAGGAAATCGAGGGTTAGAAAGTCTAAAAGGTAAACAAAGCTGCCTTATTGACAGCCTTTATTGGCACTTAACTGGAGCCAATGAAAAAGAAAATTGATAAACTTTGAATTGATAAATTACATTGATATAATGATCAATTTTATCACAATATTCTTCAAACATGTATTAAAATAATGATTGGTATTACTTTATTTTGATGGCCCCATTTTAGATATCCTGTTGAGTATTAATAACATGACAGCTTACTCTCAGTACACTGATGTTTGTAAACTGTATATAGAAAGATTAATAAGTGTTTTATGTAGCGTTAGATTGACTATGTGTCAATCTGCAATATTACTGACATAGTGAAGTGATTTTATACAGAAGGATCAATGCATGCTCAAGGTAGTTTACAAATGCCAACCTATTCAGAGTATCAGAATGTCCATGATACCCACTAAGGGTCTTTGTATAATGTCTAAGTTGGAGACACTTCTAGAGGATATTGGGATCTTGGAGTCCTCCACTCTCCATGAGACTGGCATGGAGCCTGAATCGACCAGTTTTTGTTTTAGTTCTATTCAATCCCTTTTTTGCCGCTATGGCCAAAAGGTGTTTTGGTCTCATCTGGTGTTTTGGTCTTACCAAAAGGTGTTTTGATCTCATAACAGATGATTGCAATACTTGGTACAAGGCAGGATGCCTGGTGAACTCATTTGTTAGAGCATGAGACTCTTAATCTCAGGGTCATGGGTTTAAGCCCCATGTCGGCTGCCAAACCCAGCCACTGGGGTTGCACACGCTAGTGCACTCTGGAAAATGGGAGGGCATCAGGAAGGGCATCCGAAGTAAAATGTGTGCCAAATCAAATATGTGGATCATAAACTGGATTTTCATAATGGAGATGGAGGATCTGCTGTGGTGATCCCTAACGGGAGCAGCTGAAAGAGCAACAACAACTTGGTACAAGGTGGAAATACACTCTGGACGGTGTGCTCCACACATTCACACACTCATTTACACCAAGCAACAATTTAGAGTTGCCAGTCCAGCCCTAACCGTAGTGGAAGAAACTGGAGAACCCAGAGGAACCCCACATGGACACAGGAGGAACATGACCAGAAACACATACATAGTTAACATCAGCAAGAGAAAATTGCATAGAAAGGTAATGAATTACGTATATATTTATTTACTACTAGTGTTATTTTTGAGAAGAAATTAATGGGAGTTTATTATGAAGTATGTATGAACTTAAAACTGGAACATTATGGTGTACACAATTCACAAGAGCAAGAATGTGAAGTGTAAGTAATGAAACAACTCAATGACTTTCATGTGCTGGTAAACTGAGGAAGTCTAAATATATGGGCTTAATTTTGTCTTGAAAGTTGATAGGGACACTTGAAACAGAGGTTACCCCGGAATCTATTTGGATAATTTTGAAAACCCGACACCTTAAATAATGAGAACAAGCTATTCATCATTTAAATATGAACAGGCTGTACATGTATGTTTACTAAACCTCCTCATGCACATGTCAATTAGCATTCAACACCATAGACCCCAATGACAAATCAGCAATTGCTGAGTCACATTCTAACGAAGTCAGCTAGCTAATTGCTTACAATAAGACAAACCTACTGTGTGATTTACCCTCCAGTAAAAGCCAAAATGTTGGTAGAGACATTTCATGAAAGCTAGAAGGGACTATGTGTATACACTATGGACTGCATGGATTAGATTTGTGGTTGCCAGATAGATGTAAAATTTATCACATAGGTATTTTAGAAGTGTTTGTAAAACTCTGTATTAATTGACAGCTCAGTTTAGGTAAACTCTCTCTCTCTCTCTCTCTCTCTCTCTCTCTCTGTGTATGTGTGTGTGTGTGTGAGAGAGAGAGAGAGAGAGAGAGAGAGAGTTAGCAAGTATCTTATTACCCTTCGTCATCCACCATCTGAGGCACTCACCTGTCTGAACCACTCAACATGACCGACAGACACGCAGACATATGCCTATTTTAACAATCAGGAGAACAACTGCGGTTTATAGTTCACATACAGTTAGAGGGGATATTTACTGTTACAGCCACCACTGGACTGGACTTTAGGCACTTGATTATCTTGCTGTGGTACTTTTGGTTTAAAAAAAAAAAACTTAATCTGACAGCTGGGGTTTAGTACCCCAGAAGGTATGTGACTTTGGCCTGTGTTGTTCGATGTGTGTATCTGTGTGTTTGTATGTATGTGTGCGTCTTTGTGTGTTTATTAGGCTATTAATGAAAGCAATAGCAGAACCTGCACTGAAAATACTATATGACAACCATTTAGTCAAAGGTTTGCTTGTATTTTATTTAGAGAATATGTATGCCTGAAATGTAATTCATATTGACTGCTTTAACTCTGTCTGGCAAGAGATTCAAATTTAGCCTTGCTGAGGCAGAGTTTTGTCTGTCTGTGTGTAGCAGTTTTGTGTGTATGTGTGCGTGTGTGTTCATTTGCATGAACGTTGGATGTATTAAGAAGCAAAACGGCTGAGAATATGACATAAAATAGTCGCATATTTCTTTCTTTTCATTCTTCATGTGTGTGTGTGTGTGTGTGTGTGTGTGTGTGTGTTATTAAATTATACTATAGCCACAGAGTCTGCTTACTACCAAAGTCCATACAGGATTAAATACTGCACCATGGCTCAGTATGATCAGTAAGTATTCTTTTTCTTTTTTCTTTCTTACTTTTTTCTAAACCAAACATACCAAAACATTATTTGAACAAACAACTTATATATACAGTGTATATACAGTCCCCCCAGAAGTATTAGAACGGCAAGGCCAATTCTTTTGTGTTTTCTATACACTGAAGACATTTGGGTTTGAGATCAAAAGATGAATGAGACGAGGAAACATCTGGCTTGACCCGGGCCCATGAAGAAAAGCATTATTTTAGTAAAAGATTCAGCCATTTCTTTTTGGCTGCAGTGATTAGGCATAGCATCATTGAGTACTATAAAATCTTAACAGCAAAAAAGTCAATTGAAAACTTTGCACTTTCCACAATTCCTTATGCTCATGGCCATAACTCGCTATGAAGAAACCAATGTTCTGACCTTGTTCATTTCAGAATTTTTTTTCGAACCCCTCACATATCCAGATGTTAAATTTAATATGAAAACAGCGACATCCTGGTAATGTGGTCGCAGATAATGTAGTCTACAGTGCGGAACTAACTTGCCTTCTAAGATCCAATAAGAAATTGGACACATTTCTGTAACAAACTAAAATTTTGATACTTGTTAAGTGTAAATAAACAGTTGATCACATGAAATGAAAGTGAATTTAACTTTACAGGTTAATGAAGAATATTAGAAAAATATTAACTTATTTGTAACTTATTTGTAATTATATGGCTTAAACAGCATTCTAAAACACCATGTCACATTTAGATATGTGGTAAGAAGACATATACCTCATGCAAATTTTTCATTTGTTAAAAGTGTAATGGTTGCACAGAGAATAGACGATCATGTTTCTGAACTTGGCCCCCAAAGGTGCAAGACCCTTGTACATGTTGTGCAACCCTGCAGACAGCCCACCACTGCACATGTTAACAGAAAAATAACAATAGTAATACAATTCTGTGTGTGTTTATTACAGACTTGAGGATAAGGACTCTCTGGATATCCATGATAACCCACCAGTACCTGATAATGTGGTCAAAGAGGATGACAACACTGTATGTATTTTTGTTTTATCCTTAAGGCTATAAATAATTCAATTCAGTTTTATTTATAAAGTGCTTTTAACAATGGACATTGTCACAAAGCAGCTTTAGAGAAATCGAGAAATTTTTAATTTATAAATTTATGAGCAATCCTAATGAGCAATCCAGAGGCAATGGTGGCAAGGAAAAACTCCCTGAGATGACATGAGGAAGAAACCTTGAGAGAAACTAGACTCAAAAGGGAACCCATCCTCTTCTGGATGACACCGTAGTGCGATTATAAATCAGTTCTCTTCTATAACTGTATACCGTATAGTCAAAAAGTACTAATTGTGTTAACAGCATTCATTATAGTTTTAACTATAAGTTTATAGTATCAAACTGAAGTTATTAACTGTTCAGTGATGCAGACTGGAGTGCAAATTGCTCTTCCTTGGCTATCCAAGGAAGAAGATCCACTGCAATATTTATGGTTTCTATGTGGTGCTATCCAGAGTAATCTCATGCTGATCATAAGGCTATCCAACATCTTGATTCCCAAACAACAGAATCTATAATTAAACCATTAAACCATTTTCCCTTTCTCTCAATATCTGTATCTATCTCAGGTATATTTTCTGTATGATGAAGAGGTAGAGGAAGAAGAGGCTCCTCCTCCCCCGACTCCTGAGCCTGTGGTCCTAGTGAATGACAGGCCACATAAGTTTAAGGATCACTACTGCAAGAAACCCAAGTTCTGCGATGTCTGTGCTCGAATGATTGTCCGTGAGTCTTTGGCACACATTGTTACTGCATAGTGATTCAAGGAGGCAGCGGATGGCCTGTTTTGTTCAGGCCCCCTAGTGGCGCAGACGCCGATGTCTAGGGTTTGACTATTGTGTAAAAATAGCTTTCATATAAAGAAAATAGTGATGATATCAACAAAAGCTGCCTTAAATTATCTCTGCGGGTATGAAATTTGAGCTTTCTCTGTCTCTTTGTTGTGGAGCACTCAATAACTGAACAGACGTGGCCTCTCTGGACTTGTTCACAGCCTGCCAGAGATCTTGATGTGATGTGGCCAGGTATCTGGGACATCACAAACCAAATACTTTTACAATCAAAAAATTGTGTTCCAACAAGGCAACAATAAAATACAGCTATGGGTAGAAACAACAGTTATGGTGTAGTTTATTTAGTAGCATAAAACATTTTTAAACCATGTTTGTCCTTTGATTTAAGTGAGTAGTCACTGGTGTACAGTGCTTAAATTTTGGGACAGAAAGTCCCCAAAAATTGAATGAGTAAAACACAGGAAATTACCCTATTTTGATCTCTGAACAAATGGGTTAGTGCAACTTGATATAGTGAAGGAATGCACATCCAGACCTGGCACACATACAATAGCTGAACATCTCTCATGACATCAGTATTGCAAAAATGCTGTGTCATGGGATGTGACTCCTAATGTCACAGCCTTTCTGCTTTTTAATATATTTCTGTTGTTCTGTGCATTAACTGGAGTACAGAGACTCAGAGTTGTCCGGTTGTTCTGGTGTAAAGCTTATGTAACTGAGATGTATGTGTATGATCAGTGACAGAGGCTGTTATATAATGTGATATAATTTCCAAAATTAAGATGATTCTGTGCAATGCATTTTATGAAATGTGATTAGGAATGTAATACAAATTGTCAGTAGCATTGCAATAAGTTCTTTTGGCACATACAGTAATTCAGATTATTAGCGATTCTTGACCTCATTTCCGCTTCACTACAATGTCATTTTAAAGGTATGTCCATACGTCTTTTTTTTTTTTTTTGCTTTCTGATATTTTACCTAGGGTTAAAAAGAGCATTATTTCCAATGTACGATTAGTTCTGCAATGAGTAGCTCAGCATGTGTTTGATTGAGCTTTCACACACACGTTTGTCTGCGAGCAAACCCACATGTGTGTCTGCCAAGAAGCCATCTTTAAGGATTTACAAGCGTCCTAAGAGAGTACACTGTAAATTTGTCTTTGGACATTGAATATGGTTAGCTGCTTTTTTGCCACTCTAATCCCTCTATCTCTCCCTCTGTCTCTCTTCTTCTCAGTCAATAACAAATTTGCCCTGCGCTGCAAGAACTGCAAGACCAATATTCATCATGCATGCCAATCCTATGTGGAGTTCCAAAGATGCTTTGGCAAAATAGTGAGATATCATTCATCAATATGTCAAATTCATTCAGATCCCTGTGCCTGAACCTGTAGCATGATGGCCATAGTATTACAACACTGTAAGTTGGTCATTTGAATTCTCTTTTCTTAGCCCCCAGGTTTCAGGCGAGCATATAGCTCCCCTTTGTATGATCAGGAGATAAATAACCCTGGTAAGTATCACATTACTAAAACTACAAAAGTATTAGAGCAATGATGTCTAAATAGATTCCATTGATTAATGTATTCAGGTTTTATCTCAATTACTTTATATGGTCAAAAGTATGTGGACACCTAACCATAAGAGAGCCTTCCCCAAAGTGTAGCCACAAAGTTAAAAGCACATAATTGTCTAGAATGTCTTTGTATGCTGTAGCATTAAGATTTCCCTTCACTGGAACTAAGAGGCCCAAACCTGTTCCAGCATGACAATGTGCACAAAGTGAGGTCCATAAAGACATGGTTTACCAAGGTTGGTGTGGAAGAACTCGAGAGGTCTGCACAGATCCCTGACTTTAACCCCAATTTGGAAACACGTTTGGGATGAATTGGAACACCAACATCACGCCAGGCCTTCTCGCTGGACATCAATGCCCAACTTCTTGTGTTCTTGTGGCTGAATGAGAACAAATCCCCACAGACACGCACGACACAGACACAAAGCCTTCTCGGAAGATTGTTAAAACAGCAAAGGTGGAACAACTCAATATTAATGGCCATGGTTTTGGAATAGGATGTTCAGTTCTCAGGGGTCCACATACTTTTGGCCTTATAGTGTACAGAGTGAACTGGTCCTAGCATTAAAGGGTTCTGCATAAAACATGTAATAATAATAAAACACACATTTCCAGAAATACTGCAGCTTAAACCCCAAAAAACTTTGTTTGTGCATATATGTATGTGTGTGTATATGTGTGTGTGTGTATATGTGTGTGTGTGTGTGTAGGCCAACAAAATCGCAGTGACCCAGTCTTTGACACCCTGCGAACTGGAGTTATCATGGCAAATAAGGAGAGAAAGAAAAGTTCAGAAGATAAAAAGAATGTAAGTGAACTCTTGAAATCCTATTAAGGCTATAAAGGTATTTGTCATTACGTCATCATTCAGTCATTCAAACTGTCGCAGAAATGGGAGAAGAGGAGTGCAGTGGTATTAGAGGATGCTCCAACATAGTGGAAACAAGGGCGCATTATAATTCCACACCAATCCCTGAGTCAGATTCCGATGTGCAAATGTTTTCAGATGTTTATTCGATTTGTTTTTCATTTCTAATACATGATTTTAGACAATATATAGTAATAAGGAAGAAGACCCTTACTGTATAGTGACATTAATAAAGCTCCATTCACAGCAAGCAAAAAGTTAACTTGTTACAGGAAAATCAATATCTGAAATCACCTTAAAAAGTTTTTTTTTCATCTTGCTAATATATGCCTTTGTTGTTCTGGCTATTCCATCCCAAATTATATATGTATTTATATTAATATATTGATTTTTATTTATTACAAATGATGTGTCATGTTTTTTGTGCATTTGTCTGTTACACTGAATGCCATTTCAAAAGGTTTCATTTCTGTAAATCGAATTTAAAATACGGTTTTCACTTATATATGTACATACATTTAATTTAACATATTCTTTCAAGATGATGATGATGATGATGGAGGAAGAAGAGGCTCAGCAGCCCAAAGAGGGTGAAGAGGGGGGTGAAGGTAAAAACACTAGCACTACCTTAAATTATGTATCATTAGTATCTCATCAAATAACAATCCTGACAATGCCAGTTCGGGTTTTTAATAAGAATAAGAATAATAAATGAGACTACATTGGGGCAAAATTCATGCAGTAGGCATCTGTCATTTATTTTACTATATTTTTAAGACTTTCATTGTTAAGACTGGAATATTTGACTGTATTGAGATGTATATTTTATGTTCAGTAGCATCAGTTTATAATCAGTAGATAATATGTAAGTATGAAATAAAACACAACAGTGTGTGCTGTTACAGGAAAATAATCAACAACAGGGTGGTGATGCAGCCTAATGCAAAATGTTTTATTCCTCTTACACCAAAGCAATTTGCCAACACTTTTATTTATAAATATTTATTAATTATTGACATTTCATACTATATATTTATTCATAGCTACATTTACTGTTGTGGAACATCCATAAAGCAAGTTAGCTCCTGTTATCACTTATGTTATAGCACTTAGAAACACTCGTTTCCTTGCCAGTTTTTTCTCTTTCAAAAAAGCATTCTGTCATGTTAATGAGAAAGCTCAAAACCTTCCATCCTGAAGACTTTCCCATAACGGAAAACTTTGTAACTCTGACTGTTGCAAAGCGCTGACACTGGAGACTCCTTCCAAAAAATGTTAAATAAATGTCTCCTCACAAAAACTTTTCACATCAACAATTACACACAGTGTCCACTATCAAAGTTCTTATTATAGATATAATATTAATATTAGAATGAGTGCATTAATAAAAATCTGTGAGCTGCCTTGTAGCCAGAATGACTGTCTGTGCTGCTATTATAGGAAATGATTTACCACCTTTTGACCAATCAGAAGTGAGAATTCTGAACAGTGTATAGTATACAGTATAATGCATTTTATTACACTATGCTGAGTTATATCATTTTAAACATTAAGATGCTGCTATAAACTGAGACATATCCAGTAATGAGTAGTATGTACTTCATTTACTGGCATGTCAAAAAAGAAAAAGAAAGCTGTTATACAAAATAATTAATATGTTTTGTATATATTCTTGTTACAGGGAATTTTAACAGAACATTATTATTATTTATGTATCAGAAACTAACATTTTAGCTGTATTTAAGTTACTATTGTGCACTGGCTGAAAATTGTTCTGTATCTTATAAACTGTATTTTTACTTTATAAACTGTTACTGTATCTTATTGTCTGTTATTTTACTGTATAAACTGGTTTTGTATCTTATAAACCGTTAGCTATTATCTTTTACGGTTAAAGGAAAGCAGGATGCGGATAAAAAAGACAAGTCGGCTGCAGATGACAAGGTGAGAAACGTGCTAATGATATCAATTTGTTTTGTTGTTAAAACTGTGTGTGTGTTACTAACAGTGTGTTTGTCTGCTAAATGTTAAAGAATAAAAAGCAGCAGCAGACTTTTAGTCAGACTCACTACTACCTGGCTCTGTACCGTTTCAAAGCAATTGAGAAGGATGACCTGGACTTCCAGTAAGTGTATAATTCTTTTCTTTTCATATATCCTCCATAATCTATACTGATCACAGTATTATTATTATGATTATTATTCTTGATTCAGGTGCTCCTTGCTCAAAACTACACATATTTAACAGTCATTAAACCTGTCTACTGTTTCTATGTGTGTTTTAGTCCTGGTGATCGTATTACAGTGATTGATGATTCTAATGAAGAATGGTGGAGGGTGAGTTTTCGTAGATAATCCATCACTTTTTAACCTTTCTGCTGTATCTCCTATGTGTTTTCTTGTACCTAAAGAAAGTAAAGTGTGTGTGCGTGTGTGTGTGTGTTTTAGGGTAAGATTGGGGAGAAAACAGGTTACCTTCCCATGACTTACATCATCAGGGTGCGTGCAGGAGAGAGAGTGTATAAGGTGACACGCTCCTTCGTGGGGAACAGAGAGATGGGTCAGATCACACTAAAGAAAGACCAGGTATGTCTAAAGTTTGTTTTTTAATGTTTAAAACCCTTCCTGACCAGTATAACAGTTTTACATTGAATTACTTGATTGATAAATTGATATTTATCTGTTACTGTGTTGTTGATGATATAACTCTACTATTCTGAATAGCTTTTGGAAGAATGGCATAAATCTATTCACGAGCGTAGAATAAACATTTTAATCCTGTTGCACTGTTTGCTGTTTTGAAGTAAAATCTAAAATGCAATAGTTTTTGTAAATTACACACACACGCTCGAGCGGCCTTTAGGTTCACATGCTTATAACACTCAATAACCCTTAGTTGAGATTACACCCAATGATTACACACAATTATACTTGATTTTGCCATAGACCTCATCTCAGTTTTACTCATTTTTAAACAGTTCTCTGCATAGCCTGGTAAAATCTCAATTTATTAGACTCACCGGAGCCTGCCTAGGTGATGGAATGTGTTTGTTCCACTCTTCTACGGTTATTGATGTGCACTGCTCTGCTCTAAATCCTAGGGATTAAGGCCATTTGATAACAATGAACTTGTTTTCCTCATGTCGAGTTGCCCTTCACACGTATGATTCAGTTCAGCGTTCCTTCTCGAGTCACATTAAGACCAACATTATAAAATGGATTATATGCAGTATAAAATAGGTAATGTGAAAATATAAAATGTACAGTACTGTGCAAAAGTCTTAGGCACATGCAAAGAAATGCTGTAGAGCAAAGATGCCTTCAAAAATAATAAGATTAAATGTTTCTACATTAAAAAAATACTATAAAGAGCAGTAAACAGTAATAAATGAAACAAAGTCAATATTTGGTGTGACGATCCTTCGCTTTAAAAAATATAGTAGTCTCAGGTACAATTAGTGCAGTTTTATAAGGAAATGAGCTGTAAG
>CM040461.1:19364361-19396215 GCA_022758105.1 Pangasianodon gigas
ATTGAGTGTGTTCATAACAGACTACAAAGTTCAATGTGGGTGTTTAATCTGCGTAGTATTGCAAATAAACTGTATTTTGCATGAAGTGATTTGTTGCTGGTATTTAATGCAAAGTTCCTGGGAATCTCCATAGTGAGAAATCTAAAAGGTCACTTCTGGACAGAGGACACAAGAACAGAAAGCGTTTATCCAAAGTCACAACATTAAAACCGAATAACACCCAAGAGACACTTTTCCTTTATACTGGGAATTTCACAGGACACACACTTACATTCCTGACACTTCAAATAATGATTCCTTCTCAGTTTCAGACATACATAAACAGCTAAATAGATTGAACAAGGGTGATACAATATTCCCCTTCACTAGAACTAAGAGGCCCAAAAGAACTTCAGTGGCCTGCACAGAACCCTGACCTCAACTCCACTGAACACCTCTGGGATGAACTGGAACGCTGACTACGTGCTAGGCCTCTTTGGCTGACATCAATACCTGGCTTCACTAATGCTCTTGTGGCTGAATGAGCACAAATCCCCACAGCCACATTCCAAAATATTGCATAAAGCCTTCCCAGAAGAATGGATGCTATTATAGATATATATTAATTCTGATGGCTATATACTATATATAAAATACATTTGGCCATATAGTTATTGTTATTATTGTCTTGCTTTATTCTGTGTTGTGAATATAAATTGATTGGAGCGCTTTGGAATGTGTTACACAGTAGCTGGCTCAGGTTTAGTAACTGAATCTTTCTATTCGGCTACGTACAATCTTTCACATGCTGGTTTTTCCTTGTATACACTATATAGACATGTATTAAATATTATAAACCAATATCTCATGCTTCATTATAGGGACAATGGACAGTGTTGCCACTAGATTTTACATTTGCCCCAAGACTGTCAGAGAATGTTTTTCCACTTGTTAATTTGTGAGCCTCCAGGTGAATGCTGGAATATAACCAGAGTCTCAGAATAAGTTTGTTTAATATTGTTTAATATGTAGGGTGGCCAATTTGCAGGAAACCAAAGCTTTCCTTATACTCAATCACCCACTGAGATCTTGCAAAGAGAAAGAGTAAGAGATAGAGAAATCAAGTTAAGAGATTTAATCTTTATTTTGGCAGATTTGAATGCAATCATTATGACCAACAGGTAGAGAGCTGACCAGAAAGGACCCTAGGAACTCATTCGTTATTCCCCAGGTTCCTAACCCTGGTCCTGGTGTACACCCTGTCCTGCATATCTTAGTGTTTTCCTCATAATTCACCTGATTCAAATGATCAGCTAATTAACAGCCCTCTGAGTTGAAGTCGTTGTGTTAGAGCAGGGAAAACATTCAAATGTTCAGGACAAGAGGTACTCCAGGACCAGGGTTGTGAGCCTGTGGATTAATTTATTGTCCTGCTGTTTTGAATTAGACCTCTAGATGGCACTGTTGGGCAGCTGACCTTGATTCTCTAGCATCAGGTGACTGCAATTTTCCATGAAAGGCTAAATTTTCCAAACGTTCGCATACCAGAACTAATAAGCAGTGTAGTTATAGCTCATTTCTTTTATACAAGGAAATAGTGAGAGTGGCTAACCATAACACAGATTTGTTTTCATGATATGAAATTTTATTACTCATAATTTTAGCATCAGAGGAGTTTGGATTGCTGGCTCAAGACTGTCCATTAGATGAGTGTGACCTTAAGGCTAGAGGGAGGAGGGTCTCTCATATATGAAATGGATTCTTGTTTAAAATATTTTGCTGTAGGAGTGGTTACATTGACAGATATCGTGACACCACACAGATAAAAAGTGCAAAATAAAGCCAGGAGGAATGGGAGTTGATACACCTGAACTCATGTAGTTGTGAAATGCGAGCTCTGATTGACTCAAAAATCAGTGTGCTAGTGAGTAGGTGGATACACTACATGTGTGAAAAACCTGAATGTGAATATCCTGATGCATTGAGGAAATACAGACCTACAAACACAGACCTACAATAAGCAGAAAAATAAAAAATGGTCTGTAATAAACGTATTCATTTACTTTTAGGCAGCTTTGGCTGAGATTGTCCTAAAAACATCAATTAGGGGTTTCTGGAAAGGTATGGCTATGCTGAATCCAGTAATATATGACCTGTAACTATACCAGATACAGTTGATTATCTACAACATGAAATGTGTGATATGTCCCGAGCAAAATAAAATGGCATGTCTGCAGTCAAGATACAGTTTCAGTCTATTACTGAACGTTTTGAATCAACTTTAATTTAAGGGATGAAATGAAATGTATCACAAGTCCCAAGCAAAATGAAATGGATGTATGTAATGTATTGTCTACATAACCTTAGAGATAATAGAAATAAAACGACTGCAAATTAATATAATTTGAGTAAAAATTGTGCTGAATAATGTCAAGATATCATATGCTGTCTTTATACTATCAATATGAAAAATGAATATAAGAAAAAATTACTGAAGTGCGTAAGTTGCATATATGTACATATGTATATGTATGTATATGTATGTATATGTATATATGAATATATAATATTCAACATGGCTAGATATTGTTACTGTGTAGAACATACTAGACCTGTGATTAATTGAGCTTGCCTGGAAGAGGGTGACCAAGTACCATTGTTCTGATGCTCAAGGTTATCTTTCAAGCTAAAATTCAAAGTTCCAAGCATTTTCAAATTCTAATTGGACTCATTCCTGGTACCACATTCTTCAGAGATATTCTCTGAAACTTTCCAAGGTAAGCCTTTGAAAACATTATGTGATGTGGAAAAAAAAAATCATAGCTTTGACTAAAAAGTTGATTAGCTGCTAATTGTTTGCTATGATTACTTCTTGATATTGGTATTTTATTTTATTGCATACTAGTATATTGTTGCTGTCCAGTGAAAGGTGGGTTAGGATTAGATGATATTCATGCTCATATTCATGTGAAAAAGTATTTTACTACAATACATGTGAAGATATAATTCCGAAAACTTTCTGGTTATCTTATTTACCAGTAGCTGGAATGTTGGAGAGTGAGCCACTTGCACTGGATCCAAATCTTTGTATTATCTGTTGTAAACCATTAGAAAAAAGGAAGTAACAAGATCACTATGTCAAGAATTCCTTCAGAGAATACTAAATGTTCCAGAACAGAGAGGAGATGATATCCATAATACTCAGTTTACACATAGAGAGGATATACTTTCTCTCAAAATAAAAGTTTCATATCATGTATCATGCAGAGCAAACTACTCTAGTAAAACTAACATTAGTGAACAGGAAGTTACATCTGCCCAAAATGAGTGCAGGTCTGCACCAGTCTGATCCAGAAGACTGCGTAGGGAAGATTCGTCATCCTTTAATATACACAGAGATAGTTTCATTTCTAGGAGAGCATCAAACCAATATGTCTGACAAACATTATAACAGATACAGAAGAAGTATGGAGAATATCAGTTCTGTGTTAGCAGTGTGTTAGCAGTGTATCAGCTCTCTCGTCTCTAGTGCAGCAAATATGTACCCGACTTTTTGTATGACTTCATCGATTGGTGTGTTGATTCAAGAGCTCATAAAAAGCACCAAACATGTGTTGAGGAACCATCTTTGAAAGAAAATCTGTTTGTAATCACAATCTGCCACAGTCACATTGCACACTGCTGCCACATTCAAACACCGATCATACTGGGGCTTGCAATTCTGTTTCATCATGAGTTTGGAAGCAAGACACTAATCAATAAGCTCAGTGCAATGGGTCACTGTGTTTCTTATTATGACTTTTGACACTTTCTCCCATCAGTGGCAGCAGACCAAATGTAAAAGGCAGAAGGTGGTGTCTACCTCCACAGTGGGCTCTCTGGTGTGTCTGAACATGGGATTGTTGATGTAGTCATTGACAACTTTGATCAAAATGAAGACATTCTGGAAAGAAATGCTATGGCAACTGCTGTGTACCGAAGAAGCCATGTCTTCACAGCAGAGAAAAGAATAGCAAGCGTTTCACAGAGATCTCTAGCTGCTTTAAACACCTGTGACTTGGATGGTGAAAATCTACACAGGTAAATGTTGTGTTTCTGTTAGTATTTGATTATAAGTATTTTTTATAATAGCGATTATCTTTTCCCAATCACGATGTAATAGTAACGATTTATTGTAAGCAGAATTTTTATGAATGTGAAGTGTTTTATATGTAATGAATATGACAAGCATATTTTTATTCAAATTTTGGTTACAGGTACATAAATCCTTCAAAGCGACCAGAACTACCTGAACTTCCCAAAGGCAGGATACTGGACTCAAACACTGCAGTCTCAAAAGCAGCAGACAGAGGAGATCTCAGATGAAAACTTGTCCAGAATGTACGTGAGAATCAACAGGATGTCTCAGAATGATCTGCATGATATGGCTTGTAGAGCTTTCGAAGAACTGGGAACACACCATATCCTTGTAACTTCAAGGACTATTTATAGAAAAGCACATCAGATCTTACGGAGCAAACCACGTTTTTTGTTTTTTTTTTTCCTACAAGGGAGGTTCACAATGAGACTTGGAGGTATGCACATTACCAGGGCTTAGCTGGCAAGCATCAGCAGGCTCTATGGTGATGCTGGGCTCTTTATCATACTGACTGATGTGTATGCTGAAGGAACAGCTAGACATATGCTTCATGGCAAACAACTGGCAAGAAGAGATAGGAGCATTAAACGAACTTCTGAGGCTTTGTTCAGGTTCTTCTGGAAAGTGATGCAATCACGACATAAAAAAACAAGCCCAAAATCCTATAACTGGAACACAAGAGCAGCTCCTGAGAGTTGTACAACATGCATTCTATACTAATGACAAGAACACTGCAGAACAACGCATCAGTGAATTGGAGACTGACTTTACTATGATCCAGATCAGTATCCAGATGTTCTCAGATGAGAGAGTTAAATAGTCAGCAAACTTTGCATACTAGTTGAACTTCCTGAATGGTCTGAACTGTTGCTGTGTATCCTTTGCTCTAAGTGTGAAGCTGACTTTCAATTCCAACTGAATTGCATGTTGGAAGCGATCCCTTGGTTTAGAGATGTTGGAACGACAAGCTATGCAAAGTACATGCCAGTGTATGTAGCAGAAATGAAAGCCCTTGAACATCAACAGCCTACATACACATTCATGCAATAAGGAGGATGTTTTGTCCGGCTGTCTGAGGAGTGAAGCTTTAACTGTGTGGCTACTGATCAGGCACTGCAGCAAACCATCAACCAAGAGGCTAAGAGTTGGCTTTACATTAAGAAAGGCAGCTCTCACAAGATGGATGATGACAAGACATGTAACCCTAGCATATGTGGATGCCATGAAAGACCTTTGTGATACTGCTGAAAAGAGTTCAACAGCCCATCAGGAACATGGAGCATCCAGAATGGACAGAGATGAGAGATGGCAACTGTGGAGGAGATGCAGAACCCTTTCAACCTTAATAGCATTCCAGTCAAACTGATTTGAATATTGTCACTGGTCAGGTTGTGTCAGAGAAGCTTGCAAAAGAGCTTTCATGTTTCCTCCAAGATGGTGCAAAGCAAAACATGGCCTTTATTGAAGAACATCTTGCAAAATCCACAAGAACAAAAAGCTTTTGGGAGCCTGTAAAAAGAAAACACTGTGCCACCTTCATCGAGATGAAAAAGTCAGTTGGAACCAGTACACAACAAGTGTGAGGAAAACAGAAAAGGCTGACCTTGCAAAGAAAATTGAGGCTGTAGTTGAAGAGATTCATGAACTGCCAAAAAAGAAAAGAGAATGGGAGTCTATGGTCTAACTACCCTTGATGAGCTGAGATACATCTTGGCACCGATGCATCAGCAGCACAACTTCCACCAACTGAAGATGCTTTCAAGCATGTTTTGAGAGCAATGTATCAGACAGCAGTGTAGCATCATAGCCATCTTTCAAAGGCATTTCTCTGGAGTCCCATTGGAAGAAGCTGGAGAGTCAGAGAAGATGGATCCACTGAGGCCACACTGTCTCAGAAACCATCTGTTCCAAAGGAGCTCAGAAATATCACACCCCTGTACTGCAGTGATGGGAACTGCAGTGACAGCAGAAAATGCCAGTGCCTTTCAGTGGGCTTGGTGTGCACGTGAGAGTTTTGCTCTTGCTGTTTTTCCTGAATGCCCAAACATGCCACATGTATCAGTCACTGTGGATAATATGGAGGAGTAACATGGCTGCAGTAGACCCAGGAACTTATGTTTTGTGTCATTCAGCATCAATGTTTTAGCATCAGGCTACTTTCATCTAAAGGTGTTTCCTTTTCACTTATTATATGTTCATACTATTATGCAAACTATTATTTTTGCATTCAGAAAAAAACATTTATTTGCGCTTTAAATTAAAGTTGATTCAAAATGTTCAAAATGTGCTTCAATTTCTCCATGATTGAACTGTATCTTATAGTCTTACAAGGTGAAATAGCAGGTGACAGCATGGTTTAACACAAGTGTATGGAGATAGGTTAATTAACATATTCTCTAAAAACATGGAAAATTGCAATGTAATGGTTATTCAACTCAAGATTCCCAGGACATCCACCTGATATATGCTGTGTTGACTAAAAGTCATAACCTGTAACTTGTATTACTCTGATCTCTGACTAAGAAAAAGCAAACAATACACCCCTTCAACTCAGGAACTCCGGATGGTTTTTTCCCCTCTTACTTTCCTTTATTCATTAAATGATAAATTCCTGCAAAGTACAATCTCTACACCATAATTTTAATCATCCATTTACATGGAGGTGCATTCACTTATTATCAAAGCTCCCATGTATTAAACATTTTTGATTGTAATCATATTATTAAACAATGACATCTTTAGAATTAGGTCAAAGGCCTTTAGAGATTAAAGTGCACAATATGTGACATTCAGCTGTGATATATGTGACATACCTTTCAGATATCTATACATAATCCTACTTCCTGCATGTAGTTAGTCTCTTTTAATAGCCACCTATTCTATTATACAGAGAATTAAAGTATAAGACTGAAGATTTCAATTCCATCAATTCCATCAGCTACTCTCATAGCTGATAGTCAATTTCTTTATCTGAAATCTCATGGATTATCCATCGAGCTCCTTGCATAATCAGTTATCTGCTTTGTGTCTTTAAGTGAAAGCTGAGGCAGCTTCTGAAAGGCAGAGCAAATTTGACTCATTAAAGGAGCATAAAATTGTGTCTTTGTGCATGTGTACCTTTTGTTCAGCGTCTTTGGAGAATTCTGTTAGGAAAAGAGGTGAGTTTTTGTGTGCACAGAGAAGGAAGGCCCCACGGGTATTGGGTTCCTATTGGGAACAATGCTGATAGGTTCACCTTGCAGTGAATGGGTGTAACTTAACCTCTAATATTGTGGATCAAATACTAATAAACAAAGTAGCTGGAAAAATGATTTTAGGAGGAGGAAAGCATTAGGCAAACCTGATTTTTTTGTCATGCCATTGTGGTTCCTTCACTCTCTTTTATAAGAGCTACACTTTTTTTTGTTTAGTCACTGTAAATTTTGAGACATGCTGAAATCCAAACTGTAACATAGTCCTGTAATGTATTGGTAGGTTGGCTGCATGTTGTATGACAATGCACTTCATGGTTGCGTCTTCATCTCCGTTTTGCTGACTGGAAAAAATGTGAGAGAGGAATTCTGATCTCCACGATAAAGTCGTAATGGCTGTGAACCTCCCTGAGGAACACACTAGCAACCTGGCCCTCTTATGGAAGCTGCAGAAACAGGTCACAGCATGCAGCGGAGAAAAAATATGTTTTAATGAAGTCATAAAGCCTCAGACGGGATTGATATAGAGTCCCTCATTCATATCCAACATGTCAAACTGCAATGGCCAACTCAAGATGGTCTCCTCAACTCCGAGTTCAGCCAGTGACGTCAAATCAACATGGCTGCTCTCAGTATCAGCAGTAACCAAAGTAGCGCCTCTTACCTTTAAATGAATTATGCTGTATATACAAGTATTTGCTTTAGATCAATCAACATTCAGACATATTATAACACTGACTATACAGTTAGCTGTTTTGAGGAGGTAAATATACAGCACTTATCACAGTTAGCTGGCTAGCTTGTTGCTAACAAAAGATGAACATGGAGGTGTCCAGGGTTTTTCCCCACTTAGTAGCTCAAATGCATGGAGGTTGAAAATTTACGTCATTCCAAACTCGGACTTCCGAGGTAAGTCGAATGCAGCATACAGTTAGTCCATTAATTCCCCTCATGCTCCTTTATCCCTTTTCCCCTGCTCTTCCTGTGACTATGTGACCGATTGGACATCGCATTGCCTTTTACAGCCACATAGTCTCATTAATATCCTTTTTATGAATACCATTGTATTCAGAATTAACTGTTTCCCAGTATAAGAATATTTTGAAAATATATCTATCGGTAAGGTACACTATATTTCCAAAAGTATGTAGACACCTGCCCAGTCACACCCATATGTGCTTGTTGAAAATCCCATTATAGATTTAGGCTTTCCACTAGAGTTTGGAACATGGCTGTGGGGATTTGTCCATTCAGCCACAAGAGCATTTGTGAGGTCAGGCACTGAGGTTGGGAAGAGAAGTGCACAGCTTTCCAGTTCATCCCAAAGGTGTTCAGTGGGGTTGAGGTCAGGGCTCTGTGCAGGACACTCGAGTTGTTCCACATCAACCTTGGCAAACCATGTCTACATGGACCTCACTTTGTGCACAGGGGCGTTGTCATGCTGGAACAGGTTTGGACCCCTTAGTTGCAGTGAAAGGAAATAATGCTACAGCATACAAAGACATTCTATAGAACTGTGTTCTTCAAACCTTGTGGCAACAGTTTGGGGAAGAACCACATATGGGTGTGGTGGTCCGGTGTCCACAAACTTTTGGCCATATAGCGCATATGCATGTAAAAGTGCATTTTAAATGTTATCCCTGTTAATTAATTCTGACATGTACATACATGCTTTACATATATGCTTTTTTTATTTTACTGTTATACAACTGCTCTTACTTAATAAAAATAATTATATTCTCCCTTTTGTTTTCATTTACCATCTTCCCAGTTACACAATCACCTTCACAAAAGCCCCACTGCCTGTATAAAGAAACACTCTCTCTGTTCATTTGAATCACAATCTATTCTTCCCTACACTTTAATCTTATAGAAGTGATTATATTAAAGATCTATAAAAGTGTGAATTATGTGCCACTAATAGCATTATAAGATCTATAATTATATATATTTAATTTATCTATATTAATGCTTTTGTTATATAAAGCTTTATCTAGGCTACAATAAAAACAGTATTACACTATAAGGAATTCTTTTATTTGATATTGCTTAGGCCCTATACCAGTTTATTTCTTGGCCTATTTATTATTTATTATTCATTATTTATGGCCTAAACACATGCAGTGCAGTTTTACATGCTACACAGGACTTGTCTCAGTCTCAACAGATGAACGATTTTTTAGCACAGCTGGCTGAAACGCTGCAACACATCATCTCGGAATGACATTTCGCTCATTAGGGATCTTGATCTACATCTGGATGGCAAGTTCAATGTGATCAGTTTCTAAGAAAAAAAAAAAAAATTAATGTCATTGCGTCTGTCTGTGCACATGGATGGCCGCACCCCGTCCCTATGCGGATTAATTTGATGGGTAAATGCGGCGCTGGCACCGTCACAACAATGTGGTCGCAGATAGACCTTCTTTGTATCTATAATTATGGTGTGATGATGTCTGAGTCTGAAAAATTCACAACAAATCTGACCAGACAGCTTTGGATTTTAGGGTTTCCAGTGTGGCAGTAGCTCAAGAGCCCTGTTTTTGAACATTTTTTAATGGTACTTCTTATGTATATTCAGTGAAAGGTTTATATATCATGGCTTAGACATTAAATTACACACAATAATAATCTAGTACTGTTGTACCTAAACCTAAAATTACAGTCAGTTGTAAAAAAAAAAAATTGAATTAAACCTGCATGTATTATTTCTTTTCTAAGTTGCAGTTTAATTCAATATGATTTAATCAGACAGAGCTTTTGTCACAAAGTCGTTTTACAGATTCTTGGTCCAGACATTTAATGTCTCCCTCTGTCCTCAGAGTGGGAATTTAGTGCCACTAAATGTCACACTGTTCCCACTGCAAGACACTGTTTCATTCCCCTGAGAGAAGATCTCATCCACACATGATCTTATCTGAACACTTCAACCACTTCTCTCAAGTATATTCAAATTTATAGAGCCATGCTGATATCAGAATGAACATCAAGGTTCCAGTTTTATTTTACTATATCTTACAAATTACATGACTAAAATGTAACATTTAAATGATTTAAAAAGTGTAAATTAATGAGTATTTTTGGAATACCTCTCATCAAATCTTTTAGTAAATGTACAAAAAGAAAGAGGAACATAAACTCATAAAATATCTCTTATATAATAGAGACATAAAATGTCTCTTCAGATGCATTAAAAAAAGGGTTATTACTAAACACTAGATGAAATCCTCCAAGTCTACAGAGGGACAAAAAATTAATTATTTTCTTACGTTATCAAAATCTAACAAAATAAACAATGATAATTGTTATTGTAATTAAGTTGGATAATTGTTATGGTTTACCCTACCTGTCCTAACCTCACTGCAGAGCACCTACGCGTACGACTTCACTAGTGGACATGCGCACTGTGTAATATATAGCTCCTCCCCTCGGGGAGTGTTAAATACAATGAAGCACGCCTGGTAGAAATGCTGTTTTGCAATAAACAAACTGTTTGTCTAGCCATACTGAATCTTTTCTACAACTCATAAAAATGACACTCATAAAGTTGACTAGCTGTATCCTTAGTTAGCAGGCCTAAATAAAAATGTTAGATGTTAATGCATATTTTCAAATGTATCATGCTCTGTTTTTTTTGTTATATAATCCAGATTGCATGTAATTCACTTTACTCTCTCTCTCTCTCCCTCTCTCTCTCTCTCTCTCTCTCTCTCTTATATAAATAGTAACTAAGCACACTGGCCTGTTTGGTCCCTCGCTGTCCCTCGGGAAGTGGCATGCTTGGGAGACACACTGCAAACACTGTAGTGCCTTTGATGTGAGACAGTAGAGCATTCAGCTTGTTCCAGTTTAAAAATTTTCTTTCTTCAGTCTTTCTATCTTAAAAAAATGGCCATCCTCTTTTTGATAACACACTTAAGATCACGGAAAACAAATCAATTTCTTACTGTTACTGTGTTTATTAGACCAGCGGAGACAGTTGTAGAGGCCTGTTTTACTTCTAGCTACAAATTATTCTGGATTTTTTTTTTTTTTTTTGCCCTAACCTTTTAACCAAAGCCAGACACTCCTTGAAGCTTTTGATCTCCTCTTCCAGGGCTGTAGCATCCTGCACATATGGCACAATGCACCATATCAAAGCTTAAATTATTTTCACCTGCTATTTACACACATATAAATTCACGTTAAGGTCAATATCAGGCAACAAACTTGATTAGTTGATTAATTTGGGAGATTGTGGTATACTGGTTGCACCAATATGAGAAAACATTGAAAAGTTTCTTTTCTGAAACACAGGATCAGACTCAGGGAGGCCTCTCTGTAAACACTGAAAACTGAAAACTCCCTGTGTGTCTTGAGGCTATTTCCTGTTCTTGAGGACAGAGAGAATAAATAAGATTTAAAGATATAATAGAGAACTTGTAATAGGAGATGGAGAAATGCAGAAAGCAGCATTAACACAGCGTATGTTAAAGTGAACATGTCACATGTGTGAACTTCTTTAACTCCTTGCACATGGTCAAGATGTTATTCAAAGGCTCAACTTTATTAATGAAGAAATAAACATCTGTTTCTTGCTGCACTCCTCCCTCTGGTGCTTTCTCATGACCTGTGTGTTTACAGTGCAAACCCAGGGAGGCCACTTTCTGAATAATGCTGTATGATATTTCAGTTGTGTTTACTTTGAATTCTACAAATAGAATGGATACACAGGAAGTGTACTGAGTTTTGTGTTTTTCTGATGATGTTTCTGCTGGATGTGCAACTGCCAGTGCACCCTAAGGAAGTCATACAACAAATGGATGAAGTACTGTATCTCCAATAAATGCACTTAGAGTGAGCGTTCAGAGAAAGCCACCGAAAACATTCAGAGAAAGCCACCTAGCCCACTCAGTAAGAACAAAATAACAACATGCACTAATTTTCCAATCTTGTATGAAAATATATCATTAAGAAACATTTATATATATATATGTTTGTGTGTGTGTGTGTGTGTGTGTAGTATAACATTTCAACATAATTGCATCTGAAACTAGGTTGTGACTTATAATATAAGGTAATAATGTTACTCGATATTTAGAAAGTCTGCCTTTTTTTTAACAGCAAGTTCTAAAATTTGAATAGTCTTTATTTCAGACAAATGCTGCAGCAAACTAAATTCCTAAATGAATGTTTGACTCTAAGCCAGGGCTACTTCATGTCAATGCTACAATGCTGCTTCACATGGATAATTGTGCACTTATGCAATGGCAGCATGAATGGTGGGCTTTGAAATAAGCACTCAGTCATGTCTACACTGTAACATCAATATGCCCAGCTGCCCCTTTGTCCTGGTCCTCATCTAATCAGCACTAACCAGGAGAAAATTCCACGCATCCATCATCACACAACTTGAGTGTCATTCAGACATGAAAGGCACAGACAGACTGTTGCCTGGTGCCTGATCCTTCCTTCAGATGAAGTACACTCTTCAACCCACATATAGACCCCCGATAAAGACACATCAGGGTAAACAGATATAGCATTTATATTAGGCACTTTTTATTAGTGTGGATCATATGACAGTCAAAATTCTTTGTAGACATGCAAAAAAACTAAATATAGCTATCTCACTGTATGTTATAGTACAAACCACATTGCAGCAATCGACAATAATCTATATTAAAATACCCATTCTGTAGAGACAGTGATGTAAGCCTAATGTGAGCTTGATATTTAAGAAAAGAACTTTATTTCGCATTTTTGCAACATATATATTTATTGTAACTGTTGATAAGAATTTAATTTGCCATTAAAGAGATTGTATTGATGTAATGTGTGGAATGAGAATTGTAATGAGAGTGTAAAACAACATCGAAATCTGTCCTTACAGTAATCAGAACTAGGTCATTTTGGTCATATTGTTTTAAATATTAGGTTACTGAGGAATGTAAAAAAGTTTAGACTGTAAAATTGCAGAGAAACATTAATTTCTTAGGTTTTGGAATTAAACAAAGGAATTGTACTGCAAGTTATGATGAATTATTTTTTTTACTGCATTCCATTACGACATACTTATTTTAAATTCCTCAGAAGAAATCAGTTTACATTTATTACACCTACACGCATTTACAACTTTGCATGCAACTCAACACAAATATCAAACAAACAGAAATGTGCTTACTGGCTGAATGCAGAAATCGATCTATTTGCTATACAGATCATTCACACTAAAGGGATAAACACCAATTGCTCATTCACTTTAGTTACCAAGATTCCAAGTAAATATTTTCTGCGACTTTATTTCATTTCGGGTTTTATTTCAAATTTAAGTGTGTAAATCAGCAAGGTGGAGTATCAGCATCTTCGGAGTTTTAGAAGTCAGGCCCTTCCTTTTTCAGGTTCTTGTAGTCTGTGTTTACAGCTAAAAACTAAGGAAATGGACAATGAAGAGAGTAAGCTTTAAATACATCTCCAAACAGCTTTTGCTATATTCAAGAGAAAAACAGTTAACAAATAAGGAACCATTATTATTATTATTATTATTATTATTATTATTATTAATGTAGACACAGAAAAGACTAAGGTTTATATTATGGGTGCTACTTTAGCCTCTAAACAAAAGTAATTGTGAAAAAGAAGTTCATACTTGTCACACACACACACCTTATACTGATAGGTAGGGCTGAGCCGATTCCATGGTTCAGGGTTGCTGGATTTGTTCCATCTAATAATGTGGGAAAAGCAGCCATTTCACACCAAGACCACCACAGGACAAATGAGACATTAGCAAAGTCTTAAATAACAGCAGGTAATTTTCTGATAGTATTTATTGGACAAAAGCACCTCATACCCATGGGATATTTACCATTCCCTATTTCGCCATTCTGCTTATGCATTTAATTGAAATATGCATTTCAATATGCATTAATTTAAATTTATGCATTTATATACTTGATTGAATAAATAAATGACCATCAGAATTACATAAGAAACATATGAATAAAATGCAGTGAGTGGTCCTTACGTAACATGGGGTCCCTTGGCTAGACGAACCAGATAAAGTGCAGCGCCTCCAATTCCCAGGCATATGAAAAAAATCTGTGGGATAAGCTGAAACAGAGTGCAAGAGAGTATGGGTTAGTATTAACATTTTCACGATACAATTATATTAATAGTCTATCAACATTTATAGATAGTAGCCTATAAATATAATATGACATACAAATGTATATATTATGCAATATTAGATTAACTTTGCAGATTTAATTTACAGATTGCAATATCTGTGGTCAATTTAAAAAAAAACTTATTTCATAAAGTATGCATGATGTTCCCTAATAAAGACAAAGTTTGCATAAAATACACAATAAGTTTAAAGAGAAGCAAAAAAGAGCATAGTAAATATTATAATAAAAAAATGAGTAAACTTACTCCAGGATGTTTCCTGGCATGATCACGGATGGTTCGGAGCATAGCTGCAATGTTGGATGAAAGACGACAGGAGGAAAAAGTGGCAGGAGGGGAAAAAAGAAGGGGAAAAGGAGAGGAGGTGGAGAGAGAGAGAGAGAGAGAGAGGTAGATAGGTGAAAGGGAAACAAAGAGTGATAACCACAGAGGGTGGAGAATGAGGGAAAAAGGGAGAGAGAAATGGGGAGGAGAAAGGCAGAAAAAAGAGAGAGAAGGAGTGAGAAACAGAGACAGCCCACCAATGAAGGTTTTTAACTTTTTGTAGATAAATCTAGGAGAGGAAACTACTTCAGTAATTTTACTTCATTGCTATACTCACATATTATTTTTGCATATTTATGCATTATTTGAGTATTATAGAAATTGATTATTGTTAATTGATGTACTCTTACTTGATTACATTTCCAAGAAAAATAATGTATTTCTTACTCCTTACATTTTTATTTACACCTTCAAAGTACACGTTACAAATCTCAACAATCTCTTCTTCTTTCGTACAGCCAATAATTGTATGCTATACATTAATCAAATGGGCTCAGTCATTAGCATCCAGCATCATAGCATCCAGTCAAGTACATCAATGTAGAGAAAACTATCAAGAATTGTGCCAGTTTGTCATCTGTGGTCACCTTCTCATGCTACACAATGTAGTTAGTGCTATAACTCGTGTGCGTCTGAAGATGGATAAGCCATCTGCCTGTAGTGTGGAACTTGAGGGTGAGAGCCCCTGGCCTTATTTCAGTATGCTAGAGTAAGCAAAAAGTATAACATGAGGTGTCTCCACGGCCTCTCTGGAAGGCATGAACTCCATCAAATTTGAAAAACCATGTTTAGATAAGTTGACATTATGCTAACATTAACTAAGCTAGTTTGTTTTCTTTGCTAATACCAGATTAAAATATTCCAGCAGCTAACATAAATAGCTAGGCAGTAAGTTGAATTCGAGCTAATGGTAAATCGAAAAAAAAAAAAAGATTTACATGATATTTTATTTCTGAGGAATTTATGATCAAACTATGTAGTGTTAGTCGTGCATATTGTGCATGACCAGCTCATAGGAAAGCAAATTGTGTTGATACCATTAGCAGGGTATGGCCAAGACTCTCACATGGGTATTGTCAGCTTGTACCTAAAAAACTCCTGCTGTAACCATAAAGACTAGGATGCTCACACTGAACATCTTTTCAACTTTAAAATCCTCATGCTTACATACAAGGCTTTGTATGGTTTAGCTCCCCAGTATTTGGCTGAGCTTTTAACCCATTACACCCCAAAAAAAGTCTTCTCTGCTCCTCCAATTCTGGTCTTTTATCTTTAACTAAACAGACTCGTTTATGTCCTATGGGTGATAGAGCATTTTCATCTAATGTTCCAAAACTGTGGAACTCACTACCTTCTAATCTTAAAGAAGCCCAGTCTTTTAGTGTATTTAAATCTTCTCTCCAAACTTATTTCTTTAGGATAGCTTTTACTTGATGACTTTTTTTATTATTATTATTACTATTACTGTTATTATTATTGAATTGTATTTTATTATTAGCTATTTTTAATACATTCTTATATACTTTGTTTTATGCTTTGTACTTCTGTTTCTATTTTCTTTTCCTATGTAAAGCGCCTTGAGAGGCCTTTTTAAAGGCGCTATATAGAATAAAGTTTTATTATTATTATTATTATTATTATTATTATTATTATTATTATTCAACACACTTAGTAGTGGTTGACTACTAATTATAGTATACATTTGTGTAATGATTTATAATTCCACTATCTGGTGTCACCCAGAAGAGGATGGGTTCCCTATTGAGTCTGGTTCCTCTCAAGGTTTCTTCTTCATGTTTAGCTTTTTCCTTGCTAATGTCATTACCGGATTGCTCATTAGGGATCTACATCAACATCCAGACTTCTGTAAAGCTGATTTGTGGCAATATCTATTGTTAAAGATTTTATACAAATAAAATTAAATCTAGCTGAAATTAAGTAGTCCCCCTGGAGTGGTCAGAAGTGGTTTATTGCTACTAAATGCCAAATAACACAGACAGAAATACATCCTTGTCTTAGTGAAAGGGGCACAAGCTCCAACTATCTGGAGGCATGAGGCTTTTCTCAAGAAAAGGCACCTCAACCTTTGTCACAGTTGAAGGGAGAGGTGTGGCACCCCTTGCCAGGCTATCTGCGCCTGTGGGATCTTCCCTGCATGTTGGAGTCCCTTAAGACCTCTCCATACAGGCCAATGCATCTGTACAGTATGCATGCAGATGTGAAATATGCATCACTACAGGTAGCTCTTTTTCCTGGTGATCACCTCAGCAAAAGGTTGGGAGAACTGCATGCTTTGGGTAACAAGTGTTCACTCTATGCACTACTGACCAGCTGGATCCAGAATAACCTTGTGGCTGAACCCAGGGTTCCTGCATAAGGTCATACGATTCAATTTTATTTATATAGAGCTTTTAACAATGGACAGTCACAAAGCAGCTTTACAGAAATCTGGCTATTTAAACTGAAATTAATAAATTTATCCCTAATGAGCAAGCCAGAGGTAAAGGTGGCAAGGAAAAATGACATGAGGAAGAAACCTCGAGAGGAACCAGACTCAAAAGGGAACCCGTCCTCTTCTGGATGACACGGGATAATGTGATTATAAATAATTTCTCTTATACTGTATACTATATAATCAAATAGTGCTAATTGCCTTAACAGAAACTTGCGTATGAGCATGATTACAGTTTTAACTTCAAGTCTATCATATCAAACTGAAATTATCAACTGTTAAATGATGGAGACTTGAGTGTAAACTGTTCTTAGCTAGCCAGTCTTTAGGTAATGTATCCCAAAGTTGTGTAGCAGGAGATTAACATCACATAACACTGCTCGAATGCTAGTTACATATGTAACGGAGGTTCTGTGAACAATGGATATTCACCAGGGTTTTCTGTCACTTGAATCCAGGGCTGATCCAGTGAGAACAAAGTGAGAAGCTTTCAGGCAAAGATAGCTATTGTTGGTACTGTATGTTATAGCAAATACTATGTCATGCAGTCACCATGGAACCTTGTGGTAAGAATACCACAATGAGTGCTCATGCACACAGGATGGTATCCAGGTGTTTAAACACCACACCTGCCAGTTATTCACAGTTACATACGTAGAATGCTAGAATGAAGAAAATCTGCTAGAATGAAGGCTGTATGTGCTCTGGTTTATGTAACCCTAACCCTAGCAAGTATAATACATACAAAATAATATGAAAATCATGAAAGCAGTCACACAAAACCAGAATCTTAAGTTGGAAGCTAGATTTGCTGTGGTTTACATAAACCTAACTCAAAACCTATCCCTTAGGCCAGGGCTGTCCAGACTTTTTTTTCAAAGGGGGCCAGAATACTGCATACCATTAGAGGGTAGAGGGTCAGTCACCAAAATACTATTTATGAATAATGCAAAAAACCTTTCATCCTCTCAGTATGTCTGTATTGCCCATGATTTGTTATATAATGTCTCATGATATTAAATTTCTTAATTACCGCAATAGTCTCTTGACATACGCATTCTCTTGACATACATGCATTTGCTATGGCTCTCGATGATAAAGTATTCTTGTTTCCAGCTCTTTTAAATTCGCCTCTTCTCACTGTTAACTTTTGTCTGTAGCCATGACTAAATGTCTTTCAGTAAATTTATTGGCAGGTGTAGTCAGAGGAAAAAAAAGGCTCTAGCAGTTTAGCTAACTATGTTAGCACATTCTGCTGCCACCGTCAGGTAAAGGGAAAAATTGCAACATGTTGGCCAGTGGGCCACCTATCATACATTTTAGGAGAGAAGCAGTGGGCCAAATAACATCTGTCTGTGGGCCGCATTTGACCCTGGGGCAGGACTTTGGACACCCCTGCCCTAGGCCTTTAGAAGTGATACAATCAAAAATGGTTAACAATCATAAAAGGAAACCAGAGAACATATAGCCTCCAAACATCAGATTCTAGCAGATAACAATACACATAGGTTCAAAAGCCAATTGTGTTTTGTGTATACTATTTTTTTGAATGATTTTTAACAATTTTTGCATGTACTAAACGTATGATCTCAGATGCTAGGTTTGGGGTTTGGGTTACAGAAGCTAGAGGAGACACAACTTCCAAACTTAAGATTCTAGTTTACAACAAAGTAAACAGGTGTGGAATCCCATTTGTGTAAACCATTTGTAAAACCTTTAACGATTTTAACATGTGTTACACCTATTGGCCTAGGGGCCTGGGTTAGGTTTACAGAAACCAGAGCATGATAGCTTCCAAACAGAAGATTCCAGCAGATGACAATGCAAAAATGTTTAGAGGCCAAATGGTTTTCATGTAACCTACTTTTATAATTTTCAACATTTTTGCATATATTACGTCAGTACGCATAAGTGTTAGGGCGAGGGTTAAGGTTAGGGTTATGGAAACCAGAGCATGTACCACTTGCCAATTATTTTTGCATGTATTACAACCATAGGCTTAATCACTAGGATTAGGGTTAAGGTTAAGAAAACTAGAGATTATACAGCTTCCAAACTTACGATTATAATAGGTATGAAAGCTAATTGTTTTCAGTGTAGACTACTTTTGTAATTTTTACCATTTTTTCCCCAGATATTACACGTAAGGGCTTAGGGGCTAGGGTTAGGGTTAAGCTTACAGAAAAACAGAGAACAGCTTGCAAGACTATAAGATAAAAGTTCATGAAGCTTACGAAGGCAGTTATTCTGTGTAGACAACATGTATGACAAATCTTTAACAATTTTTGAATATATTAAACCTATAGGTATAGAAGGTAGGTTTAGGGTTATGGACACCAGCGCACATACAGCTTCAAAAAAAAAAAAATATATATATATATATATATATATATATATATATATATATATATATATATATGTCTTAGTGCATATATATGTCTTAATTTGAACACTTTTTGCATGTATTACACCTGTAGGATTATGGGCTACTGTTAGGGATAGGGTTACAGAAACCAGAGCACATAAAGCTTTTAAACATGAGATTCTAGCAGATAACAATGCACATAGGTTTGGAAGGCTACTTTTAGATTACTAGAATTTTTGCTTATATTACTCCTCTAGGCTAAGGGTCTAGGGATAGGGTTAGAAAATAGAGCACACAGAGCTTCCAACCTTAAGATTCTAGCAGAGAAAAATGCATGAAACAGTTGTTTTTGGATGCAGACAACATCTGAGTTTTAAAAAATTTTGTATCTATTAAATATATAGGCATAGATGGGTGGGTTTAGGGGTAGGATTATGGAAACCAGAGCACATACAGCTCCCAAACTATCAGATTATTTTCAGATTCTTTCAGATAAAAACGGAAATATGTTTTGTTGTTTTGTAAATTGTTTTTCATTTAAAAGTGCACATACAGCTTCTAAGCATACGATTCTAGCAGATAACAATGTATATAGGTTTGCAAGTCAATTGTTTTGTGTTTTATCTGTCTACTTTTATGATTTTTGACAGTTTTTTTTTTTTTACATTTATTTATTATAAAAGTAGTCTAGATACAAAAAAATTGTGATAGCAATTCACAATCAGCATTGGGTCAGGTATGGATTTCGCAGTATATTTGTATACCTACATCACACACCAGCTTTGATATATGGCCACAAGTTTGTGGACACCTGACCATCACACCCATATGTGGTTCTTCCCCAAACCGTTGCAGCAAAGTTTGAAGCACACAATTGTATCGAATGTCTTTGTATGTTGTAGCATTAAACATTTCCCTTTACTGGAACTAAAGGACCCAAACTTGCTCTCGCATGACAATGCCCCTGTGCACGAAACAAGCTCCATGAAGACATAATTTGCCAAGGTTAGAGTGGAAGAACTCAAGTGGCCTGCACAGAGCCCTGACCTCAACCCCACTGAACACCTTTGGGATGATTGGAACACTGACTTCGTGCCAGACCTCCTCACCCAACATCAGTGCCTGACTTCACTAATGCTCTAGTGGTTGAATGAGCAAATCCCCACAGCCACACTGTAAAATCTGGTGGAAAGCCTTCCCAGAAGAGTGGAGGTTATTATAGGTTTTTTTTTATGGTTTATTATAACAGCAAAGGAGTGAAGAAATCTGGAATGGGATGTTCAACAAGCACATATGACTATGTTATGGTCAGGTGTCCACAAACATTTGGCCATGTAGTGTATTTGAATTCACCCTTTCTATCCTTGTTTCTTTCTTTGTTTAAACGCAGTAGCTATGCACTTTAGCTCAGAAGTAATAAGATGTCTTGTTTTAAAAAAAGCTAATAAATATAACCATAAACAAAAAGTCAAGCTTACAGCCCCTTGTTTATCTAGTCAGGCTCCCAACCTAATACAAAGCAGATGTGTTCCTGTTTGGTTTTTATGAGAAGAACCCAGCATTGTGGACATAATGGATTTCTTATTCTTTTACCCCTACTGTGTTAAAGAAAAACTCCAAGATTTACTTGATTTTTTAAATAATTTTTTTTAAATTTACTCTTTTAAACAGATCTGTTCACATCCCAACAAGTTACCTCTACCCAAGTAAAAAGATACTGCATAAGCTAGCAAACAAAACTCTATTTACTGTGATTAAGTAACTGCTTACTAGTTTTTTTTAAATCATATTTTACCTGTGGTGTACTAAATTCCACCTAAAGAAGAAAACAGGACTTGATAAACTTTTATTGCCACTTCTCCTTCTTATGTAAAAAAACACAGCAAGCTTATTTTGAGAAGTAATTTCCTCTTTTCAAAGTTACAGATAATGCTAACATCAAACTAATCTCAGTAAGGATGCTCAAGAACAATTGATAGTATATTTGCAGCAGAGTCACTAGACAAATGAGCTACAATGATAAAGCAGTTACCCTAGCTCGTAGCTTTGCTTAGACAACATGTCGCCAAGTGACTACATAAATCAGTGAGTGTGTCAATAAGGTTAGAAGAGTAACTGAAACAGCCACAGCATTTCAAGGATGATTTCCACAAACCTGCTTTATTGAAAACTGAATGCACTTTCACTGTGCAGCCAAAAAAATAGGCAATTCTCTTCAAATTTACTACACATTCAATTTTTTAAATTAAATTTACAAAACTAAATGTTTATCTCTTTTCAGCAATATTTTTGTCCTTTTCCAGGAACTCTAAGAATAAGCTAATTTGGATGATTCATTAAGTTATATGTACTGTACAGGAGGGCTGCAGAAAGAAGCAGCATTAAAAAAGAATGGATTATATTGTTATAAAACTACTCCATCGCAGTATCCAGTGCTCCAGACAAAATGCAAATAATGGTGATTTGTCGGACCAGACTTAGTCCAGCGTAATACAATCGCATATTATAAATGCATTTTTATGGGGCAACTTGTGAATAGGGAATATGAGAGAACATGCAAGCAGTCTATTGTGACACTGTAACCCCTGAAGTTCCACTGTTTGGGTCACAGGCCACTTCAGTGTTCAAGCTCGTAGTTGAAGCGCTAACGTCCTGAGCATGTTCTGTAGCTGAAAATGACAGTTCGTTACTGCGTGCCGCTGGTTTGCTGATCCACATGGGGATGAAGATGTTGGATGAGCAGTGCTCACTCAGGTACTCGCCCCCTTTCTCTTCATAGTCCTGACGGCTGATCCAGCCATGAGATCCAGCCGCGTTCCTTAAAGCCCACTCACGCGCCCCAAACCAGGCATCCAGAGACGGCTGAGATGCCAATGTGACCTGGGAAAGACAAAAAAAAAAAATTAGTTGTTCTCCATGCTGTATAAATCTTAATGTTACTGAAATTCTTTAGTGACATAATCCTAAACATTGGGACTGTTGTGTAAACTGTCTGATGCCAATATTGAGAATTATTAAGTTAAGATGAATTTAGGGTATAAATTATGTTTCCATTTTAAAAGCATTTTGCCATGTACACGAAGGCTGGCTCATTCATGGATACGTACACTGGTGGATGCTGGCACGTGTTAGAACAGTGGGAAATAAGAGAGAATGAACCTCAGAGAGAAACTCAGAGATGCCAACACAAGACAACAAGAGAATTTTACCACAAAGACCTTAGCGTATGCCAGCGGACTGGACGATTCAGTGAATAAATGATAAAACATGTACTGTCTGAACTGACATCTAACTGAAGTCTGCATAGATGTTTGAATTTATAAGCAACTGAGTGTATAAGCTTGTTACAAATGTTAGAAAAATAATAAATTGCATGTACATTACATTTCCATATTAAACTGCACACAATAATAAACTGTCTACTGCTGTAGTGAAAGATATTTACTGTTGATTATTAACTGACATAGTTGTAGACCTGAGCATCCATTTACAGACACAGACAAAAATGGTCTTTCTTTACTGACATGAAAAGAAAACATCTTGTATATCCTTACTGTATCCTTCCTGGCAGCTCGAACCAATCTGGCCATTTTCCTCTGACCTCTCTTATCAACCAGGCGTTTCCACCCACAGACCTGTCACTCAATCAGTGTTTTTTGTTTTTCGCACCATTCTGTGTAAACTCTAGAGACTGTTGTGTGTGAAAATCCCAGGAGATCAGAAACACTCAAACCAGCCCATCTGGTAACAACATCTATGCCACGGTTAAAATCACAGAGATCACACTTTTTCTTCATTCTGATGTTTTGATGTGAACATTAACTGAAACTCTTGACCTGTATCTGCATGATTTTTTTTTTTGCATTGTGCTGCTGCTAAATGATTGGTTGATTAGATAACTGCATGAATGTGCAGGTGTACAGATGTTCCTAATAACCTAATAAAGTGGACGGTAAGAGTGTGTGTGTGTGTGTGTGTATACACTATATATATACACAGTATGTATATATATATATATACATATATATACATACAGTACTGTGCAAAAGTCTTAGGCACGTGCAAAGAAATGCTGTAGAGCAAAAATGCCTTCAAAAATAATGGTTTCTACATAAAAAATACTATAAAGAGTTATAAATGAACAGTAATAAATGAAACAAAGTCAATATTTGGTGTGACGATCCTTCGCTTTAAAAAATATAGTAGTCTCAGGTACAATTAGTGCAGTTTTATAAGGAAATGAGCTGTAAGTTTTACTGAACATCTTGCAGAAGCAGCCACAGTTCTTCTGGAGACTTTGACTGTCACACTCGCTTCTTATTTTTGCAGCAAAACCCAGCAGCCTTCATTATGTTTTTTTGTCTGAAAAGTGTCTCTTATGTAATATGCTGCTTTCTTTACTGACATACAAACAGTTTTCTGTAACATTTAATTTTGTGCTGGAAAACTAATGTTTGGATCTAAAATGTTTTTGTACTGAATCAATAATGTAGAAGTCATAAAATAAAAATCTATAACAAAGTTTGTACTAAAAAAAAATAGGGTGCCTAAGACTTTTGCACAGTACTGTATATACGTTTTTTAGTTTTATACAACAGTAATAAAAAAAGTCTCAGATTTAGATAAATAATGTTATATATTTGTTTCCTCTATTACATTTTATCTCCTCTAACCAATTTTCAGTACTGCAAATTGAAAAAACACTACAAAGCACAGTGTATAACTTTATCTCATTGTTACCTTAAAGTGTGACTGGAAGGGCCTCATAGCAAGCAGTTCTCTCTCAACTCTCTCTTTAACTCCAGGGTAAAGGAGGTTTCCTCCAGTCAGATAAACATTTTCAGCCAGCATTGCCTGCAGTTCTGGAGAGTACCTGCACGACACAAATGCAGTGCACTTCTGAGCATCTACATACACACACTTAAGCTTCGCAATCATCTAATTTTTATATATAAGCTATATATAATTGTAAGCTACAATTCAACAAATTACCAACCAAATTCAATAAACAAACCTAAAAAAAAAAAAAGAGGTAACATCATATTTCATTTAATCAGAATCAGAAAATAAGAAGAACATATATTTTTATCCTAATTTATCCATCATCCCATAAGGAAAAGACAGAACCAAAAATAGAGCTGTGTAATTAAAACAAAGTATTATATCCAATATTTAATCCTTAAATTAAATATTTTAGCTTGGATAGAAAAATCACAAAATGGGAAAAGTGAGAAGAGCGAGACTGCATGCGGTTTTATTTATGACTTGTGATTAGACATGGATATGTCACCAATAACTTGACTGGATTTACAAAGCTGAAAGAGAATGGACTCCTAGTGAGAAACACTGCCCTCTGGTGGCCAGGTGATTTTTAAAAGAAACCAATTTTTCTCCTCACTGTAAATCATATATTAATTATGCACCTAGTAAGGTTAAACAGTCAACCACTAAATTATTTATTTAGTGATCTACAGCTGTTCCTAAAAAGAATGAGTAGCGAACGATCTCGAGCTGCATCACGCTCCCTCTGATCCTCTAGCACTGCTAGACTGGTCCCGCTATCTCTCAGGGTACAAGGAAGGCATGCAGCAAGACTCTTCTCTGTTCTGGCGCCTAGGTGGTGGAATGAACTTCCCCTGGATGTCCGAACAGCTGAGTCACTGGCAGTCTTCATACGACGTCTAAAGATTTACCTCTTCCTAAAGTCTTTGTATTGTCTGAGTGCTTGTTACTCTATTACCTCCTCATCAGAGTTTATAGACTGATGGTATTCTTAGTCTGTGACCTAGCGAACCAGTATCAGAATATATTTACTGATAGAGACTTCAAAGCACTTCTGTAAGTCGCTCTGGATAAGGGTGTCTGCCAGATGCATAAAAAAAGTAAACGACAATTTTAGACTAATCTTCTTTGAGACTTTGAAGCTGATCAACCCGATGCCAGGCCAGAACTGTAAGAAATGAGCTCACTGTTCTAGTACAAACTGTAGTGCTTCAGTAAGGCCCATCTGCTCTTCACCGATCAGATAAGGACGAAACAGGACCTCTGGTGCCCGCAGTCTCTCAGTTCCCACAAACAGCTGGTGGTACTCTGCCATGTTAAACACTGGCTGCATACCAAACATGAGGCGGGAGTAAAAATAACGTAAATTAGTTCAAGCATAATTAACAATAATTAATAAGGAGAAGGGAGTTTTGGAAATGAACTAGAAATAAGGTGGAGCTTCAGGCATGGTCTTCTGGTCTTCTGTTATTTCATAACTCTGTGTAAAGAAGTAATATTACTTCACCTGAATATTATCAGCTTTTTCAGGTTCAGAGCTCTCTCTAGTTACATCAACCTCCATGTCACCTTCATCCACAGACTGCTCCAACTGCTCCAACTCTGTAATCTAAGAACACAGGACAAAAACAAACACACACATACCTGTTAATCAGAACAAGATCATTACACAGCACAGACTTTCTCAACTCAAACAGGAAGCTATAGTATTTAGCTTTAAATTTCTTTTCAAAGATGTTCTGAACTCACATTTCATGATGCACACTATTACAGCCATAATCACTTACATTTATTTACACTGAGTGAATAACAAGTGGATATCAATGATGCCTAATCAACCTTTCGGCATTTTTCTCTCATTTCTCTCATTTCATTGGGGAAAGCGTCACAAGGGTTTATTTCCATTCACTTATTGTTTTGTTTTTGTCATGAAAAAAAATTGTCAGTAAAATTAACACTGCCCACAGATCGATCCTGGGAGTTTAAGGGGTTAATCACGACAGTCCTTGAAATAGCCAAAGATGTCGCATGGGATCTAAAACAGGGTCCATGCCCATTATGATAATGCATCTATGTTTTACTAGCTAATAAGGTAGAAAGCAAATGCCTTGGGAATTCACATTGGTTTTACTATGTGAAATACAATCATACCACCATGAGGTTAATTTATTTAATACCCTCCAGAGTTACACTACATGTACACTACACCTAAAAAAAATTGCATTCGAATGTCCTGGACCTTAATAAATGTGTTTGAATGAAGCTTGTTGCGGTAATATTGGAATAATGATACATTATTCTTTTCACTGAAATAAAATATAGACCTTTTTGCTTTGTTAAACATATTTTAACAAAGCAAAATACGTTAATATATATATAGCATTTAAAAAATATAACTCTAAACTCCAGAGGTCCCAATACTACCTGCTGCCCACTTTGAACATCTTTAATTGCAGTAAAACGTCCTACATCATGAAATTTATCATTTCAATGTCTAGTTCAGACTTCCTTCAACATACTAACACACACTCACAGACCACAGATGGATATATACCTCTGCTCTAGCTAGTCTGTGCTGCTCCACACTCAGACTGAGCTTGTGGATGTAAGACTGTAGTTCCTCAGCTGAGTCCATGTTCAGCTCCATCAGTCGTCGGTGAAATTGCTCCACTGCGCCCTCCTCCAACAGCTCCTACATAGAGAGAGAGCAGAAAAAGGAAAAAGTGTGGCACTGTGAGAATACAACAGGGGCTTTATTTCTGGCCATTTCTCTGCAGGGCTCAGCATGTGTGCATAACGTGTACCTGCACCATAAGCAACGTGTGCAGTCTCTTCTGATCTTGCTGCAGTCTCTCTTCTCTGTGCCGATTGCTCATCTCCTCGAGCCTGCGTAGCTGCTGCACTCGTTTCTCCTGCCTCTCCTCCACGCTAGCGTACATCCCTGCTACCTTCCCCGAGAATGGCAGCTGCATGCGGTGAACCTCAGCCTCGTAAAACTCAGCACTACGCCACTTCTCCAGCTCTGTATAGGGAAATTTCCAGAATATAGAGTTTCTTTTAATGCCAGGGCAGCTGTTCAGTTGTGGACTTCATTTATACAGCTAAAATCACCAAAACCTGAATTTGTGATGCTTGACAGAGAAAAATTTCCTTCAGCAACTATGATTTCTATGACCCCTATTGTCAGGTCAGTGTTGCTAATGTTAATGTTTAATGCATTGGAAGATGGGTATGTACAGCAGGCTTTACCCTGCTGGTAATCCACAGCGACGTAGCAGTGATGATGCAGTAGCTCCTCCATACGGCTGGGTGTGATGGCTGCCTGATGAGCAGGATATTTCAGCTGGAGGAGTCTCTGCATATACGCTGCAGCATGGCTTCCTCCGACATTTATTCGCTTACAGTTAACAGCGTCCAATCTGTATACACATGCACGGTAATGAACAATCTGGAAAGTACATCAACAACAACAACAACAATAATAATAATAATAATAATAATAATAATAATAATAATAATGAGGGATGCATCAGTAGCATTTTTTCAGACAGAGTATGAGTATATGTTTTTTTTTTAATCGATATCGACAACAAAATGAGTAACCTACAGTATTGGACAGAGACCAGTATCAGTATCAAGCAATAATAATAATAATAATAATAATGATAATAATAATAATAGCAGACAATATTGCTTGTTTGTGATGATTAAAATAGCCAGCAAATATCCACATACTGTCTTTTAGGAACAGACAATAGCCAGGTGGGTTTTAATGAAATAATATTGTAGTAATGTAATAATATTAAAACTCAGTGATGAGACGAAAGGGTCTCTTGTGACAAATTTTTGCAGTTGTTGGTTGCAAGACATTTGACAAGTGGACTTCATAACAAAGAAGTGAAAATGTCACTTAAAAGAACATGGATATATTTGGCAGGTAACCTTTTGACCTATGAAAAGTAAGCTGATTTTAACTACATGGCTGTGTATGCTAAGGGACTGTGTAACCCTGTAACCATCATACTGGGCTATGGGTCATTGATGGGGATAGGAGTCTTAGTGAGCGGAGCAGAGGGTTGGGGTTTGGTTGGAATAAAAGGGTTAGCTGATGTACACATAGCCCTATTTGAAATCTGTACATGGTATTACTTGATGTCACCTACTTCAGTAGTCTTACACAACTAAAACTGGCCAGAACATGATAACTTATCTCTTAAGTGAACAGAATAATGTTAGTTTTCTTTCTGCAGTCAACATCAAGTACACCACAGAAGCTGTATACAAGTTGACATAATGGACTGATCTGCTACCCTGTGTGAGTTTGAGACATTTGTCCCTCTGTCATCTATATTGCTGAAGCAGGCTCTCAACGTTATGTTTACATGCAGTTTTACCTAAGTTTCAAAAAAGTGGCAGAGGCAGATACCTCAAACTGGTGCAGCATGGGTTAGACAGTGATGACTACCTATTTCTGTGTTTGAGCTAAAAGCTAAAAGTCTTGCACTTTGTAACAGGGCCTCTAGTGAATGAGCAGCTAACTGATCAGCAGTGAAAGAAAGCTTCTTCGTATTCTGCAACATGCAACATGCACCCTGCCTCATAAGCTAAAACATCTACTCAGTGCTCAGTTGAAGAGCATAGTTGAGACCAACTTTGTCTGGATCACCCGTTACACAGTGTGTGAAAAAGTTTTGAACCCTGTGATTGATTATATTATTATTTCAGCATGCAATAACTTTCTGACATGAGATTTATTCCACAAGTTCCCCACCACAATGCCAAATCATGTCTCTGGTGTTACCAGTAAAAGTGTAGTGATTCCAGTGGTGTGGGAAAAATCGACAGGGGAGGATTCCATGCTAGGGATAACTGATTAGGTCATGACTTCTGTATACTTCAAATTCAGTACCTAAGAGACCACTGCATATACAACAGGGGGTATCAAGCAAGCTGTCCAAAAGTTACAGCAATACATGAGCTCAGATTTTTCTAACATAAAAGCTATGCCTGAACATAACAATGCACTAAAAAGGCTTTGATCATGTTAGGCAGCATAAAGTACTTCGGGAAACACAACTCAAAGCTCTGCACCTGCCATTGATGAAGGGCAACACGTGAGAACAGTGATATCCAGAAGACAACACCAAGCCAGTGTGAGGTTTATCGAGACCGCACTGTGTGCTGTTGTAGTAGAAACTGAACAGGCTGTCAACACCATATGCCACCCGAGGAACTCCATAACACTCAAACACCAGTTCAGACATCATCTGCCGGCAGTGAAGCGGGTTGCAAGGAGCCTCAGTGAAGACCAGTGGATGTTCCACATGACCCTGGTTACAGAAAACACAGATATTTAGAACAGTTGAGTCTTAGAGGGTCTTCACCCAGCTATTGTTGCACTGTGTTGCAGTAGTAGGACAGGTGAAGTGGCGTAAGATTTATAATCAGTTCTGATGTCCTTGGTGTACAGGTATACTACAGCTATACTACAGCTATACTACAGCTATACTTCAAGTATACTGTAGCTATACTGCAGGTATACTACATGAATAGTACAGATATACTACAGGTATACTACAGGTATACTACAGGTAAACTACAGGTATACTACAGCTATACTACAGCTATACTACAGGTGTACTACAGGTATACTTCAGGTATACTTCAGGTATACTACAGGTATACTACAGCTATACTACAGCTATACTACATGAATAGTACAGATATACTACAGGTATACTACAGGTATACTACAGGTAAACTACAGGTATACTACAGGTATACTACAGGTGTACTGCAGCTATACTACAGCTATACTACAGCTATACTACAGCTATACTTCAAGTATACTGTAGCTATACTGCAGGTATACTACATGAATAGTACAGATATACTACAGGTATACTACAGGTATACTACAGGTAAACTACAGGTATACTACAGCTATACTACAGGTGTACTACAGATGTACTGCAGCTATACTACAGCTATACTTCAAGTATTATACAGCTATACTACAGGTGTACTGCAGCTATACTACAGATATACTTCAAGTATACTACAGGTGTACTACAGGTGTACTACAGCTATACTACAGGTATATTACAGCTATACTACAGGTATACTACATCTATACCTCAAGTATACTACAGCTATACTACAGGTATATTACAGGTATACTGCAGCTATATTTCAGGTATACTACAGGTATGCTATAGCTATACTACAGGTATACTAAAGATATACTACAGGTATACAACAGATATGCTGCAGCTATACTACAGATATACTATATGTATACTACAGATATACTGCAGGTACACCACAAATACTACAGGTATACTACAGCTGTACTACAGGTATACTACAGCTATACTGCAGGTATACTACAGCTATACTACAGGTATACTAAAGATATACTACAGGAATACTACAAGTATACTACAGCTATTCTACAGGAATACTATATGTATAAACAAGCTCGTGTCTTACCTCAGTTCCAATGCCGAGGTGAACAAAGATATAGTCCAACATGAGCTCTTGGATCTCAAAATTAACAACAACATTGCGGTCGAACTGACTCTTAAGCAGCCACCGGAGCGGCTCCAGATTGGGGATGTCATTGCCGACCTGCGTTTCACTCCGCGCTGCTCCTCTGCTTCTCGCCGCCACTGATTTAAACAGCAGCGCCGGAAGTGCAAATTCTTCTCCTTTAAAAGCCCAACCGGCTCGCGTCTGGAAAGATCCATTATCCACTACTATCGGAGCGGGAGATGGGTGTAAACATTCGGGCTTTACTTCGAACACGGGGTCGGGGGAACACTTAGCGTCCTGAAACGTGAATATTTTGCAAGGCGGACTGGCGGCGGACGTCATTTTCAAATGGGTGTCACTTCAAAATAGATCCGGAACGTTTCGCGCCTGCGTTTAATGTTCCATGTAGAATGCTGTATTGTTCTCGGTGTGTAACACGAGAGAATAATGCCAGAATATGTGCATGCATTTAAATACACTGTGTGTGGAAAAATCACACGGTTCAAAGTCACTGGCAGGGAGAAGTGCCTATAAAAGCCGATCCTAACAATCTTACTCTCTCTGAAGATGGCATCCAACCATTTATATGGGCTATATTTATCAAACCTATCATTGCAGCTGCATATTTGTATCGGGTCGTTAAAAAGTATTGACGAAAGGAAATAACGACAACCTCAAATTGATAGACTGAACATTCTGGAAAGTAAAATGCAGAGAAGACAAGTTTATTTTAAAAAAGATGCAGACGTATCAAGAAAAATCGCATCAGTAATCTGACGTCACGATATTTTTTTTTAGCTCAGTAAATAACTCCAATCTTAATAGAACATTATTGTGTGTCTGCATTGTATATATATATATATATATATATATATATATATATATATATATATATATATATATATATATATATATATATATATAT
>CM040461.1:19398637-19425931 GCA_022758105.1 Pangasianodon gigas
GCCCTTTCTGTGTCTGTATTCTACAGTGTGTGGGCCTTGTGCATATGGTGTGTCAATTATCCCCTGACCCTCACCTGTACTCTCACACTAGGGGGATCTCTAATACAGTGTAAAACATATGCTATAAGGGCAAAAGTATGTGGGCACCTGACCATCACACCCCTATGCGCTTACTGAGCATCACATTCCAAAACCACGGGTATTCCAAATCCCTCTGCGCCTGTAACAGCCTCCAATCATCTGTGAAGGCTTTCCACTAGATTTTGAAACATGGCTGTGAGGATTTGTGCTCATTCAGCCACAAGAGCTTTAGTGAGATCAGGCACTGATGTCAGGCGAGAAGGCCTGGCTTGCAGTCAGCGTTCCAATTCATCCCAAAGGTGTTCACTGGGGTTGAGATCAGGGCTTTGTGCAGGCCACTTGAGTTCTTCCACTCCAACCTTGGAAAACCATGTCTATATGGAGCTCACCTCGTGCACAGGGGCGTTGTCATGCTGGAACAGGTTTGGGCCCTTTAGTTTCAGTGAAGGGAAATCTTAAGGGTACAACCTACAAAGACATTCTGGCCAATTATGTTCTTCCATCTTTGTGGCAACGGTTTGGGGAAGGCCCTTATATGGATGTGATCGACAACTGTCCACATACTTTTGGCCTTAAAATGTATGTGCTCAGTATCTTTAACTATAGGCTATAGTATTAAGATTGCACAAAGTTATACACCAATTGGTGAGTGAATATCAGTGACACATAAGAGTGAATGGAGAACGTTCAAGAAGGCACCCACTATTAGAGTCCATTTTTTATGATGTCCACCTGGCTTTACACCCAGTGGACCATTTTTTCCCCCTCTCCTTTTAATCAAGGTTAAAACTATACCCAGGATTCTGTACCTAGGGTTAGGAAGCTGTTCCACAAATGATGTGCATCTCATCAACTAGATCTGGTGGACTGCCTGATTCCCAATTATCCTTTCAGGGACTGTTAGACTGCAGCAAGTCTGAATCTACACTAAAGTTGTATATGGCAGGTATTACAGTTTGTCACAGCACAATGGATGGCATTTCTCTGGAGACTGATCAGGTTATTATGACCTTACTGAAAGGGCGCCTCAGGGTGCCTTAATGTGCCTCCCTATAAGCCTGTGCAAGATGCTGAACTGAATAGTGTCTCTAAAATCACTTCAGCAAAAAGTCAACAAAGATGTTACTTTATCCTTTAATGAAGCTGTTACTTTCCCCTTTAATAGTAAATCGGAGACACATAACTGTCTCAGGCAGGTTGATATGCACAATAGGTTCTACTTTCAAAACACTTCTGTATTATTAAGGAGACAATCAAAGTGGCACAGATAGTATACATCTTCAGGGCTTACTTTGTGTGTAGGGAGGGCACACAACACATCTTCACAAAATGGCACAAAAAATGGCTGCCATGAGAGTTCCCTGTGCAGCTTCGGTTATTTCATTCGGACAAAACAGAGTATGGAGCTAGCTACCTATCTAGAATATGAGGGTAATATGTAGCTACTGCAGTAATTGACCTGTTTCAGTCATGTGACCTTTTTCTTGTAGCCACCATATTTATAACCATAATTCATGACTATCATTGGCACCAATAGTGGAAAATGCAAGAACATCAGAGAAGTTGTTGTTGTTGCTCTTTCAGTTGCTCCCATTAGGGGTCGCCACAGCAGATCATTGGTCTGTGTATATTTGATTTGGCACAGTTTTTACACCAGATGCCCTTCCTGACACACCCCTCCCCCATTTTATCCAGGCTTGGGACCGGCACTGAGAGCGGACCGTAGCCTGCAACCCCAGTGGCTGGGGTTGGTTCCCTGGCCAGCAATCGAGCCCGGGCTGCAGTGGTGAGAGCGCTGTGGCCTAACCACCAGTCCTCCAGGGACCCCAAGAACATCAGAGAAGTGATACCTAAAAAAAATGTTGATTATTGGTTTTGATCTGTACCAAGTCCCAGGAAAAATATATACAGATCTGTAGTCAGCACAGACATTGACAAATCTAACATTTGCAGACATTTACATATATTTAAACCACAATCCATCTTTAAAAAGTACAAAAGCCTGTCACTGGATGGGTTGACAAATTGGGTTGAAATATACCATGTTTCTATTTGTTTTTGAAAGCATTGTGTGATAAGCTTTCTGCCAGTACACTGGAAAAGTGGTCTACAGACAGACTTTTTACTATTGCTGCTGTTTGTAGCAAGCTCGGGGAGTTTTTCATGGTTAAATTGGTTAAAAATTGATGGGGTGGGGCAATCAGTCTTCATACTTATCATAGAAGAAACATATATATATCGTAATATAACTATATATCATAACTATCCAATAATCCTCATATGATTTGATTATTATCCAGCCACTATTGTCCAGATTATTGTGATTATTATTGATTATTATCCAGCCACTGACTGTGTGTGGTTAGAAATGAAATCAGTAATGTGTCTGGCAACTTATCACCACTCAAAAAAACCATAATGTTAGCATTATTCCACAGGTTGTATGACAGTGTTGATGCCCCTTTGTTCATCAGAGCACCTGCCCCTGTAGAGCTTTCGCCACATCCATGTCATATTTTATTTGAGAATGCATCCAGGAAGTCATGTGATCACATAATGTCTCTTAAAAGGCTTACCTAAAGCAATGTTGACTTGTACTTATTAGAGCAGGAAATAAATATAACAAAGCTTAAGTGCCCAGCATTACCTGAAAAGTTTACCCTACATATTAAGCTATGTTATGTTAGTTTTCGGATAGTAATTACTGCCACAATTATTACCTCCATGGCAACAATAAAAGGTCTATCACAGCCCCCAGACAGATGCACTTATACTCACATGCACACACAGATACGCAAGCTTGTGTGCATGCTTATTCACAAATCCCACCCCGCCTCCTCATCCCTAAAGTCTGCTCTCTTTTGTCCTTTAACACAACTTGCTTTGTTTGATGCAGGTGCAGTTGAATTGTGTGACTGGCTGCACAAAGACATAAAATGTTTCATTGTTCCCCAGTGCCTAAACTGACTGGACTAATGATAATAATAATAATAATAATAATAATAATAATAATTTTAAAATTTATATTAATGGCAGGAATAGAATAGAATAGAATAGAATAGATATCAGACATTTGTGCTTCCTAGGATGGTGGAAGAAACCATGGGAGGAACCAAGATTCCAAGACTCAGATGTGTGTGTGTGTGTGTGAGATAGTGAGAGAGAGAGAGAGGGGGGGGGGGGGGGGGGGGGGGGGGGGGGGAGAGAGAGAGAGAGAGAGAGAGATACAAATGACAGTGAACCATGAAAATATATGTGGAACTTTAGAGTGAGAGTTGAGTATATGTAGGGTGAGTGTAGGGTGAGTTGGGTAGGTTTTGTAGGCAGGGGCTTTATGGGGTGTTAAATATATAACTATATGATTTCAGTTGAACTGCAATTCTGCAGTTTCTCTTTTCAGTGAAAATCTGAATAAATAGAGCATTTTTATTCTGTTCCCATTCAGGCTTCACCATGCTGAGCTATCGGTGTGAGGTGCTGACCATGGTTCTGAAAATATACTGAATGTTCTGTTCATTAGGTCCACAATGTAGCCTAACTCTTAGTATCAAGCACTGGCTATTTGGTTAGATGCTTGTGTATATGGTTAAGCTCATGCAGTGAATTCTTGCTGTTAATTGAAAAGAAATTGCAGTGGAATCTATGATGGTAGTGACTGTGTAAGAGAGAAGAGGGTGTTACTTTAAGAGTACATCCAATAAAAGGTTAAATGAGTAAATTTAGTCTTTAAATAAATCAAGGAATGAACGAGTGACTGGATGGATGGAAGGATGGATGGATGAATTGATGGATGAATGGATGAATGGATGAATAGATGAATGGATGGATGAATGGATGGATGGATGAATGGATGGATGAAATGCTAGAAAACCAAACAGCAAATGTAATGTTATCATTAATTTTCGTAAAAGTATTTTTCGCCAGATTCGCTGTAACTTTATCACTATACCAACTCTTTTTAAAGGATGATAAACATTAACACACATTTTACTTCGCTGTTTCAACACACAGTGTATCATCCAGCTGCTCCAACATCTGGGTAAATATATACATTACAGACAATAACCTAAACCTATGCTATTTAAATAGGCTTAGAATTTATATCCATTTTTGTTTACCAGCCTTTAATAATTGACTAAATTTCTTACAAATTTCTTACATTTTAAGCAATATAGGCTATAATTGATTTTTTTTTTATTAAAGAGTGGCCTATTAATTAAAATACATCTACCTCAAATTCATTTTTGCGTTCCAACCTCAAAATGCGTTCACTATGTAAAAAAATTAATAAATATAAACAGCTAAAAAAAGCGCCCTAAAATAGCTAGTTATTTAAATAGCTTCTTACCAACAAACTGAATTTGAACTCTATGATTATGTATTCACACTCTCACAGTGATGGTGACACGCCTTTGGCTTCTTTAACACACCTGCTCAGTCAGTGCAGTGTGAGCTAATTCTAGATAATATCAGAATATATTTATTATTATAGTACTGTGCAAAAGTCTTAGGTAGGTTTTACTGAGCATCTTGCAGAAGCAGCTACAGTTCTTCTGGAGACTTTGACTGTCACACTTGCTTCTTATTTTTGCAGGTGTCTGACATACAAACATTTTTCTGTAACATTTAATTTTGTGCTGGAAAACAATTAAAATCCAATCAAACCAGACTTCTTGGAAAACGTGCTACAATTATTCCTCTGTCCCTTCAGGCAAGACTCCAGATATTCTTAATTATGTTTAGGATGCTTATCCAATGTGAAAAATGTCTCTTTATCATATATATATATATATATATATATATATATATATATATATATATATATATATATATATATGTGTGTGTGTGTGTGTGTGTGTGTATTTGTGTTGGAAAGTTTGGAAATAAACTAGGCATGATATAGATGTCACTACATTAATAAACACACTATACTAATTTGTTCGTTCGATAACACACACATTGGGACTATATGAACTTCTCTGAGGAACAAAACTCTTATTTAATGCCTTTCTTCCGACTCTATAAGCCAGCATGTGTACTGAGCGCAGATATCGGCTACTTCAGCAGAAATGGTGCCAGACTTTTTCCTCTCGGCCCTGACCATGGAACAAGCACCACAACAAGCATCTCAGACTACACGTGGTCTCGCTTTCCTCACAGACACACACACACACACACACACTCGTGCGCAACTGGCATTTGGCACACTGATGAGTTGGTGCGCGTCTGCTACAGGACTAGATGGAAAAAGAAAACTAGTGAAGTAGGAATTTTTTTTTGTATTGGATTACTCAATTTATTCTTGGATGTAGTTCAGAAAGAAAATATTAGGACGGATTATTTGAAGAGAAAAGACATTCAAGGGAATATGCAACAGGAATGATTCGTGTTCGGTGATCTGCCTCGTTTACGCACAAAAAAAAAAGTGATCATTTCATTCATTCTTCAACATCCGATCCTAGACAGTTTAATAATCATGGCTCATCTCATACAGCACAAGATTTCCAGTAAAGTGATGAGTATAATGAGCAGCGCGTCTCAGAAATCCGAGGTGAAGGTGAGCGGGGTGTTTGCGCGCCTCGGCTTCCAGGCGGCCACTGATGAGGAAGCTCTGCCTTTCGCTGATCGTGATGGCCTGGATTACGATTACAGACATGGCATGAGAATGGACGAAGTCAGGACGAGCGGGGAAAGAGATGGAATGGTGGCGGAAGACAGTCGTTACCAAAGACACGGCACCAGCCCCTCAGGATCCCGGAGAAACAGCGAGGCGCACGGAGCGCAAGACAAAGCGAAAATCACAGCATGGGATGCGGGCTGGAACGTCACCAATGCCATTCAGGTGCACAGCAGCTGCTCCACAAGCTTTTCCTCAAGTATTTCCAAATAAGAATAATAATAATAAAAAAAATTCCCATCAGTAATTCCATTCAAGCATTATCTGTTTCAGTCAACTGAACTCAGCTTAGCTTAGAAAATCAGATCAGTCTTTCTAAACAAAATGCCTTATCCAAAATACTCACTAGATTTTTATATTAATAGTTAATGCTAATAGTTTATAATAAAAATATTATTAGTTATTATTATTAATAGTTTGAATAAAATAATTCACACAAGCTGCAGTAAAACTAGTTTTTACATTTTTTTATTGCAACTCAAATAATGTAAACTAAGATGGTATCAAATGCAGTGAGGGAATTACTGAAAAGGGGAAAAACACTTGTGTTTATGGTAATACAGCCTCACTCCCGGTAAGACCTCGTTCTGTCAGATCCGATTTTCCTCAGTGGCACTTGGGGCAATCTGCGGGCGATGGCACAATTTCACTCCGCCTCCAGGTCGCACCCTAGACCTTTTACTGGGCAATAAGAAACTAAAAGAAAATGAATTAAACACTAAAAGACCAAATAAATGTTTTAAAACTGGCAAGCCATGCAAATCACCTTTAAAGTATCTGAAATTTATCTATCTATCCATCTATCCATCTATCCATCTATCTATCTGTTTGTTTGTTTAGTCTATTTAGTTATTTGTCTATTTGGCCTATTGATTTGTTTGTTTGTTTGTTTAGCCTATCTATCTATCTATCTATCTATCTATCTATCTATCTATCTATCTATCTATCTGCTTATTTGTATTTATTTATTTATTTATTTGGCCTATTGATTTGTTTGTTTGTTTAGCCTATTTAGTTATTTATCTATTTGGCCTATTGATTTGATTTGTTTGTTTGTTTGTTTGTTTGTTTAGCCTATCTATCTATCTATCTATCTATCTATCTATCTATCTATCTATCTATCTATCTATCTATCTATCTGCTTATTTGTATTTATTTATTTATTTATTTGGCCTATTGATTTGTTTGTTTGTTTAGCCTATTTGTTTGTTTGTTTGTTTTTTGTTTGTTTGGCCTATTGATTTGTTTGTTTGTTTGTTTAGCCTATTTATTTATTTATTTATTTATTAGATGTTTTTATTTATTTATTTGATTAGAAGCATTGAAAAAAACTACAAATGAAACTTTGTTTGTTTTTTAAGCTACATAACATTTATCCTACAACTAGATAAATCACAGCTTTAATAAAACAAACAAACAAACAAACAAAACTTAAAAAAACACAAAAACTGGTGGACACCTGTGATGCTGAGCATCACCATTACACTCTTACACCAGGCTACTTTAAACAAGTGTAGGTAACATTTATGCAGGGTCTATTACACCTCACTAACTGCGACTGAATAAAAAAGTCATGCTAATGTCACAATGTGCTCCACTCCACACTATGAGGAAACATCTCAGTGTGAAAACTGCTCTATACAAATTTCACTTGATGACTAGTTTAACATTCACCCACTTTGTTATCCTGTCATTTGTGTTTGAATTTTTTTTTTTTTTGCTCAGCAAAAGAAATACTCTGGACTCAGATACTCTGGATTCAAACAGCACATGACATTGGCTCGTGAGAAAAACTGGCTCTGTGTTCCAGTCAACAGTGTCTCGTGACCATTAGCTTTTAATTACGACATAGCCTCAAACAAAAATAAGTAGAGAGGCTATCATTCTTGACTTATGCTATAGGTTACTAGGCTATGTAGTGAATTTTTAGAGTAACGCCGTGAAAGGCAGTTGAGAGTCAACAGTCTAGCAGCTGGTTTTGAGTGGTTTTAAACATGGTTTTGTCCAGCTGGGTTGGATAAAGCAGGTGTTTCCTGTTGCATTGTGCAAGGCACACACAGAAGAGCTTATGTTAACCAGGGATACCAGGTTTCAGAAAAATGTCCAGCCCAGCTACATCTCAGAATCCACACAAAAGACCTGAAACCAGCCCAAAATGTAAGGACAGATCTACTCTTTTAAGCCCATTTTCCTCTCCCAATCTTTGCAATATATCTTACAATAGAAATGGTTCTGCACATCATAGACACACTGTATGCACTTATACTTTGCTTTTGTTTGCAAACGTATTTTTAAACTAACCCAGTTTGGCATAAAACTATGACCTTGGTAACCCTGTCATTAAACCACCTTATCTGCTGCTTCTCCTCCACTGAAAAGTGTGATTCCTGCCCTAGTGAGTCAATTCCTCTTCCCATTTTTGACCACTAGGTGCCATACTAATAGAGCTAAAAGGTGAGCACAGAGAACAACATTTCTAAACACATCAACGCAAGTGGCTTAGTTGATATGACTAAGTTGTTAATTAATTAGTACAGACACAAAAAACAACAACAAAAGAATGAATAAATAAATGAATAAATATATAAAAAAGATAGAAACAAGCAAACAAGCAGATAAATAAATAAATAAATAAATAACCAACATTACATGAATCAACATAAATTGTGGTTACTTAGAGACTGAGTAAATGAACAGTGTAATGTTCATTCATACACTAGTGTTTGATGTCTCCTATTGAAATTTTACCTCTTCAGTCAAACATTTGTGCTGTCTTGAAATTATGATTCATACCTTTAAGTAATTATAATTATTTTTTTCACTGCAGGGTATGTTTGTCTTGGGCCTCCCCTATGCCGTCCTGCACGGTGGCTACCTGGGCCTCTTTCTCATCATCTTCTCCGCTGTGGTGTGCTGCTACACAGGCAAGATCCTCATTGCGTGCCTCTATGAGGAGAACGAGGAAGGAGAGCGTGTACGCGTGCGTGACTCATATGTGGACATCGCGAATGCTTGCTGTGCGCCACGCTTCCCTGTGCTCGGTGGCCATGTTGTGAATGTGGCGCAAATCATTGAGCTGGTGATGACATGCATCCTTTATGTGGTCGTCAGTGGCAACCTGATGTATAACAGCTTTCCGGGCTTGCCCATGTCACAGAAGGCATGGTCAGCGATTGCCGCGGCAGTGCTCATGCCGTGCGCCTTCCTGCGCAACCTGAAGGCTGTTTCCAAGCTAAGCCTGCTGTGTACAATTGCACACTTCGTCATAAATGTGATGGTGATTGCCTACTGCCTGTCACACGTGCAGGACTGGGCGTGGGACAAGGTCAAGTTCTACATTGATGTCAAGAAGTTCCCCATCTCTATTGGCATTGTTGTTTTTAGCTACACATCACAGATTTTTCTGCCCTCACTTGAGGGCAACATGCAGAAGCCTGCTGAGTTCCACTGCATGTTGGAGTGGACACACATCGCTGCATGCATCCTCAAGGGCCTGTTTGCCCTTGTAGCCTACCTCACATGGGCCGACGACACAAAAGAGGTGATCACAGATAACCTGCCGCCTGGCATACGGATGTGGGTGAATATCTTTTTGGTGGCTAAGGCATTGCTCTCCTACCCCTTGCCCTTCTTCGCTGCTGTAGACATCTTAGAGAAGTCCCTCTTTCAAGATGGAGATGGGACCCCGTTCCCAAACTGTTATGGCACAGATGGGAGGCTTAAGTCCTGGGGTCTTGCCATGAGAATTGGGCTTGTTGTTTTCACCCTTCTCATGGCGATCTTTGTCCCGCACTTTGCTCTGCTCATGGGCCTTACTGGAAGTCTCACTGGTGCTGGACTGTGCTTCCTGTTGCCCTGCTTATTCCACCTGAAGCTTCTCTGGCGCAAGCTTCTGTGGCACGAGGTCTTTTTTGATATCTCCATCTGTATAATAGGAAGTATATGCAGCATCTCAGGGTTTATTTACTCCACTGAAGGGCTCATTGAGGCCTTTAAGTATAACACCCCAGATTAAGATACTATAGATTTTCTCAAATGCTAATGCAATGCTCCTTGATTGCAGATATGACCATGTTAGGGATGTGTTTAATTAAAATCAGTCTATGTACAAAACAATTAAACTAAATATTTATTTCTTGTTAAAGACTGTTGTGATAGTTTGATTGTCTACTTGTTATTTTATTAATAACTGCTTAGCAATAAATAACTAAGCCAAGAAATGTTGTGATGAGTGCAGATCCTGCATAAATGCCTTGTGTACAATCATTTCCAGGGGAAATAAAAATCAACATTGAGCATTAGGAAAGTAGTATTAGTGATGATGGAAAATAGTAAAACCCGTATTCAGGTTTAGAGAACCTGAATACAGCATTAAAAATCAAAGACCATCAAAGGCCATAGATGGTGACTTTTTAAAACACCAATTACTGGTTATTTTTATCAAATGTGTTCAGATTTTTCTGAAGTAAATGTACATGAATAGAATGAGAATGCTTGACAAATGATGTGGATCTCTGAGATTTTATTTAGAGCGGAGAGGAATCCAAGTAACAAACAAGCAGAGTTCACCAAATATTTAGTGTCAGAAACTCTCAGTAAATTTTTCTAGTAGATCATATTTTATTTTTCTCCCCATTTTTATATGTTTAGTTATATTGTTTCATATTCAGTGTGTGTGTTCATGATTGAAACTGCAGTGCAGGTTGGGCTGTGGAAAAGTGACAGAGTTGTGTGTTTAATGTAACCCAAACCTAGGATGGCCTTGTTGTGCATTCAGAATGTGTACAAGAATAAAGAGAGTGTACACCCTGAAGATATCCCTGAAATCAATAAATTGAATATTTGTTTAATCAGTGACCACTTGGCCTTGTGTAACTAATACATAGATCCTTCAGATCTAAAGTGGTATTGATCTCTCTCTCTCTCTGTCTCTCTCTCTGAAATAGGCCTATATGATGATGAAGCAGCTCCTTCTCCTTCTTCTTATTATTAACAACAACAACAATAATAATAATAATAACAATAATAATAATAATAATAATAATTTGTTTATCTTCAGTAAGATCTTTTTATCTTGTTTAGGGTCATGCTGGATCTGGAGCCTATTCCAGGAACACTGTCAGCGAGGCAGGAATACACTGTGGCTGGAACACCAATCCATAGCAGATTATTATTATTATTATTATTATTATTATCTTGTCTGTTTGTTATATTACATACATGTGTAACATGTATTTCAATCCATGCAGGCCTAAAATATGTATGGACTTAATTTAGGCTGAGGACACACGGGATACTGGTGACACATCCTCACCACCTTTAATCACAGCTTAGTCATCTAAAAAAAATTTATAGTATTGCAGCTTGCAGCAGAAACAGATCCAAATGCTTTTTTAAAAATATCAGTTTAGCCCTACTTGCTGTGTTTAGTTTAGTTTGGTTTGGTTTGGTTTGGTTTAACTTAACACAGCACGGGCAAGTTTCTTGTAGGTTTCCTTTGCTGCCAACCTGGATGTTTGCGTCCCACACGGCGATATGACATGATTACTGTACTGTGAATTTATTTATAGAAAGCTACAATTGTTATCTTGTGGCATATATGCGAGTGAAGCTCTGTAACAGCTCTAGCAATCATTATATTAGCCAATTTAATCAGCATAAGAAATCACACTCTTGGTGTACCTTGATTTCATTTGAATTTCATTTTCTGTGAAGTTTGACAGCAACTTGGCAAGTAGAACATTTCGTGCTAGTAAGTTTATTATCTCATAATAGTTTTATGTACACATGGGCTATAACTTTCTATTAAATTTCTTGTTTTAAGGGTTGGTGATCTTGGACAAGGATAAAACCCTGGCCGTGGTGGTGATGACCCAACAACTTAACCACTGCTCAACAGGCTAGGCGGGACTCAATTGCAGAGAAACTCCTGGAGACAGAGATGGGGGAATAAAACAGAAAAAAATCTTTACTTCAGAAAGAATCACCAAAAAAGCAAACAGAGATACAAAAACAGACCAACAATAAAACAGATTTGAACAACAAATCAGGAGCAGGTGAAAACAATAACAAAGGTTAACAGGCAAATGAGAAAAAAAACAGAAAACACAAAGGCACAATGTCTCCCAGAGAAGGGACTCCAACCTCGGGCTCCTGCTCCAGGAACAGCGGGGGCTGGTACCCAAACTCTCACCCAAACCTGGGTGTGTATGGAGGCAGGGACAAAAAGTCAATTGGGAGGACCTCCTGGCTCTAGGGGACCTCCCAGTAGAAGAGCAGCATAGAGTTTTGTGCACGTACTGTGCCCACAGGAGGTAGTTGCTCCAGGAGCTTGAGTTAGTAAATGCCTGGCAGCAAAGAGTTGTCTCCAGGTCCGGTTCAACCTCTCTGTTTGGCCATTGGACTTGAGATGGAAACCAGTGGAGAGGTAGGCCAACACCCTGATCAGCTGACAGAACACCTGCCAGAACTGATAGGTAAACTGTGGCCCCTTATCAGACACTGGGACTTGTGGGAGACCATAGACTTGGAACACATACGTACACATTAGTTCAGCAGTGACTTGAGCAGAGGGGAGTTTAGGTAAAGGGATCAAATGGCATGCTTTGGATAATCTATCAATTACCACAAGAATGACAGAATAACTTTGAATGGTGTGTAGTCCTGTTATGAAGTCTATTGATATGTGGGACCACGGTCTCTTGGGGATGGATAGTGGATGGAGTTGTCCCTGGGAATGTTGTCAGGGATCTTTACTCTGGGCAAAAGTGGTACAAGCAGCCACAAAACTCTGTGTATCTGCTTCCATGCTGGGCCACCAAAAGCACCTCTTGATGAAGTCTAGGGTCAGCATAGCACCTGGATGACCAGTAAGGTGAGAACCATGCCCCCTTTGCAGTACCTGGGTGCGTACAGAGGCAGGGACAAAAAGTCAATTGGGAGGACCTCCTGGCTCTAGCTCTTGCTGCCTGGATGAACATCTCAATTCCCCAGCGAACTGGGGCTTCAGTGATGGAACTAGGGACAATGGGTTTGGGGTCTCAGGTTAGCTCTGGTGGTTGAAATAGTCTGGAAAGGGATCCGGCTTGAGGTTCTTGTAACCAGGACGGTAGGAGAGGATAAACTGGAATCTGTTGAAGAACAGAACCCACCTGGCCTGATGGGGGTTTAATCTCTTGGCCTGCTAGATATATTCGAGATCCTTGTGCTCAGTCCACAAAGTGAATGGTGTCAGTGAGACCAACCGCTGAGATAGCATCCCTCCAACACCCACCTCTGAAGCGTCCACCTCCACGGTGAAGGGGAGGGCAGAGTCAGGCATGACAATGACTGGAGCTGAAATGAAGCGCCTCTTGAGCTTGGAGAAGCCCTCCTCTGCTTTGGAGGTCCAGATGAACCTGGAGGAAGATTTCTTAGTCAGGGCTATGAGAGGAGCCACTACAGAGATGAAACTGTGGATAAACTAAATTTGCAAAGCCCAGAAAGTGCTGAACTTCTTTCACAGAAGAGGGAGTAGTGCAGCCTCTGACCGCCTTAGTCTTCTTGGGGTCCATTTGGAGACTGCGCTTAGAGACAATAAACACCAAGAGGGAGACCTCTGTGGCATGGAACTCACACTTCTCTGGCTTTACATACAAGTGGTTCCTCAGGAGGTGTTGGAAAATTTGAGGATGTCATCTGTGGTTGAGCATGTCACACAGGATGCCATTGATGAGTGCCTACAAGACTGTCAGGGAATTTGTCAGGCTGAACAGCATGACCAGCTACTCGCAGTGACCTGTTGGGGTGTTGAATGCAGTCTTCCACTCATCTCCATCCTTGATGCGGACCAGGTGGTTGGAGTTCCTGAGGTCCATTTTTGTATACACTGTGGCTCCTTGCAGTAGCTCAAAAGCTGTAGACATGAGTGGAAGAGGGTAGCAGGTCTTGATAGTCACCTTTTTGAGGCACCAAGTAATGTATGCGAGGGTGAAGACCTCCATCTATTTTCTCCACGAAAAAAGAATCCTGTGCCTGCTGGGGAGGTAGAAGAGTGAATGATACCAACAGCCAAAGGGTCTCTGTATTCCTCCATAGCTTTGGTCTCAGATCCAAAGAGGGGAAAAGATTCTAGGGGGGCTTGTGACTGGTGACAGGTCAATGGAGCAGTCGTAGGAGCGGTGAGGAGGGAGACTGGTGTTTCTTCTTGTTGAACACCTCCTTCAGGGTTAGGGGATGCTTGGGAGGGACTCAGGACAACTAAGGAGACTCGGGAGATGAAGGCGAAGTTGTGTGGAAAAGGCATGTGGGATCCCACTCAAGCACTAACCCAGTGGACCAGTCTATGTGCGGGTTATAGCAGCTTAGCCACAGGAGGCCCAGGACAATAGGAAACTCAGGAGAATGAATAAGGTGGAACTGCAACTTCTCTTGGTGGTTATTGATGGACAGGCATACAGGAGTGGTGAAGTGGTGGACACTACCATTGACCAGGGGTCTTCCATCCAGGGCAGTAACTGTTAAGAGCAGCTCAAGGTTGACCAGGGGGATTTGGAGAGGGACAAGTCTATGAAGTTGCCGGTATGCCGGAGTCCTTGCTTGGCCAGTGCTGTCACATGTCTTCCCATTGTGGCCTCTTGATTGGTCAATGCAATGTGAAGCCAATCGAGGACAGCGGTCTCTGGGGAGTTCTGCTCTGCTGGGTCCATTTTAATGGCTGACTCTTGCCGTAAGGGTTGACGACCCTAGACGGGAATTGAAGATTCACATTCAAATGAATAAAAAACTAAGGTGATCTGTGGTGCTGAGGAAGCCAATTGCGTTTTTGTGGCGTTCCACTCAAGCAGTGCACCTTTGGTGCTTGGCCCATAATACAAAGATTATGAAGCAAAGTATGTTGGCCAAGCCAACATAACAGCAACACAACAACAATAAACAATCACAAACTTGAATTTACTGTTTCTCTTTTTTTAAGGTAAAGGGAGGTCGCTGAAGTCAGTGTTGGGGACTGTGTCTAGATCAGCAACCCCAGATGGCTCCCCAGGATCCCCAATGCCATCCACTACAGCAGCAAAAATAACAATGTTCTCAGAATCTGCTGTCTCATCAGCCTCCTACCAGTGGCCTGGTAAAGCAGCAACTGCACTGGATACCACCATACCATAAGAATCTTCTGTAGATTCTGATAAATGTATGTGATTTTTTTGTAAATAACATTTATTTAGAAATGAATATTCTCCATGTTAAAGATCTTGTTTTTGGAAATTGTTTAATTCATTTGCCATTCTGTGACACTCTCTTAGGTGTAACATAAGGCTGGAATGGCAAAAATAAGTATGTGCTGGTAGCAAAGACAAGGGCCATTCAACCTCTATCTGGCATTTATTGTACAGCTCCAAACAGGCAGCTTAAAAGTGAGGTAGGATCTTGCCGATAATTAGTAATAAGTAGTTAGTGTGCCTAAAATGTACTACCTGGGATAACTACATACATAATATTCAATTTAAAAAAATAGTTAAAATAATATGTTAATCTAGGATAATGGAAAAAGCTTGACAATAAACTACATCACAAATTGGCATGGGGTGTTTCCCTGCCTCATGTCACATTAATATGTCAACAATTCCATTTGCAAGTCTACACATATAATGCAATTTTTGTGTGAGAACACACATTCCTAATGAGTAAGATGATACACATTATTGTCATATCACAGCAAATCAAGGACTCCAACTCCCAGCAGACACCACTGTAGCCTGACCGCTTCAGGCTACACTCACCAGATCACTCACATGCTCCCTCGTTCACAGTCAACCAGCTTCTGATTGAGCACACCTGTTCACAATTAAACCCACACACACACACACCCACACACACACCCACACACACACACACACACACAGACACACACAGGACACTTTATATAGAGACTCTCAGTCACATTCAGGTTGCGAAGGATATGCTCAGCTTTGTCCTTATACACCTGACGTTATCAAGACTTAGTTTATTGTTGTTTTCCCTGTTTTTTGACTCAGCCTTTTTATTGTTTCTGATTTTTGCCTTGCCTGGTTTAGTCTGTTTGCTGCTCTATCGAATTATTAGAAAATCCCTTATGTAGGAGTTAGAGACAAAGGCCTGTCATCATACTACATTTCAAATGAATATTACTTTCTGTTACAGAGATAAGGGTGTTTTTCAGACTCTAATTCAGAGACCAAAACCTGTCACCAGACTACATTTCAAATGAATATTACTTTCTGTTACAGACATAAGGGTTGGAATGTATTTTCAGCAATAGTGATAATGATGCTGACAAAATCATTACTCAACACCGCCCCCCCCCCCCCCCCCCCCCCCCCCCCCCCCTTTAGTGTAAAATTGATTGATCCAGACCTGTCACCACACTACATTTCAAATGTCTATTAGTTTTTATTACAGAAATAAAGATTGGTGTGTTTATTCGACAATAGTGATAGTAATGCTGAAAAAGAAAAATCCTAACTCCTTTGACAAAGTCCCTAATTACATTTCCCGCATTCATACTTTGTTAAATCTAATCTCTTTGCCATAATTCTTTATGTAACTTTTGTCTTATTCCTAACTGTGTAAATACTTGGAAAACATCTTTTGTAAAGCATTAAGGCCATTAATATAACATTGATAATGGCTTACGTCTTGCAGTGCAAAAATAGGTTAATCAATGTTGAAAAAACTTTCTGAAGAGATTAAAATAATGAGTGAATAATTTCTCCTAACAATGTTTTGAAAATCATGGGTTATCAAAGTGATCAAAAAAATTACCTGTGAAAGAAAAGCAGAAATCACAAATATAGACAGTGTTAAACAGCAGCGTGTGCATGTGTGTTTACATGAGGAGAGTGGAATTCTGCCAGGGAGTGGGAATTCAGCACCGGCTGTTTTCAGGAGTCAGTCAGTGCACTTGGCTCAGTCCAGTAATAAGTGCCAACTCTTTTGAATTTCAAACGGCTCATTGTCAGTTTTCTCCCCCAAACCACATAAAGTTGCTGTTGTTTCCTCATTCCTGAAATGGTTTGGTGAAATATTATTCTACATTCTTGTTAACAAAATTACAACCTATTTAAAGACATATAATACCAGCAAGGCTGTATATATTCGTTTTGGCCAATACGCCATGCATCCCTGCATTAATGCTATTGTCATCTATCTGCATGCCTTCTCTATGGCTGTGGGATATTTCATATAAGGTGAGTTTTTCTGTTTTTCATATCTCAAAGTAACGTAAAGGTAATCACTAAAGGTAATCACTAAAAAATGGACAAAGTGGTTTATAATGTGAATGTTCTGTTTGATCCGTTTCTTTAAGTGTGGAGGTCATGACCATGCCATTTGGCATAACTGTCCGCTTGGTTGGTTGTCACACTCAGGATAAGGATGTGTTACATGTAGCAGTCCACCCAGTAACATAGACAGGAAAGTTCACATTTGCCTATTTGTTATGGAAATGATGGAGAAGTAATCGCTTATTAGTGAGTTATGAACTGAACTCAGTGACTCTTGTTCTATTTATCTTTATTTATTAGGCCACTGAAACATTTTGAAACTTTCAAAATGTTTTGACAGTGTGACGGCTCAGGTGCATGATTACAACCTGCTTACAAACCGTATCTTATGTTCGCTTTGCTATGGTATGTATATCTATCCAACATTATCCAACATTAATCAAATTGTGACATTAATTGTATGAGAAAGGTGTACTTGGCTACATATCCAACAGGGTGTTTGCAGGCAGACAGGCAAGGCAGGGTTAACCTAAATAAAAGAGTAACATGAAGGGAGAACCTGACCCTCTGGGAAAAACAAGATATGAGTCCTACTTACTGAACACAATGCAAGTCTGTAGAAATAATGTAGCAAACAATGCAGTGAGTGATAGTGCTAGTAATGCTGAGAGGGAAGGGTAATTCGAAGCTAGCAGATGTACTGTAAATCTGCTCACAGTATAAAAAAGTACAATAGCCAAAGTAGAGAAGAGATGAGATATGAGATAAGATTAAAGCCAGCTTTGGAGAACAGGTTTCCTGTAGCTTGACTGTAGTCACAATAAGCTGCAAAGCTGCTTGTATACATGTGGTCCAAAAAAGAAGAGAGGGAAAGATGTCTCTAGTGTAGCAGTACCAATTTTCTGCCATAATTCACTCCTACACTGTAAAAATTTGCTGTAAATCTTACAGGAATTTAGTGGCAACTTGGGTTTGTTTTGAGTCACAGATAAAAAAGTTGTGTGTTCAAATCACATCACCACTAACCTGCCTTGATTGGGTCCTTGAGCAAGACCCTTCAGCTCAGTATCCTGCATCAACCAAATGAGCAAATGTACTGTGTTATTTTATACTATGTATGATATGACAGTACTTTACTGTAATATGTTTTACAGGTGTTTACTGTAAATTGTACAGTACTTCATTGGCATCCCAGGTTACCAGTAAATTTCTGTAAAATCTAGAGTAAATTTTTTTTTACAGTGCATCACACAACAGCTATAACTAGGGAGGGTGAGAGCTACCACATGCTTCCTCTGAGACATACAAAGCCAACTTTTACATCTTTTTGAACTGCAGCTTGTACAATGTTACAACTGAACTCACTTGGAGGATAGTGCTAACTGCCCTATACTGTATACTTACATGAGCTCACAGACGTCCACATTTGGCTAATGACCTAATTGCCACAGGAGAGACAAATGCCATCCATCACACCCAAAAAACATAGCCAGCTATGCTCTCTTGGATGCCGTGTCACATATGGCATTGGCATCATCGAACTTGCAATCTGCTGGTGATACAGTAGCTGATGACAGCAGCCCCTATTATGTAAAATTAAACAAAATCCTATCTATGCTGTGTAACTCTGAAATTAGTTGGCTGATTTTCATTAATTTTTTAATACTCCTGTCAATAAAATTTGAATTCATATAGTATGTTTCATGTGTGATACCAGAGATTGTTTATGATCTCTCTCACAAACATGATTTCAGGATTCCAGCTCAGGAAGAGTCTCACTGCAAACACTGCATACTGACATTTGTGGCACGACATAGACAATGGATGAATGACTATGACCAAACTAGATAAGCCCCAAGAGTAAATCCATTGCTGTCCAAGTGACTGACCTTCTCTTCAAGAGCACCTTCATGACTAGAATTGACTGCCCACTGGGGAATAAAGACCACAAGATTCTTCCTTGTGCAAGACTTCCTTGTGATAATATTATAATTAATTACAGCTCTCTGTACTTTTATGACCGTTAAGTGGACTGAAATAGAAGTTCAAGGGTTTAAGTCTCCCTTCTACTTTTGTGCTAGCAAGACAAGTACTCTCACTTCCTTATTTGTTTAAATTTATACATCTAAGAAACATTTCTGAAGAAAATGTATGAGCCAGAAACAGGGCAGTGGGAACCATTGATGATGTTGTTTGTTCCTCTTTTTTGCTGCTCCAGTTAGGGGTTACTACAGTGGATCACTGGGGTAAATGGTGTTAAAATCTTGATTTTGAGTGACTTTCTCCAATATTAATATATAGTATTTAACTTATCAAGCATATCTCATCTTTAACATCCTTCATATGTCCAACACATTAAATCATGCACTAGAACTTTTAAAGTGCCCTCAGAAACATGTAGGCATTTAGGTAGGATTGGGATAAAAGTAGGACATGGGTGTTTCCAATATGGATAGTCATAGTTCCTTGAAAGCTTTTTGAGTGTGTAGATATACTAGGTAATTTTGGTAGTTTCTTAGACATTAAAACATTATTATTATAAAAAATTTACTTGTTTAACATTGGTCACTGGCCTTTCTCACAGATCCTTCACCTTTATGATCTAAATTAAGTTCAGTTTATTTTTCATTTGATTTTATTTGTATAGTGCCTTTAACAATACACAATGTCACAAAGCAGCTTTTCAGAAATTTGGGTTATGAGTTATAAACAGTACTAAGTGCACTGAGGGGATGAACATATTGTGAATAAAAGTCCTGGAATGAGCACAGAACAGTCTTTATGATTACAGCAGCAGTTTTTTAGAAGGTAGAAATCTACAGTATCCAGTTGGGATTACCAACTGAAGCACAGGGTGGACGCAAACATTTTTTTTTCTTTTTTTAGGGAGTGCAACTCTTTACGGTGTTGATGTGGGACCATCTACAGCAAAAGGTGAATTCCAGGTGTGGACAGATGAAGAAGCAGGAGGAACAGAGTAGAAGTAAAGTGATAGGATGAATCAGGTAGGTCTGGAGTGTGAGAAGAGCAACAGCAGAAGAAGTATCAGGATCTGCCACTGGCATTATGTCAGAGAGAGAGAGAGAGAGAGAGAGAGAGAGAGAGAACAGATTATTAGGTATGCTCTAATCATACAGTGGTTTAAAAGGGTATATCATGATCAGAGTGCAAGCAGAGACTCTGGCAGGTCTAGCTATGACAGCTTAACTAAAAAAGGAGAGCCAGAAGGTAACACAGGCATGGGGCACCATGGGACATCGCATCCTACCACTCCACCAAATGCTTAATGCCCTTTAAACCCTGTTCATAAGCATATCATAATAATATGTTAACCAGAAGAGCATCTGTTCCTCTTCTGGGGCTTGCTTCCTCTAATGGTTTGTTTCTCACAAGCACTTAGACAGTACTGTCTTGTTACCATTTCCATCTGCTTGCATGCTTATTAGGGGGGATTATTAACTCTATAAACCAAATTTACCCCCAGAAAAATATTTTACTATATCAGACTACATAAAAGCCATGTGCTGTGCACACATACCCATATACACATACACAGCATAACTGAGGAACTTGAACGTAATCATTTGATTTCTTACAGACATTAAAGATCAGTCAGTGTTATGTGACAAAAAGTAAAAAGTGAAACACTTGCAATTACACAAAGGTTTTTTTTTACACAGAGTTTTTAAATAAAAAAATGAATACATATCTGTATTAGGACCCTACAGCAAAAGCACTTTTTAAGCAAATGTCTTGGTGCTAGCTTTGGTTTCAGATCACTATCTACAGAGGAAGTAAGTATTAAAATCACTATGAGCCAAGGTTTTTGAGCATTTACAAAACATACGGTCCTGTGGAAGCAACAACCTTCGATCAGTTTTGTAGGTAACAAACTTTTTCAAGTAATAGCAACTTAACAACTGGAAAAAAGTTTCTATAATTATATGTCTATGTAGGTTGTGTGTTAGAGAAAAAGGCAGTTTTCTTTCCTCATAGGAAATGTCTTTTTTTGTTGTTGTTTTCTGTTATTAACTCACCAGGTCCAGCGAATCAGTAGTCAAGGCCAAGATGTGGTTGGTTACTATTTTCCTCCTGATGGCTGTAACACAGACACATGCAGACTATCCTTCATTGCAAGCTGTTCTGTCACAGAAGGGATTGCAAAAAGGTAAGATATTTCACATACTAGCAAGTGTGGCTTGCTAGAAACTAGACAGAAACAAAATGACCATGAATATCACCTTGTCTAGCACCTTGTCTAGCTTGAATTTCATATTAAGAGGATTATTTTTACGTTTTTCATGGCATTTTAAGTTGTTTTTGTAGCAGCTGTATTTAAACTGTGTAGCTTTAGGCTTAAACATTCTACATGGCCTTTCAGTTGGACTCCTCCATTGCTATTTTCTTTGACATATTTTAGCTAATTAGCAAATATATTTCATAAATTCTCATGCTTTTTTCAATTATGGGTGGATATAGTCAAAATATCTGTCTGAGCAGGTGGGCACGGAGAAAAAAAACCTGCAAAACGTGAAACTATAGACTAAAGCCAGACTTACAGTCTGATAAGGGGAAGCATGCCACTGACTACAGCTCACACTGCATGACTGTCCAAAGTTCACTAGTGATAGGAACACATTCATAGATTGAATTCATAGGATGTCTTTGTATGCTCTAGCATTACAATTTCCCTTCAGTGGAACTAAGGGTCCCAAACATGTTCCAGCATGACAGTGTAGACAGTGTAGCTCCATGTAGACATGGTTTGCCAAGTTTGGTTTAGAAGAACTCGAATGGTCTGCACAGAGCCCCGACCTCAACCCCACTGAACAGCTTTGGGATGAACTGGAATGCCGACTGCACCCCAGACCTCCTCGCCCAGCATCAGTGCCTGACCTCACTAACGCTCTTGTGGCTGAATGGGCAAATCCCTACAGCCACACTCCAAAATCTAGTGGAAAGCCTTCCCAGCTTTACACTAAGATTTTGGAATGATTTAGACACAATTTTGCTGTTAATTACTTTTTTTGACTTGTTGCTAAATTGCATGTGAATTGGATTGTGAACTCGAATCAGAAAGAGCTTTATTGCCAAGTGTGCTCACACACACAAGGAATTTGACTTGGTAAGTGAAGCTTCCAGTACATACACAAACATGGCAGCAAGACAATAAGATAATAATAAAGATTTGTGAGTGTAATAAAAATAAATAATAAAATCATGTGTGTATCCCACACTGTAAGAAGGCAAACAATTAATAATTGAGGGAATTATATTTCCTCTTTCCATAAAATGCCTCCACAGTATATGTACTGGCCTTGGTTTCAGATCATTAACTTTAGAGGAAGTAGGTATCAAAATGACTAATGAATAAATCTTGTCGAGCACATTTTTAAATGCCACTGATAGGAACATCTAAATAAAATGAATATGGGAAGAAAAGAGTGGGGGAAAAAAACAACAATCTCATAAATCTACCTTGGTGAGCAGGAGCCCCTAATGATCTGATAACTGGCATGAAGATAGACACGTTAAGAAACCCTTATTTGTTAACTGATATTAAAATACACATCTAGCCCAGACTCCCATTTTAATTAGATTCATAATTTTGGTCCTTCACCATTGTTCATGTCATTTCAAATGTACCAAACTGTCACGTCAATGCCAGAATCAGCTTCACACTACATCTCCCAGAACACAAGGCAGCCTACAAACATGGTCGCCATGAACTACAACACACAATATGTTGTTGATAAGGTGAAGTTTTATGTGTTTATTTCCTATTATTTTTTATTTCCTATCTATTGTCAGTGATCTCTAACAGTCAGATGTAATGATGTTCCTTTAATGGTTTTGTAGCTAATTCAAAAAAAAAAAATCTTCACAAATATCTTGGAATTACTGATATAGATCGCAGACAATCACATGGGACTTTGCAAAATAGCCATCTCTGTGAAACACAGTGTTGTCATGAAGAGAATCTGACCTGTGTCGACACTGTTTTATTTGCCTTTATATAAATTTAAATATAAATGGTAAATGTAGAAGGTATGCTCAGTGGTACTCGCCCCTGCCCTCTCAGAGTTTTGCATCATTTGGAAAATCAGTGCCAGCTGGGTTGCTTTTATTTATTTATTTATTTTTAAAAATTTTTTTTTTTTGCACCATATGGTGCTGGTTTTGGAACAAGGCTGCTGCTATAAAAAGCAAGTATGCTGGGGACATTTTTTTGGCTGGTTTAAGAACAGTCACTGGCTGCCAAGATCTTGTTTTAAAGCAAGTAATTGGAATTAACTTAAATAACGTTCTGCAAACATATGCTATGGCAAAGAAGGAGAACAATGTACAAATCCATTTAATATTCAGGACACTCATTCCAAATGCCGGGTGAGGGAGGGCTTTGTAACCATCTTTACGTGCACAATAACAAGAGTCTGATCACCGTATGTGTGGAAATGAATGTGCTGGTGATATTTAGGACCTTCCTCATATTTGCTGTCCTGAAATCGCCAAACATATGAAGTATTTTCAAGTCCATATGATTTCATATATGTCATCCAAAGCATGTGATTTTTTTCTGCCTAAGGTGGAACGTCAACAGCTGTAAGGTTGAGTGAACTGAATTTCTGGGGTAGATAGAAAGGACAGCCTTTGGTCAGCCCTCTGGAATTAGATGATAGATAGATAGATAGATAGATAGATAGATAGATAGATAGATAGATAGATAGATAGATAGATTAATCCAAGAGGGAAATTCACAAAAAGATTACAGTGTCTGGCTAGAACTGTAACATCTGAGCACCAGCCAGGGTTTACCAAGAAACATACAGTGGGGTCCAAAAGTCTAAGACCACTAGTGAAAGTAATTCTATTGTTCTTTCTTTTGCTTTATAGTTTAATAAAACAATTTTCATTGCCAAATTGTAATATTGACAACAACTTGAATGAAAAGTAGAGTCTTTGAAATATTTACATGAATTTCAGATTTTCTTAGTAGTTAGTTTGTCCCCTTTTTGCTTTAATGACAGTGTGCACTCGAGCTGTGCAAAACCTTGTGATCCAATTTAGATCAAATCCATCGGAGTGTCGTCTGATCACATGCTTCAGTAGAAGAGATTAGACATGAGGAAAATCTGACCTTTTGTACAAAGTGGTTAACATGGTCACTATCACACATTTGCTCACATTTAAATAGGGACCTAGACATAGTGCAGAATCTTGAATATTACATATTCAAGATACTGAATATTTACTTTCTTTGTTTGAAATATTTCAAAACTCTAAAACCTTCTGTTTATTTCCAAGTTTAAATGAAAAAAAAAAAAAATCCCAGATTTTCAGTGTGGTCTCAGATATTTGGACCCCACTGTACCTCGCTCCTTCTGTGTTTGCAAGAGTTGGAAGTTCTATCCTGACAGTAGATGGTACATCCTGCCGGCGTTACGACTTGGTTGGGTACTAATGCTTCCAGCCACATTTCTGTGAACGCAAAAACACAGCAGTTCCTTCAGCAGTCACTCTTTTATTGTCCAGTGAATGCTGCAGGGCTGTGAATTGTTTTTTGACATCACTGCCATCTTGCTTATGATAAAGTGAAGAGCCAGAATCCCCACAACTCCCTCTTGTGTTCAGATATTGTAAATGTGTGTGCGTGTGTGTGTGTTAGAATGTACAATATTGTGTTACTTACTCTTTCTTTATATGTGTGCAGTATCTCACTGGATGACTGACTGGTTTCAGAATGAACTGGGTAAAATTACTCTCCCAGATGTCAGCGGGAGTGTCGATATTTTTTTGGGCTTAGTTCACTATGTCCTGCATGAGTAAGTACCTAAACCAGTGATGAATATTGTATTTACAAAAGCAAAACAGCAATTTTGATTTCTGAAGATGATTTCTGAAGCATTTGCGTAGATTAAAACTGTCTTTGGGTTGATATTCCTCACCCTCCCCATCCTTACTGTCCCAAAATTCAAGCACTACACACCAATCTACTACACAGACTACTCTTATAAATGAATGGACAGGCATGGAACAAATAGATCATAGTGTAAAAATGTTTAATTTTAATAAATAAGCAAAATAAACTACGATATAACTGTTGTTTCTACACGTCAGCTGTATTTTATTGTTGCCTTGTAGGAGCATGATTTTTTGATGATAAAAGTATTTGGTTTGTGATGTTCCAGATACATGGCCATGTTACATGGGCAGTTCCAGCAGTCTGTAACAGTGCTCTGCAACAAATAGACAGAGAAAGCTCAAATTTCATACGTAAACAGACAATTTATTGCTTTGAAAGATGACACGCAGCTTATGTCGCTATTTTCTTTATAGAAAGCTATTTTTTTGCACAGTAGTCAGACCACTAGGGGGCCTGAACAAACAAGCTACGAGGTTAAAAAATGAACTTTCTAAATTGTCAGTGTCAACAAATGCAGTCATATGGTGTTTTTGTTTTTTATAACAGAATTTTCCCCTAAAGTCTTTCAGTGTGACCAAAATATGATCAGATGATAAGGATAAATTCACATATTTACCATTTATTTTGGTTTAATTTAATTTGAACGTATTTATTTCTGTAAAGCTGCTTTGTGACGATGGCCACTGTTAAAAGCTCCGTACAAATAAAATTGAATTGAATTGATGTTAGTTTGAACAAACTAAGGAAAAGTTATATACAAAGATTTGTTTTCATTACTACTGCCTTAAAGTGTTGCTACTCTAACTTGCTATTCTTGCTATGCTATTCTAACTCCACAGCATGCATGTCGTGCGCTGTGATTTGCCAGAACCCACAGTAGCCTTTTCAGAGGGAACAGGTGTATCTCTGCAAGTGAACGGACTCTCCCTCGCCATCAATGGTCTCTGGAACACACAGTTTGGCATTATGTAAGTGGATAGAGTGTGTGTGTGTGTATGTGTGTGTGTGTCTGTGTTTTTAATCATGTTACTTTATACTACACTACATATCTTTTGTTCATAATATATAGAAAATTAAAAATTAAACTACTTATTTAAAATATGGTAGTGGACAGTCAGAAGGCTGTGGACAGTATAACCTTTGAGGTTTATGTGTTAGATGTCCTCTTCCTTATGACATGACCTTATGACGGCTAAATTGAGCCAGTGACATTGGACAAAACTATCATTTTAAATGATAACACTTTGCATTAAATTTCCTTTACTCTAGTATAGGAACAGTGTAACTACTTTGCACCAACACATGAATAAAGGCTAGTTAGAATAAATTAAGTGCGAAAATAAGTCTAATTACAACATGAATGTCCATGTCTATAACTATGCATCTAAATTATAAAATAAAATAGTGCAAATATTGTGGTCCTCAATACAATAAGTGATTCAATAAAACTCAGGCATACATGTCAATAAAATAAGAGAAACCTACAGTTTAGAGCCGCGGGTTAGAGCTTGAGGCTAATTACATGTTGCTATAGTTAGAATTATTTCCATATTTAATACACTTTTTTTTTATTCATTGAAATTGTGTGCCTAGCGGTAGGGGGCCCCAGAGTTGGAACGCAAAAAATCAAGTGAAATTTAATGATCGTGCGGCTGGACCACAAACATTAATGAAAATATTTAAATGTACAAAAAGTGCAGACAACATGTGCTTCACTGGCATTTGCTGTAAAAACACAGATGGGGGCATTTAAATTTAAATTTCTGCATTGGAATTTTAATGACACTTTTATTCCTATCAAAGTCCTATCACACACAGTCAACAATTCCCAAACTGGAGGCAAAAACTACAGAATTCAAGGAAAGAACATGCCCAGGAGGCATTACATTTTCAAACATTTCACCACAGATATGGAACAAATTCGAACATGAGCCATCTATCCTGACTAATCTGTAACCTTTGGATCCATCAAGGTCCAGGATAGCTCACACACAGCTTTTTACCAAAGCTGAAAAGGCAATCTTAAATGCAAGATCAAATAAAAATTGCTGTTGGTCTGGTGAAAGCAAGGTGGCAACAACAATGCAATGCGCTGACTTGATAAAAGTTGCCTAAAATTGAGGAAATAAATAAAACATACAAACCTACTGTTGGGTATTGGAAGTGTATTATTTTAATTTAATTCAGGCTGACAAAGCAGGGATAAACACCAATTAAAAAATAAATGACCATATGAAAAGCAGAGGCAGGAAAATCCCATGCATCCCCCCAACAATTCGCACCCAGGCTAGGCGTACAAGAGCATACTGATCCCACACAGTGTACTTGAAAGTGGTGTCAATTTTTCAGTCTTTCAGTAATCTTCAAGTAAT
>CM040461.1:19426031-19491572 GCA_022758105.1 Pangasianodon gigas
TTTTTTTTTTTTTTTTTTTTGCATATTGATCAGAAAATAAATGAATTTCATACATTTTAGAGTGAGGCTGTAATCTAACAAAATGAGGAAAAAAAATGAAAACTTCCTGAATGCACTATGTACATAAATTTGTGTACTATAATGCCATTGTAAAGTTTAAAGTATACTGTAGTACATCTAAAGTACACTGATATGTGTTTTAATGCAGTCATGATTCGGGTTGGTTCGATCTGGCTATATTCACCATCAATTTCAACACACTGCTGGAGTTTCAGAGCACTGAAGAGCACCTTTCCATTTCAAGTGTCATGTGTACTGCTGATGTGGGAAGTGTTCAAGTACATTTCCATGGTGGTGCAAGGTAAGTCTAAATGTATTTATACTCAGTGTCTCATACCTGATAGGAAGTACAGGACATACTCAAGTACACAATAAAATCTCAACAACCAAACCATTTTTCTGATACTCTCTCTAGAATACTTATACACTCTATGGCCAAAAGTATGTGGACATCTGACCATCACACCCATATGTGCTTGTTGAACATCCCATTCCAGATTTAGTTCCCCTTGGCTGTTTGCCTCCACTCTTCTGGGAAGGCTTTCCACTACACTTTGAGGTGTGGCTGTGGAGATTTGCCCATTCAGCCACAAGTTCAAATTTGCGAGGTCAGGAATTGATGTCATGCTAGAAGGTCTGGTGCGCTCCTTCTGTGTTCCAGTGTTCCAGTTCATCCCAAAGGTGTTCAGTGGGGTTGAGGTCAGGGCTCTGTGCAGGCCACACGAGTTCTTCCACACCACCCTTGACAAACCATGTGTTCATGGAGCTCGCTTTGTGCACAGGGGCGTTGTCATGCTGGAACAAGTTTGGGCCCATTAGTTCCAGTGAAGGGAAACTGTGATGCTACAGCATACAAAGACATACTGTACAATTGTGTGCTTCCAAATTGTTCCTTTGTGGTAAGAGTTTAGGGAAGAACCACATACGGGTGTGACGGTCAGGCATTCACAAACTTTTGGCTTCATAGTGTATGTTTTCCATACAAGTAATTAAGAGAATTGTTTTTGTGCATGGTACTCACTGCATAGTGCAAGATTTATACATTAATTTATTGCATTTACTTCATCTACTTAATCTAAGCCTTTATTTAGCCCATCTACTTGTGCCATCTACAGAAAACATATCATATACAGTATAATAGGATAAATAATCTGATCCTATAATATTTTCCAGTTTCTTCTTCCAACCATTTGTACAAAGGTTCAGTGGACGCATTAAAAATATGATCCAAGAAAGGGTAGGTAGGAAACATTTGGTTTAAGGTCATGATTCCTTGTATCTAAAGCCAAGCCTCACTGATGTTATAATGCTTTTCTCCATCCAGATATGTCCAGGATTTCAGGAAGGAATTGAAAATATCGACAAAGATCTGGCTACATCTGGTATTTCTATGTCCGATTGCTTACATTCATTGAAAGCTGTGTAGTTAATAATAATATTACCTTGTAATGTTTATGTAATAAGGTGTACAAGTGCACACTGTTTCCAAACAGTGTACTTGAAAGTGCTCTCATTTCCCAGTCCAGTATATATACCAGTAATCATCACCTCTTTTTATAGGTATCTGTCTTCCTACAGAATTCACTTTTAACACTAATCATAGTTTTAATTAGGCTAATCGAGCAGACAGATTATCTCCGTAGTTATTAAATACATGTTTGTTGAATCTGTAACTGTATTCATTTGGAAGATAGACTCTGGAAACAGGGTTAGTTATCATTTAACTCTACAGTACAGATTATAAACTGGCAGGAGTAAAGAAAATCAGAGGATGTTTTCTGTTGATCTGCCCTGATTAATCATAAAGTCTGAAAACTAATTCCTAAAGTGAACTAAAAAGAAACTGATTTCAGCCTGACTGATTTCAACTGATTTCACTTACAGAAAAAGTATTTTTTTTTTATTTTCCAGATTTACAATTCAGGATTAATGAAACATTTGAACATTTTATTATGTCAGTAATATATGATTAATTCAAATGACTAAAAACCAAAGAAATATTCCAATATTCCTAGTGAGCTTACACTGCTTGACACAGCTTTACAAAAAGTCAGGAGGTGTGTTTGAAAGGGCGCATTTCCTTCTACTGTCATGTGTCATATCCAGGAATAAAACACAACAGGCGTAGTGTCGATATAGGAAAATAATCCAGTTCGGGGTGGTGTAATACAGCCAAACAGTAAGCAGAGGATTGTACTTGATGCATGGCTTTGTGTGTACATGCAGAAGCAGTAGCATTGTTTACACACTCCCCTGCCTATGTACATCTGGAGGATTAAAACATCCAAAACATCCATCTAGTTTCCAAGTCAAATTTTAAAATGTTTAGCGATTTCATGCACACTGATGTTCGACATACTGACAAGCTCTGTTTCTACTTAATACTTTCCTCGTGATTGTGCTTTCTGACATGTCATGAGCTGCATCTCAAATTGAAAAGTGAACTTACCTTCAAAAGTATTTACTAATCTAGAAAATCCAGAAGACTAGTACACAAGACGGGCCTATTGGTAGGTTTGAAAGCTACATGACAGGTTTTTAAAATTCAAACACTAACTGTAATAGAAAACAAATGATTAGTTTTCCTCAATAATGGTCTAGAATAGTATGTAAGTATCCAATCTGTGAAATGCTAGTTTAGAGGTAGATGGATGGAGAAATTTGTCCATTTTATCACTGAATTTATTTAACTGTTACACTAAGATAAACACGTAAAGAGGCCCTGATCTATGATGTATTGTGGTCCAGGGGCATTTTTTAATCTGTTATATGATATATTGTGGTATGCTGTTTTCATGACCACTTGAATATTCTACTGAATGACTGAAATCAGATTATGATCATATTATTAGTGTGCATGAAAACCCACATATTATTTAATATAATGCAAATTGATATTATTGACTTTATATCAATATTTATTTTTTTAATAGCTTTGTGGTATATATTTCAATTTTCCCACAAAGCTCAATATAACCATAGCTTAACATAACCCACCTAATCTAGATGAAATATATACAATATTGTAGGTCCTTTAATGCTACATTCAATTTGATTGGAGTGATAGAAAGCAATTGAATAGATTCTGACTGCCATACTAGCTTTTAACTGTTAAACTCTTACCCACACATTTTTCTCTAATGACTGGATTTTAGAATGAACCCCCTAAAATATATAGTTTAGGAAATTCAGTCACAAAATGCACCAAGGATGATGCAAGCATATCTGTCATTAAAATGATCTATTAGTGTCTTTCTAGCCAGCTCCAAACAATGTTCTTAACAACAATCTTAAGAACTAAGGTTTCACCAAGATAAAAGAGTAAAGGATATTTTGCCCACACTGTAATAAATTGCTGTAAATTTTACAGGAATTCACTGGCAATTTTGGTTGCCAGTAAAGTACTGTAAAATTTACAGTAAACAATTGTAAAATAGGTTTACAGTGACATCTTAATGTTGTATTAAATGACACATAACCCAGCACATTTGCTCTTTTGGCTGATGCAGGATACACCTGAGTTGAAGGTTATGGGTCTTGCCCAACCATGACTGCTTGGCAGTAGTGGGATTTGAACACAAGACCTTCTACACTGTGACTCAAAGCCTTAACCACTGAACCACCACAACTACACCACCACACTACGGCAACTACCTTGCACTGATTCAACTACTTCTAGCACTGAATTAACACCACTAAAAGATTGCAATGAATCAGTGCAAGCTAATTGTGCTAGCTGTGGTAGCTCAGTGGTTATGGCTTCGAGTTGCAGATAAGAAGGTCATGTGTTCAAATCCCAGCACCACCAAACTGCCTTGATTAGATCCTTGAGCAAGACTCTTTAGCTCAGCTGTATCCTGCGTCAACATACTGGGTTATGTGTTATTTTATACTATGTATGATCTCACAGTACTTTAATGTAAATATGTATTACAGGTGTTTACTGTAAATTTTACAATACTTTATTGGCAACCCAGTAATTTTTTACAGTGCACCACACACATGACAATACAACAATAATAAATAAAGCACTATTTTGCAGGTTGCATTCTCCATCCTGATTAACTGTATCACCCTAAAATAAAATAAAATATGCATGAAGAGTTTTGACACTGATTGTGTTTTGAATTATCAGCAGCGTCCTGTAAAATTATTGCTGCCTGACAGTGGAATGGAATGGAAGTAATATTATTGTCCACAACAAGATTTCATTTTTAATGCTCCTGTTATTATCTTTTATTTAACAGATTACATAAAGATGGATCCTTACGTGTATTTGAATGTTTCTCTGACTGACTCACCTGTTGTTTTTAACAATGGATTTGAATTGTATATAAAGGTATGACCAATATTTTATTTGCTAACATGATGTCACTTGCTTACAAAATAGATTCGGTTCAGTATTGTTTCCTAACTGGTTGTGTGGATTATGATTGTATGTTCTGCTTGTCCAGGAATATTAACTGAAAGGGGGCCTTAGAGTTGAACACAGCTTAAAGGCAATTTAAAAATGTCCTCCTATTTATGCATCAAGGCTTAGTTAATGAATATATACAAAATATACATCCCCTTTCATTCTTTATAAGCTGCCTATCGAACTATAGACTATAGGCCGAGAAGCTGGACACATTATCTTTTACACTGACTATTTTGTGATTCATATAATGTTTTTGTCGTTTGTTTCTTTATAACAGGGCGAATTTTACAGTCTCAGCTCTCCTTCTGAGCCACCATTTTCCCCCAACCATTTTGAGCTGCCATGGAAAGCAGATTACATGCTGTCAGTGGGTATGTCTGAGTTCTGTGTAAACTCAGCAGCATTTGCCTATCTTAATTCTGGAGTGTTGAACATCACCATCACAGATGACATGGTGAGGATATGATCTAAAAAATCATTTGTTTCTTCATCTTACTACAAGGTAATTGCTATTTATCTTCAACGGGGAAATTACAAAACAATGAATCAGAATCAATTCATTGATGACAGGTGTGTGATAATTACTTTTGAACATGAGTTTGAATGTGAGCACAGTCACATGTCCCATTATAAAACCTGCAATTTTAACAGGTATGTGTAGACTCGTTATAGCCACTGTATATCTAATATAACCAACAAATCTGAGCAAATGGAGATTATACAAATAGAGACTCACACCTAAAGTTACTTTGCTTCTGCTGAAACCGAAGCTCCTTTCTAAAATGTGTCCATATTATTGGGAAAAAAATGTTGTTGTTTTTCAGTATTGCTCTACCGTGTTTACATTTTTTTCTTTTATCATTAGATAATTGATTTAGCTTATATTAGCTCAATCTAAAGTTCAAGATAGAACATCTTTTTCCATGGGGCTACCAATGGGAAGCAATCCACATGTTTCTTTTGGGAACAATTACAGGCTTAGATTTGCCATTAAGGTGATGGGCAGGCATTATTCTAGGGCAAATCAATGATGTTTTCAAGCATCTTTTTTAGCTTTTAGTTTTCTAGGTTGCAGTCCTACCTGGACTGGACAGTGTTTGATCAGATAAAATGTTAGTGCAGGCTTCTTTACATTACATTACATTACACCCTTTGCTCACATGGGCCTCTTGAGGGTACATGGGATAAATATATAAAGACACAAGAGATTGGTGTCACTGGATGGCCACTTTGGTGCCACTGCACTCCATGTGGGTATTACTCTGTGTGGTACAAATATTACTTGACCAGGCCTGTTTCTCTCAGTTGTCAGTATTGCCTTCAAGGGCAGCAATATTCTCAGGAGTAGACATGCTTAACTTATTTGAAAACTGAAGTGCAGTTGCTTCTACATTATCTAGGACATATGGTGTCTGGTGCAGGTTACAAAGAACAATTTTAAAGTATAAAGCATTGGTAATTGACTAAGGAATGCAAATCTGTAGATTATATTATTAAAAAATATATCATATAGGCCATCTGATAATAAAAAAATGCATATATAAAAAATAACATGCAATATTCTGAGTGGAATTGAGTTGGAGGTCCATACCTGTTCCTACTTGAATTCAGCATAAGAGTAATAAATATTTTTGTAGCTTCAACAGTCTGAATAGCCCATGTATTACTTTCAGTTAATAAATTTGGATAATAAACCACTGGTTGAATCAACTTTGCAACACCATATTGGATTGTCTGACCTAAAAAAAATCCTCTGTTGGATTTTATAGGTGAGTTCAATTATGCTGTGAAAGGGTTTGGTATAATGTTTGGTAAAATGTTACATAAAAACAGTAAAACAAGCAAGAAATGAAAATGAGTAAAAGAAGATATCCTAAGGAAACCATGTTGTACATGGTGATTTGTAGTTATATTAAGATTTAAGAATGCATCATGTTTTTGGTCACTTCCTTCTTTGTACTGATGCATTATAAACACATTAGTCTACTATATATACATATATGTGTATAGTTTTGTATGAAGTAATGCAATGCAATATTTAATAGACATAAGCACGTAACACCATGTTACATAGTGCGTTATTAAATTCTCTTCGCGTCAATGCTAACGAGTATTTGATATGATTTCTTGTTCTAAAGATCCCCAAGTCCTCTCCCATCCACCTGAACACAAGCCAGTTTGGAAGCCTGATTCCTCAGGTTTGTATTGGGTTTCTATCCAGAATGACTAGATAACATTGTGTGAACAGTGACTCATAATTTAAAATCATTTAAACTTTTCGCTAACATGAAGTACAGATTACTGTAATTTCACTTAATGGCCATTTCTTGGGTTTTTAATTGCAGCTCCCCAAGCTGTATCCAGACATGGAGATGGAAGTAGTGCTGTATGCCAGTGATACCCCTCTCATTTCCTTAAATCAAACAGTGATCAATGTTAACTTGTCTGCTTCAGCCAAATTCTATGCCGTCAAAACAAACACTGATTTAGTCCCCCTCTTCAGACTGGATATGGTGAGAGCGTTCTTCTTTTTTAAACATTTCTGATGCACTTTCCATCCCTTTAAATGTACAGTCCTGCATTGTTCATTGTTCCTAAACCTCCTGCTTCCCCATGCATACAACAATCCATGTCATAATTTTGTGTGATCTAATGTTTACCTTGGGTTATGATGCCAGTACCTTATAGTGAAAATCAGAATGTGAATTATGAATAATGGAAAATATCAAATGTGTCAGTCAGTAAATATAAAAGAAAAAAAGGTCAATCTAAATGAATTTCAAATCAAAGGAAGACACTAGTTGCAAGGAAGACACCAAAAGCATTGAACAAATGCCCACACCATAAGCAATTAAATAAGGTCTTCGATTTATGAAGTGAGTGCAGATGCCTGTATAACACTTGTGTAATACTTTTCTGCATAATCATCTTTCCCCTCTTCAAGCAATATTCTTTTAATGCTAAAGTCCGCATTGACGATCAGCTGCTGAAGGGTGTTTTGGAATTGAACAAGTAAGTGTAAAAGGACCTGTTTTATTAATCTAACATTTGTTTAAATGAAAGTGCAAAACAGGAACAAAAGAATAACTTCTACCCTCTACCTTTAAAATTCTTGAATGGCTGAAGTTTGACCATAGTGCTTGGATCTACAGAGATTGACAAATTCGACGTAAGTGCTCATGAACTTATCAGCAAATTGATTTAAAGCTTATAATAACACAGTTACGGTACAATCTATCTGACATAATTATGATCATTTTTCAGACTACACCATTTCAGAGTATGGTGAAGCTAGCATTGAACAGCTTTATCCTTCCCAAGCTGAATGGTAAGAAATAGATCCACATGACCTTGATTAAATTCATATTTTGTAACTTTTCACTTATCTGATTTTAATATGAAACAACAATATAATCTTTTAGCCCAGCTGAAGGAAGGCCTTCCACTGCCACGTGTGAAGGGTTTCAGCCTGACTAATTCATTGATGACCATTGAAAATGTAAGTACCATAGTGTTCAGTCATGTGCAGTAATATGTCCAGTTATATTACACAGCACTGTTGAAATAGACGTTTATTGATATTGAAAATAGGCATAAATGGAGACATTCTAGCAGTGAGTGCCTTTATATAGTTAATGCTGGAGCTCCTGCACACACTCTCTAAAATCCCTTAAATTCAACCTTTGCAGTTCTATATTCCAGGTGCTTTTAGAAAACCAATATAAACACTAATGTGCTGATTTTATGCATACTGTGTAGAAATTTTTAGAAAAGTGAGTAGCCATGCTCAGATGAGCTCAATTCAATTGAGAACAGTCTGGTTCATTTTCTCTAAAAATGTAATAAGGCTAATGAATGTTTCTCTAAAAATGTAACTAATCTTGGTTAACCTTGTCCTTTTACTTGTGGAATTATTTCAGAGTGTGTTGCATCTCATGATTGGCTTCTTTCAGGTCTTTAGCCGTCCCAGTAATCTGGATCTGCATTATATATCTAATTTAAATAAACTGCCAGTTTTATGTTAATTAACAGGCAAAGACAAGCTGTGATTTTGAAGACAACAGCTAATTTATCAGTAATTTATCAGTCAGTAATGATGCAGTGTTAAAATGAACATAGTTAATGTGTGGCCTGTGGGTATTAGCACCCGCCCCCTTGCCTCTTGATGTCCACAGGGCCCTTTCTGAAGGTTTTTTAAATATTTCTTTTGGAAAGCCTTGCCCAAGACCCCTAAGATAAGAGGTTTATTATACCAATTTAGCTATAAATAAAAAAAGAAAATGGCTTCTGGCTTTCAGTTTACAGCGTGACCTGTCATTGTGCTATTGTCACATTGTATTTATAGTATTACACCTCATTGGGAAATTGTGTTTCTAATTCACACTGATGTGTCTTCGCCTAACCATATTATTCCAGTTGCATACCATTCTGTATGCCTGCTCTGTGAAGTTCAGTCATCTGCACAGTTCAGTGGTGGATCAAATAGACAGTCGCTATGCAGTGTGAATTTAATCTATCATATAATATGGTGTAGGTTATGTTCTGTTAGAATGTTGGTTGTTATAGTTGAACCTGCCCTGACAAATTGGTACCTTTTCTGCATTGTTTTATATATACAGTGGCCCCAAAAAGCATTCGGATACTTAAGCCGCACATCGTGACAACATGTCAAACCAAGTGGCATTTATTTTAAAGAAAGGTACCACAAGCACACTTTTCAAGCACAACATTTTCCAAACAATAGATTGTTGTGTTTAAAAATATAAAAATAATAGATATAATGTTCACAAAAAGTCCTCCTATTTTATAACACAATAAAGTATTTGGACACTTAATATTATTCTGGTTGTCACAGTTAATTTATAGTTAATGTGATGAAGTACACCATGTGGTTACACCTGTATACATCCACTATAAATTACACTACATACTTCCACTATAAATTACCTTGAGACCAACCAGGTAAAAGTAACCAAAAAAATGTCTAAGAAAAGGAAAGTAAGTATTGAGAAAAGGTCTAACATCATCTGTTTGCACAAAGAAGGCCACTCTATTTGCCAGACCAGCAAAACTTAGGAACTTAGGAATGAAAACAGACAACAAACCGCAGTAGATTGAGCAGGATAATTGTGAGTAAACCCAAGAAAAACAGATGAGAAACAGCAGCAAGTATTGCTACAGATCAATGAAAATGACCAGATACAACTAAAGCACAAATTATTCAAAACAGGATCAGCAAGCATGGGTACAGAGGGAGAGCAGAATCAGCCTCAGGAATAAGAAATTACACAGAAAGACAGCAGCTTCTGGAGAACTGCATTATCTTCAGATGAATACAAGTCTAGCTTGGATGGATATGACTGTAGACTGCTTGTGTGTGGATTTTTCAGCACTATAATGATCCAAAGCATACCTGTTTTTGCTAGAAAGAAAATTAAAGTATTAAAATGGCCATGCCAAAGCCGTGACCTAAACCCTGTAAAGCATCTATAGGATGCAAAAGACAAGAAATGAGCAGATTGTCGATGCTTTAGTGCGAATGAACTAAACGTTTTGTTGGTTGAAACTTGAAAGAAACTTCCACCACAGCTGTTACAGAAGCTGGTTGATTCCATACCCAGATGTTGACAAGAAGTTCTGCGAAACAAAAGGATGGCAAACTAAATACTAAAACACTATAACTGTGATCATCACATTTTTATACTTTTAATCAGAATTATCTATTTTTGGGAAATGTTTTGCTTGAAAAGTGTGCTTGTGAGATCTTTCTTTAACACAAAAGCCACTTGGTTTGTCATGTTGTCTTCTAATGCAGTGCAATTTATACATTTATAAGTGTGGCTTAATACTTTTAGGGGTCACTGTATATACAGATGAATCCACCAGTGCAAAAAAAAAAAAAAACCTTTCAGTATGAATGTGAGTAACATGAATATTTCAATTGACAAGATGTGTATGCAGCACAAACTGAAACTGAGGATCTCCTGATTACAGTGAAAAGCACAACAGTCCATCACCCCAATGGGCATTTTCATTTATTTAAAATATATAAATATATAGCAAACAAAGTCTGTAAGACTATAGATACATTTGCATATGACTGCACATGTACAGTATGGTGTGTGTGACGTGCCTGTGCACATTAGTTGTATTTAGGATGAAACTGTGTTTTACTGTTCTTTTTTCGATGCTACATGTTCCCTTTTTCTCTATCCAGGGATTTTTGGTTGTTGCAACAGACATCAGTAGTCCCTTTGACTTCCTGCAATCAGACAAACTTTGACCTCTGGACATATTTGTATAATGATAAATAAGGCTTACCCGGTATCACTATCATGAGGAGAAACGTTCTTGAGTTTGCCATTGATGTGGCAACCAGATTTCACTTTAACGTTTTTTTTTTTATAATTTCTGAAACAAATACACTGTCAAGTAATCATTTACAAACTAGTTTGCTGTATTGTAGCGTTGATTCTAAACTATTATTTGATTATCCTTCTGTGTCAAATCAGCCTGTTGATTCTTTAGTATATTTTTTTTGTATGTCTGTGGACTGTTCAATCACAAGCTAGCCATAAATTGCTCTTTTCATTTCCAATTGGTTCATTGTTCTTTCCATTATTCATTTTATATAGTATGTTTCGTAAGGTGGACCAAAGATCCTTGATTATTGCCTATGACTATTTTAAAGCGTGGCATAGTTATCCAAATTAATTGTCACTTGCTTGCAACTCAACTTTCCACAGAAATGAAATGCATGAATAACATTAAAAGGAATGTATCTATGGCACCTTTGTTCTGCTGCATTTTAAATGAAATAGTGGGATTTATGAAATACACATGCACTATAGAGAGTATGGCAGGGCTTAAGACCTCCTTAAGGAAAATGTGGCTGAAAGGTTTTTAAGACATCTGCCCAGAGTCATGAGGTTCTGCAGCAAACCGAAAGTACATATTATTATCTACTGTTTTCACCGCAGGACCCTTTAAGCCCTGCTGTACCCTGGATGTTTTTTCATACACACCATTATATGTCATATATGCAGTAGAAAGTAGAAAGAAGAAGTATAAAGAATTTCATGCTCAAAGCGTAAAGACTGATAATACATAGTATTGGGCAGATAAGGTCTGAGAACTCTGTTTAGGAAGTATTTAAATAGGCAGCACTTAATTAGGGAAGAAGAACAACACTATTAATATCGTGGTATGATATTTAAAAAAAATGCACAGTAAGCTCTTAAAAAGGGAACTAAGAAATGTTAGTCTGTTTTCTTTTCCCTGGTCATTTTGATCATGGTTTCGGGTGATCGGTATAAGAAGATGAGTTTCTCAAACAGTTGCTCCTCCAGTTCCATCTCACCAGTCTCCCGGACAACAAAGATGTCGGTGCACAGTTTCAGCACACGGTCCACATTTGGTAGTTCCTCAAACATGATGGAGCGAGATATTCCATTAAAGAACTCTCGCACAAACTTACCAATCACCAGCACCACTGACATGTACAGACCCACGATGCTGCACAACACACAAGACACATGTCAACTGCACATATTACAAAATTTACTTTACTACTCACTGTGTGCATGTGGTTCAATCTACACATTCTATGCCTACTGCACACTGAGATTACAAAATCCAATCTTTAATACTCCCACTGTTCATTTATTCATTAATCTACTTTTCTTAATTTATGTTTTTCATAATAATTTAATGAATTAATTTAAATGCTGCCTAAATCAATGAAAAATCAGTTAACAAGTGTTCAGAAAGTCAAGGAATATCCTCGAATGCTTCAAAACCAACCAAGGTGGCTTCATGAAGCTTGTTAAAAGAATGCTGAGAGTGTACAAATTTACTAAAAATGATCAGTTACTTTCAATATCTTTAAAATAACTATGCATATTAAAATATTCAAAATATAAATATATTTTCTAAGTAATTTCTTATTTAATTTCTTTTTCAAAATATGTATTGGAAATCTTCACTGGTTTACATTAACCATTTAATCACCTTGACTTGGAAATGATCAGAACCATCACTGGTAAATATACTTATTTAAAAAAAAAATATATATATATATATATACACACACACACACACACACACACACACACACACATACATATATATATATATATATATATATATATATATATATATATATGAAAAAACAAATCAATAAAAAGATGAGATTAAAAAAAAGAAGAAGAATAAAATAAAAGTTCTTTTATCATGAATCATATTTACTAACATGTAATATACATAGCTATTGTGCTAAGAGAAAGTGAACAGCCTTCTTACCCATATCCGGCTAAGAAGCCCAGGCTGGATGGACTGACTTTATCATTGAAGACCACTATTTCAATATTCTGGCATCTGGTTATTGGATGATCTGGACTGCACTCCTCCACCACCCACCAGTAAGCCCTACTTCCCTCTGTGCTATTATTGGCGTGTGTCAGTTTGATGGACAGGGGACGGAAGAAGACCAAATGATGGTCATCAAGGCGATCAGAATGTTCTGTGAAGTAGTTTATTACAGCTGTGAGTCATTATAGCATTCATTTGCCAATAATAAGTTATACAATACAATATTATCATCATGGTGAATTAAAACTACCATCAACACTACTGCATGCATTGAAGCTAAGAAGCTAGTGAAGGAGTAAACAACTGTCATATAGAAAGTGTTTTAGAAATTACAGTGCTTCCAGAAAGTATTCACCCCCCCATGATTATTTCTCAAAATATCAAAATTAATGATATCAGATTAGTATTTCTGTAGAGTGACTCTATACAAAAATAAAATTAAATAAAGTGTTTAGATGTCCTCAGAATTTTTTGAAAAGAAAAAATGTAAAACCTGCTTAATTGATCAATATTCACCGCCTCAGTGTGAATTGTCATTTTGTAGTGATCACAGGTTTGAGTTGTCTCAGATGCGTCTCTATGAGCTTTGCACATTTTGATTTTAGCTTTTTTTTTCATTCCTCAATGCAAATTTTCTCCAACTCTGCCAAATTAAATGGAGAATTTTGGTGGACAGCAATTTTCAGGTCGTGCCACAGTTTTTCAGTCTGGGCTTTGATTCAGCCACCCTTCTTTTTTTCCAAGCCATTCCTTTGTAATTTGTTGTCCTGTGCAATAGGCTCTCCTTGACAATTTGCTTATCTTTAGCGCCATCCATGTTGCCTGTGATGGGACCAAGCTGATGATATTGTTGAGGTCTACACATGTTCTCCTATTTCAGCCAGTGCTCTGGAACCCCTTCAGTGTTGTAGCTTGTCTGAGAATTGCCCTTCTTGCCTGAGCACTCACTTTGACCTGATCTGGGTAGTGTCTGGGTTGTGCCATATTTTTTTCTGATTTGCTGTAATAGATTTCACAGTGCTCCTGAGAAGATTCGAAGCTTTGCCGATGTTTTAATAACCATCTCCATCTTTTTTTTACCTCCTAACAACTTCATCTCAAACCTTCACAGGCAGTTCCTATGTCTTCATGACAGCATGACTGACCTGATCTGACATATTAGCTGCGAGACCTCCCAAAGTCAGAGATATTTATTGTGCAAGTATACAATGGACATAGGTGGATTTGAAATTAACACAAGTATACCCTGTTTAACATATTTTGTTGAGCTTTTAGACTGATTTTCTATTTTTGAAATAATTCTGAGGACATCCTATGTGTGAGTGCGTGTGTGTGTGTGTGTGTGTGTGTGTGTGTGTGTTTGATGCTGCTATAGTTTCATTATTGTTCAAATTAGAGCTAAACATGCAGTCAGTATAGGTTAGACAATTATTGTTATATGAAAACATAATATCAGCACATGCTTTCTATTGCCTACTATTTATTCGAACATCAATACTTGCCAACAATAAGTCGATGTGCCATTTTTGCTTCTGGGCCTGAGGGTCCTCTGATATATTTAGGCATCAGGTTTTCAATGATCCTGAAATAAATCACAAGAAGCATAACAAAATTGGCATTTGCTTAACAATTGGATGTTAAACTTACTGGAAAATACTGAAGAACACAAAAAGTCCTGATTTTACTCAAGTGGTTTTTATGAACATATGCATCTTGATATATCTTATCATATCTGCACAGACTTGTGGCTAATATATAGATTCCTTCATTTCCGTATTAACTGTTCAACTCAAAGAGAGAAAGAGAGAATTGAAAAATGCAGTCAGCAGAAATGACAGTCTCTCCCTCAGTCATTTGTTTCTTGCCCAATAAGGTGAAGGGCATATCCGAGTTCAGCTTGGAGTATAGTTTATATGGCACATAACTGATTATTATTTTCTAAGTGAGGAAAGGTACAAGAATAAAGGAGAGAGTAATAGAAAGAAACAGGTATAGAATTACGTGTGTAAATACTTACACTGGTTTGGTGCGTGTCCCTTTGAGCATTTGCACGAGGTTATTTTGCAGCTCTTTGTCCTCATACTTCACAGTGTGTTCACCTATCGTCTCTGCGTTCATCACGAGGGATGCATTTCTGCCCATAACACACAAAAAAAAATGTTGGAGATTCAGGGAGGGAGGTTTGTGTGTGTGTGTGTGTGTGTGTGTGTGTGTGTGTATCTGTGTGTGTGGTCATGGAGTTATATCTTGGTAGGGAAAAAATGTTGGAGATTCAGGGAGGGAGTAGGGACATAAGGATAAGAATATCTGATTTTGACATTGGCTAGTCCCTACAAGGAATATGGCTTTTTTTTAAATACAAAAACTGCAGCTTTTATTTCCTTTTGTTTACTGAGGCTACAGTTAGGGTTAGATTTAGCTGTAGGTATACTGTAGCACTTATTAGCTACTTTAATATTTATGTCAGTGGAAGGTCCTCACGAAGATAGTAAGACAAGTGTGTGTGTGTGTGTGTGTGTGTGTACCTCAGTATGGTCCAGCGCATGGTAATGTAAATATGTGAAGAATTGCTGAGTTCATGGATCATGGCTTCTTGGCTAGCTGGACTGATGCTCCACAGCAAGCTGGCGTCACTTTTAACCTTTGCTGTTACTATGTCCTCTGCCATGTAGTTTACTATGAACTGCATTGCAGACTGGTTGAGGTTAGAGAGAGTAAAGAGATAAAAGAAGAAGAGTGAAACAGGGAATTTGCCATATATATGTACCAGTGTTTCTCAGCTGCTTTATTCAAAGCTTTAAAATGGTATCACTAAGAAAGTGTAAATTACAGTAATCATTTCCTTTGGACAACATTGAGGCCAGGAGTTGCTTGTTGCACTCTTTTTGTTGTCTCTAAATTTTTCGCTGAGAAAATTTAGAACCTTTAAGGGTTGTTTGGTTATCCCTCTGGGGAAATCCTTAAAGATACTATGCAAAAACCTACAAATAAATAATACATTTTCCCTAAAAAATACAGATCCCTTCTAGTCGGCTAAGAAGCAAATGCAATATATAGAGGCTGCACTGAGATTTATGTGAAGTACTGACCATGGGCCTACTTAGGGCATTATTAGACTGGGAACTATTTGGTTATCTATTTTTAGTCTCCCTGCAGTAGCCTAACAATATTTTGTTGTAGGACATTTCAGTTATTTTAGTTATCAATCATTTTAGTTATTGTAGCACACACAACACAACTGAAAACAACTGTATGGCATCTGGAGGACTTCTGAAATATCGTGTCTCAGTAAGTCCATGAGTGACAACATGTGAAAGCTTCTGATGGCTTACATAAACACAACTAAGATTTACATTTTCTGTGCCCACAACTCTGTATTGTTTAAACCCAATGACCTCTTGTACATTTCCTTAATGAAGGCCAACTCTGCTGTCTGACATCAAGCTCACAGAAAAAGTGACCAATTGCTAAAATTACTATATGCATACGACTCTTATGTTATGTTTAGTGAGTTTACCGGGTAAGTAGCATAAACATTTGTCATCTTTTGGTATGCAGCTTCAGAAAAAGGCACTAGATTCTGTTCTTGGGCACTCATGGTAAACAAAGGCTGAAACACAAGGAAACACACAGGCAAAAATGAAATGAGCAAAGGCTTCAGTAATACACTTTTGAAAAGAACAATGTCAAATCACCAACCTCGTATCCTGATATGCTAAGTTGGATGGAAACGTCTAATGGTTGATTGGTTACTCCAGCCACTGATTTGACCAGTGACATGAAGAGAAGCGGAAACCAGACAATGCAGATAAGGGAAAAAATGATCACACCACCCATACCATATTTCACCACTTTACTTTTTTTCTGTCCGGGAATGTGAGGATATTTCTACAGGGATAGACAGAGGGGAGTATTAATCAACAATACACAAAGGGTGTCTATCTGTCTATTCGTCACTTGATAAATGGAGTTATATGGCCATTAGGCATTTGTGTTCTTCAGAATTAAGGATACATTTGTGTAAAATTTCTTCTACCTTCTCAGACTCCCTCCAGCACTTGAGAATGAATATGTTGGCATAAATGTCCTCCACGCAAATCCAGCTAGACAAGCTGAGAGTGGTATCTGTCCATACCCAGTCCATCACAGCCCGCAGTTCAGTCAAAAAAGGAACCATGCGGAAGCTGTGAGGGAAAAAAAGAGGCAGATAAGAACAAACAAAAAGAGACATAAATTAGAAATGGCAAAAGAGAATGCATGTATGTACATTTTGAAATGTCTCAGTCCCAACTATTAAGTTAGAGATTAACTGCTCAATGAATCATGTGAAAAATAGAAGTTATAAGAGATTTAAATGGAGCTGAAAAAATCCACAGTATGATAACCACACAATGCATGGTTTTTTGTTGTTGTTGTTGTTGGGTTTTTTTTTTTTTTTTTTTTTTCGCAAATAGCAATTTGTAATTACTTCTGGTTTGGCTGATCAATCCTTTTACTAGAAATACTAACTAATCATTTGCTAAGCAGTTAGAATTGAAATGGCTATAAAACCTGGAAGAATGGCAGAGTCTATGGGAAAGCCAATATATACAGGACAATATATAATGGAAGCAGTGAAGAAGCAGGTAAATTAGTTGTATTGGATGGCATTGTGTCACAATTATTGGAAAGTGAGAGTTTACACAGGTAAAGTTGGAAGAATGTTTATTTGCCAGTGTGCTAGCAGTCAGGATAAATAAGACTTTTCCTTGGAACAACGCTGTGTTGCTGGAAGTGCATGACTCCCGTTTGACCACCTAATTTACAAATGTCTACCTTGCAATATTTTGCTGCATTTTTTTAAAAAAATATTATCACCTAGTATGTTTGCTAAGATGCACTCCATCTATAAATCTTGTGTGATTTCATTACCTACTGTTAATATAAACAGTATACACTAGCATATCTATGGAGATAGTTTGCAACAGTTTGGAATGCTTATTGCATTGTATAAAAAGCTGTTAATGTTCCATTTATAACTAAATCTGTGATGCTGCCTTTACATCAAGTGACAATTATCGCTTTCCTATGTGATTCTGGCAAATCATCATTTTTCTTACATATTTGTCTCTGTTTTTTCTGGCTTCTCAAGTATCTGACGGTGAAATAAATATGAAAGCTTTTTACCATGTCATAATCACAGGAAAGTTTGTCACACATTTTGAGTTGGACTACTCAAATTAATAATAAAAGGTTTTCCAAATTACACCTTAGTATCTCAAAAATACTTGAAAATGAAATGTTTTTGACATGTATTTGAAATTCATCACATTTCAGACAATGCCAATAATATGTAAAGAGAGACTGAAATTGTATTTATTTACCAACAAAACAGATATACCTTACCAACAGAATGTATACTCATGTCTATATTTTTGATTTCCTATTGTATAATTCTACATGAATGCTCTTGTGCATGTACATTTTAATAACAAGGATCAGTCAGTCATTGAGCGAAAATGCCTCTTGTAGGAGAGCATGCTTGGTGGTCTGTCAAAAAGTTCATATAGATGAGCTGAAGATAGATCGTTTTTATGTAAAAACTAGCAAATTATGAGCCAACAATTTTCACCTATTGTTCATGCAATATGAATATTCTGTGGCAGGGTAAATTAATATTTTACATTAACATTCAAACACATTTGAAAACGTATTCCATTAGCTGTGTAGATTTTGCCACTTCATCTAAAATGGGAAATGTTATGCTTCTGTTAAAAATTGTTGCTGTTAAGTAAAGCAATATAACTTTATGAACTTTACAAACATGTCAGAAATATTTGAAATTTGAAAATCAATTATTTGTTTTTTGAGTAAAAAACAGACTACAACTCTCCTTTTCAACAAACATTCAAATAATCTGTGATTGCCTGTAACTGAGAGTGAAAAGCACTAACCCCTGGAAGAGAAAGAGGTTGATGTAGTTGTAGTTCTTAGTGAGGAAATTGCCCAGGACTCGATTTGGGTAGCCGCATTTGATCTGATATGCCGACAAACCAAAGTAGATGCACTTCACAAAGTACCATAGCTGTGCAACGTGGTTTCTGTTAAACCTCCTGCAACAAAAGACACTTGATTTAGCAACATAAACACACTCAACTACTCTAGTCACAAGCACTCACTTGCGAGTTAAAGACAATTCTACAGGGACTTTTAGGAATGCAAGTTTATTTAAACAATTATATCCTATTTGGGTCAAAAGAAGCCATTTTAAAGTTTAAGTGGAACAATACTAAAAATGTATTTTTCTAACAAACATTTTGGTGCAATTTCTCTATTGCTCATGAAAAACAAGTTCTAAAATTCGTAACAGTGAGAAATTAAAGATGAAAAGACTTGATAAATCTTGGTAAAAAAAAAAGAAAAAAAAAGAAGCATTGTCTGATTTTAGTCCTCAACATATAACCTATGTGTTTTATTTGAATTAAAATATTACTATAAAATCAAAACAGAGCCTATGTGACGTTCAAAAATACATATGAGGGTTAATGTAAAAATTAAAGTTTAAGACAAAATTGTAAATTTAAACATTTATGTCCTACTTTGGTCAAAAGAAGCCATTTTAAAGTTTAAGTGGAATAATACTAAAAATGTATTTTTCTAACAAACTTTTTGGTGCGATTTCTCTCTTGCTCATGAAAAACAAGTTCTAAAATTCATAACAATAAGAAATTAAAGATGAAAAGACTTGGTAAATCTCAGTAAAAAAAATAAAAGAAAAGAAGAATTGTCTGATTTTAGTCCCCAACATATAACCTGTGTTTTATTTGAATTAAAATATTACTATAAAATCAAAACAGAGCCTATGAGACATTCACTTGTGAAAAAATACATATGAGGGTTATTATAAATTAAAGTTTAAGACAAAATTGTAAACTCTCCCTCAGACGGCGCTACAGAAGGCCAGTCAGGATCACAGTGTAGAACTATTTTAGTGTTTAGCACAAATTTGTGACCAAGCTTTGAGCAATTGTTTACCTCTCAGTGACCCCAGGCAGTATGAAGAACATCCAGAAGTGTATTCCAAAAACTAAAACCACCTGGAACACACACTTTCCTAGCAAGGTTTTCCTCAGGTAGAGAGCCCGGTCAACAACCATAGTGGCAAACTGGATGAGAAGCATGACAAGGAAGGCCTCAGGTACTTGGTCTTCTGACAAGGATTCAGTGATGTCAGCTGCTGCTGTATGTTTCTGTTTAAATAAACACAAGAATGAGTTCATAGTATATCAAATAAAATGTAAATGTAAAAGAAAATTGATATGTCGAAAATAGACGGTCTTACCCCAAAAGCCCAGTAGCCGAAGATAATAATGATAAAGTTTACAACATCGATCAAGAACATCAGAGCATATACATCACACACAGGGCTGTACTCGGGATGGATGATGTCATAGAAAAACTGCCTGATGGGTAAGTACACATGTAGCGCACTAAAAGAACAGAAAGAAAAAGCTTGTTGGACTACTGAGGGCTATTGTAAACTGTGTGGTCTTTTATGTAAAAGAAAAGCAATACAGCTAGGAGTGAAATCCTGAATATAATATTTAACAGAGATCCAGTCATCTTAGATAAAATGTTTATGATGAAATAAATAATTAACAAAACAAAATATTAGAACATACTGGGAATGGGTTGTCTCTTGAATATTAGTACAGCAAGGCAAAGGTTTTAAAAACAACAACTATTCATACATAACTTACATACAGTACTGTGCAAAAGTCTTAGGCACATGCAAAGAAATGCTGTAGAGCAAAGATGCCTTCAAAAATAATGAAATTAAATATTTCTACATTTAAAAAAATACTATAAAGAGCAGTAAACAGGAATAAATGAAACAAAGTCAATATTTGGTGTGATGATCCTTCGCTTTAAAAAAAATAGTAGTCTCAGGTACAATTAGTGCAGTTTTATAAGGAAATGAGCTGTAAGTGTTACTGAGCATCTTGCAGAAGCAGCCACAGTTCTTCTGGAGACTTTGACTGTCACACTTGCTTCTTATTTTTGCAGCAAAACCCAGCAGCCTTCATTATGTTTTTTTTTTGTCTGAAAAGTGTCTCTTATGTAATATGCTGCTTTCTTTACTGACATACAAACCTTTTTCTGTAACATTTAATTTTGTGCTGGAAAACTAATATTTGGATCTAAAATGTTTTTGTACTGAATCAATAATGTAGAAGTCATAAAATAAAAATCTATAACAAAGTTTGTACTAAAAAAAATAGGGTGCCTAAGACTTTAGCCCAGTACTGTATATAGAGTAGATACACTCTATGGCCAAAAGTATGTGGACAGCTGCCCAGCACACCCATATGTGCTTGTTGAACATCCCATTCCAGATTTAGTCCCCTTTGCTGTTATAATAACCTCCACTCTTCTGGGAAGCTTTCCACTAGATTTTACAACATTTGCTCATTCAGCCATAAGAGCATTAGTGAGATCAGGCACTGATATTGGGCAATTCATCCCAGAAGTGTTCAGTGAGATTGAGGTCAGGGCTCTGTGCAGGACACTCGAGTTCTTCCACTCCAATGCTACAACATACAAAGACATCCTATACAAATGTGTGCTGCCAAATTTGTGGCAAGAGTTTGGGGAAGAACCACATATGGGTGTGATGGTCAGGTGTCCATATACTTTTGGCCATATAGCATATTTTAAATGATCATTAACTTCTCTAGTCTTGCACAGCAGCTAAAGGGTTATTGTAGCTAACAATTAATGGCAGTCTATCTTTTGCCCAAAAATATTTTTCTTAAATACAAAAGCCTTGTTCTTAAGTAATGTCACACAACCTTGCAGATGTCATTTAGAACACACTCGGACTTACTATATCTATTAACACATGAACCAACTGACCCAGAAAACTGTAAGTAATGTAGATAATAATATATCTACAATAAAATTTGTAAAGACTGACTATCCCTTCTATGAAATCCTTTATTTAAAATGAGATTATGCATTTTAATGGTATGATCTGAACATTATTTATTTCCAGAAACATTTGGGGTGAGACACACTTCCATTAACCTCATTGATAGTGCAGAGATAAAGAAACATGCGTCAGAACTACATATGGGTTAACTGGAAAATTTTCCACATTTTTCGCCGAGCTATTCATTTAGAGTATTTACACCAAGTTATGCTATACTTTACTCACACTTCTATGATAGCAGCCTTAGCTTCCAGCATTCTCTCTCTGAACAGCTTCCTGATCTGCTCTTTCCTGGATAAAGGCACTCTGGAGTGGCGTTTCTTCTTATTTGGGTGATTTTCCTTCAAATGCCTAACATCTGTTGAAAATATACTAGCAAACATTAGTATGATTCAAGAAATATGTAGCAGATTTTATAAGCACACAATTTAGACAAACCCCTAGATAAGCTTATGATACTTGCATTTGCAGGGGTTGGATATTTGTGTCTCTAATGCTAAGTAGTGATGTGAAATGATTATATACAGATGGGTGACAAATCAAAGGTAAAAACAGTATAAACCATGTCTTGGTAAGGTTTTGAGCCACTCAAGCTGCCAACACAGCTTCATTGTGCTTTGCCATATATATTACAAGTCTCTGCAACTGTAATGGCGGCATGAACACCATTGTTCTAAAAGATATTCATTCACTTGGTGTATGATGGGGATAGTGGAGCGTGGTGTCTAACATGTAAGTCCAAAATCATGTTCAACTGCATTGAGATCTGGTCACTCTGAAGACCATAGCATATGATTTACATTATTTTCATCCTCATTAAACCATTCAGTAAGCCCTCATGTCCTGCAGATGGGGGCATTGTCATCTCAGAATAGACCATTCCCATCAGGATAGAAATGTTTTAGCACAGGAGTGTGATCAAAGGTGATCAGTCAGAATAACTATTCATTTGCAGATGCAGTGCTGTTTTTTCCTTTAATTTGCCATGTATTCAGAAAGGTGTTTAAACTAGTTCACATCCTTATTTTATTAGGTTACAGACTTAACCCTAAATGGGTTAGATTAGTTTTTTGGAACAAACTGCAAACCCCCCCTGAAATATTACATTTAGACAAGTTGACATGTCAACACTGGCGACAAACTACAACTCCCAAGATGCATCACAGCCTCTAAGTATGGCTGCTCAGGACTACTCTCCCCAGCACACCGCCTCACTGGCGCAGTCCAGCTCACCTGACTTCAGATCATGCACACTCTATATAAACACACTCCAAACACCCACGCAATGCAAAGTATTGCGCAGTGTATAGTTACCTGACGTGCCAAGGCTTTGTTCTCGTGTTTGATTTCTGGTTCATGTTTTGTTCGTTGTCGCCTGGTTTACCAATTCTAGTTTGGTGCCTGTTTTTTGACTCTGCCTCTGCTTCACATTCTGGATTTGTTCACCTGTGTGCTTTCAATATAGCATATCTTTGCTACCTCTCGTGCGTGACACAAGTATTCAGACCCTTCAACACCTGAAATTGACCTTAGGTGCATCCTGTTTTTACTGATCATCCTTGATTATTTTAACCAGTGTAACTGATGCCAAATCCAATCCAGGCATGTATGTAACTGCATACTCCATATAGTTTGGGCCTTCAATCTTCTGATCACTATGCAATCACTAGCCAAAAACCTTAAAGGAAAAATCTGCTCTGCCCGGGATATCAGTATTTATAACCAATATGTGATGTTCAATTGTTCAATTGTTCAATTCTAAGTTGACATTTTTGGTTTAAAGTTCTTTCATCACTTTGGATTCCTGCATTACCCCCAAATGCCATTCAACTGATCTCTGATAGTTGTGCCAGTGGGAATTCATTTCCACCTAAAGAGACAGATGCAGCAGCTCTTTAGTCCTTTAGCCAGCCCAGCTTTCTCACCTCCTCATCTGTACACTCTGTTGAAACACAAAGGGTCCCAAAGCTTCCATGCAAATGCTGCTGTCCTTGATCAACACAAGGACAACTCAGTACAGCTAATTTGTATAGCTGCATTGCATTCTGGAGCTTAGAGTCCATCTTTTGTCTGTACTAGTTCTACATTGGATTTCTCATGAATCTGATGTTGAATATAAGTGGAAAATGCTCAGTGTTGTACTAATTTCCCCTAGGGACATCATCACTGCACACACCCGCTTTTCACAGGAATAACAAAAATACAGCACCACCCAACATATTAGCACCCGAATCGCTAAACACAACACAAGTATATTTTTAATATAAACATATAATTAATAATAATAATAATAATAATAATAAGACAATGCTCATACATGCAATAATGTGTTTAATATTTATACACACAATCACGCACCATGGCTTTCAGAGTTGTCTTTTCTTTTTTGTCTGCAAAAGAGCTTAGCAGTGGAGGTCTGAAGAGGAAGGAAACCAAGTCGTCTTTTTGTATGTTCTTTTTCTCCTCTTGCCCCTCCATTTAGCCTGTTTTTTTCTGCTTTCCTTTTCAGTTTCTTAAGGAAATCAGGCATCTCCACCTCTTTGTTGTCCCAGAGGCCATGACACTGCAACCACAAACACACAGAACATGTGTCTTTTGGGCTCTAACATCACTTTCTGCCTTATTCATGCTTTTTTAATTCAAGACACATTCCCAACACGACACTGTAATCCGAAAGGCTCTAAATGCTTTAGTTCATGCTTAACCTTTATTGCACCAAAATATCTTGTTTTTCATGAGTATTAAGAATGAGGGTCTAGAAATAGTGGTTCACTGGAGAGGTTAGATCGACTAAGACCAAAATAATGTCACCAGCATTTTAGAATGATCTAATCACAGAATTATCTACAGACATAACTATTTTACCTATAGAGTATAACCTAGATATGTAAACTGTACATCTGCATAGATTGCATAAAAGAGTCAAAAGGAAGGGCTTTGGAATTATCTGTATTAAAAAAGACAATATGGGATAGGAGAGTGCAATTTATTTGAAAATAGAAGTCTCATGGTAGAGGTGCCAAAATATTGCCCAATATTCACACTAGTTACACTACCAGTCAAAAGTTTGGACACACTAGATTATATATTTTCCATTGTCTTAAAGACATTTTTGCCATGTCTGCACTGGAACTGGCATCGGACTCCAGTTCCCAGACTGCTTCACGGCCTAAAACACTACAAAAGACTACAACACCCAGCCTACACACTCGTGGTCACATTCACGTTTGCCTGATTACTGATTGCACTCACTTGGACTCAATCACACACACTACTTGAACACACACACACACACAGACACACCCCTGACGTGAAGTATTGCTCATTATATAACAGTTAGTTCTGGTCCACTAATTTGATTGGTTGAGCGGCGTTCCAAGAGTAATTATATTTCCTATAACTGCACTGGGATGTTTCACTGTGTGTATCACTCCACTTGTCTGTGTTTGCCATGGAAAACTCCACTTCCTAGTTAGAAATGGTTAATGCAGTAGTGTTAGCGACACCATCAGCGGACATGGCAAATGATTTTTACTTTTCAGGAATATAACTTCTGGCTTAAAACTTGAAAGTTGTCAGATGAAGGTGAAAAGGAAGAAGCAATGCCAATTTTACCAGAAGCACCTTTAATAGGAATATACAAATCAATGTGAGCTAGCTAGCCAGCTAGTCACTGTGTTATAAAGTGAGCGTGGTGTCTTCTGGATCTATTTCCACTAGCAGAGAACAAATAAACAGAACATTTGGCCATATTGTGTCCAAAATGTCACTCAGTATTAATTTCTTGTTTCAAGAGCTGTTGTATAAAAGCAATATCGCACTTGCAATCATGCGGTTATACTGAATATCGGCAAGTTACCTATGGTACTCGTCATGTGGGCTTGTGTATCATTAGTGTATCATTACCTGACGTGCCAATCCTTGAACTTTGTGTATGCTAATCTGGTTTCTTGATCTTTTTCAGTGTTCTGGTCTTGGATTTTTGGATTTGCCAAGTTTTATCTGTTTGCTGATCTCCTAACCTCGACACTGTCTGACGTTTTGGATTGTTTGCTAGTCTTTATAATAAAGCATTTCACCTGCAACTACAGGCGTCTCTGCTGGCTGACAATTTTAATAAAGGCTTATGGTTGAAATTTGCTAATAAGACAAATGAAAATATTTACATTTATGCCCATGTATACATTTATTTTTGAATCAAAATGTATTTTCATAGTTTTTACTTGGAATGAAATGTTTCCGTAAATAGGTAGTCTTCAATTAGAAATTCATCTAGGACAATCAGTTAACAATTGCTCAGTATATTTGACAACTGTAAGTCAAATATACCAAGTTTTCTAGGTGGTTCCCTCATAAGGCTGGTTGAGAAGATGCCAAGAGCACATAAAGATTCATCAGGAATACTGCTGAGAATTTAACAAATAAAATAGTGTTGAATTGTTTTAGACTTTTCTTTGTCGCTACATAATTCCATGTGTTATTTTATAGTGTTATTGTCCTCATCATTGTTTTACGATAATAGAAAATAGTAAAAATGGATGAATGCCTTCTATGAGCAGGTGCGTCTGTACATTTGCCTGGTAGTGTAAAATTAGGTACCCCATCAATGGAATGGTTTACTCTTTTGCCTGATTTTTTGCCAAAAAAAGCTATAAAGCTATTAAGCTATTTATTAGCTATTAAGCTAATAAATATGATCTAAATGATTAGCTAAAAAAAATTCTTTTAGCTGTATCATGCAATCAAATCTAGACACTAATATGTATGTGAGTAATATGTATAATGCCTGCATCACCTTGAGGATGGAGCGATGGAAGAAAAGAGCAAGTAGCTGAATGAGATCGAACAGCACATATCCGTCTTTCTTTTCCACTCCTATGATGTTTGGCAGAGCAAACGGCCGCTCAGCATTAATGCCACGATATGCAGAGGTAGTCCACGGAAAGAAGCCGAACTGGAAGAAGTACTTCACTACCACTGTAAGCTGAGAGAAAGAAATGAAGAGAGATCCAGAAGGTTTAACGCTGTTTATAGAGCAAACTATAGAGACTGTTAGCTCAGCTCATACAAACTAATCTGAAAACTCTTTAGAACAATTCCAGAAAACAAGAAAACTAGGCCCATTTTGTCTACATCAAGCTACATCAAGCATAAGTGACTGCACTGATTTGTGATATATGGCAAATTCTGAAGAACAGTTTTTTAAAAGGCAAGTTGAGGACTTTGTGCACTGAGAGTCATTCCACATTTCTCTATAAACCACAGTGACAGGGAACATCATATATTTGCACTGACCTCAGTGTAGATGATAGCAGTCATCCAGAATCGCTTAGTGGGCCGAGGAACCGAGAGCATAGCCCAGAGGAATATGAGGATGGGGAGGAAGAGCGTGAGCAGCGAGGCAGACACTATGTGGTTTAGAATGATGACGAAGTAGCAGAGCATCTCTGACTGGGAGACCATGGTGTTATAGAGGGCAAAGATGAGCTGCAGGAGTCGTGGTAATGAGTGGTAGAACTTATCCGACTCATCAATTTCTGGGATCTGGAACATACTTTTAGGGTTTGGGTATGTTTTCATGAATGGCTTTTTGATACACTGTAAAAATACAATTAAGCAATAGATTGCCAGATGTCAAAATATCTATTGTTACAATATGATTGTGCCAACATTTTGGTCTGACAGGTTTTCCTTTATTAGGTGGAATTGATATGAATTCTGGATTACTTTCAGAATTAAATATCACATCTTTAATTCTGTAAACTAATATTAGTCTGTTGCATGAGAGAAGGCATAACCGTAGCCTACAGAATATATAATCATATAATTGTGTGTGTGTGTGTGTGTAACAGAGAATGTGTATCTCACTTGTTAAGCAGCAGTTCACTGGCAGTAAGGGCTCTGGTCTCCTGAGTAAGTGGTTGAGGTTCTGAGATACTCTCGCTCTTCACCTCCATGTCCACTGAGTCCAGTGATGCTGACTTAAGCATTTCATATTTCTTTTTAAACTGCTCATCTTCTTGCTTTTCCTCCCATTTTCCTTTCTCATCCTCTTCTCCATCCTCCCATTCACTATTCATTTTGTCTTCTGCTTCTTTATCCTCTTCCCTTATAGTGGATGGTTCTTCATGGCTTCAGAGAGAAAAATGACAAATAATGACTAAGGAGTACTATTGTAATCAGATACTTTTTTGAAACTGAGAAGACAATTTATTTTTACAGTGATAGCATGTGCACATGTCAGAGTAGGCATCTATAACACTCAGTTTACCTCTAATAATAGCTTGACTTTTGGTGTTGATGTGAATGTCGATGATGTATAAAACACACATATATATATATATATAGTGTGTGTGTGTGTATGTGTGTGGGTGTGTGTGTGTACCAGAATGTGTATCTCACTTGTTAAGCAGCAGTTCACTGGCAGTAAGGGCTCTGGTCTCCTGAGCAGGTGGTTGAGGTTCAGAAATACTCTCGCTCTTCACCTCCATGTCCACTGAGTCCAGTGATGCTGACTTAAGCATTTCATCTTTCTTTTTAAACTGCTCATCTTCTTGCTTTTCCTCCCATTTTCCTTTCTCATCCTCTTCTCCATCCTCCCATTCACTATTCATTTTGTCTTCTGCTTCTTTATCCTCTTCCCTTATAGCGGATGGTTCTTCATGGCTTCAGAGAGAAAAATGACAAATAATGACTAATCAGAGACAGAATCTATTAAACAGTGCATTAAATACAAACTCAAAAGATTTATGATAGCATCAATAGTAAATCCTACTCCAGTAGAAGACTCCCTTGATCGAATGAGACCATGTCTATGTTGGCTGATTTGCAAAGTTTCCGACGTCGCTGTTCAGTAGATAGTTGAGAATGAAATTGCTCAGGTTTGGGTGATGCTAAACAGGGGGCATCATCATCAATGTCATCGTTGAGAGTTGGCTGGCGTGACATTAGCATGGTCTCATCGGTCTGACAGCTAAAAAAAAAAACACCATAAAAACATAAAATACAGGCATAGAAAAGATTGACAAATGAGTCATTACTAGCTATATTATGAGCTATAACTATTAGTGTTAATCAATATTATTACTGTTTTATTCATCCATGCATACAATATGTGCAATTTGTTTCATCCTCAATAAAGTCTATGTAACATAAAATGTCATGTGTATTTTCATTTCTTCTGGCCATGGTCTGGACCAGAAGTGGGGTCTTGAGATGCCCTGTTTAACTTTCTGGCCAGCTTTCTATCTTCTATATAATGTGACTGAGTTAGCAAGCTAACTATGTTTCAAAACAGTGATGTCTTTCCCAAATCTGGGAACTGCTGTCTATAGGTATCAGCCATCTAATAATAATTTATCCAATTTACTTTAGTTTTGGGGTTTGTACATTCTAGAAAGATCAGAAAGTTTATCATTGTGCTGCTGTTTGTCAAAATGGGGTCCTTTAAGTGCCATTTCATTATAATGATGTTTATAATATATAATAATAATAATAATAATAATAATAATAATAATAATAATAATGATGTATGATCTTCCTCGAAGATTTTCTATCTTTTAGTAATTTAAGAATCAGAATAAATCAGAAATGTGTGCACACCACTGTTAAGTTGTTTCCCATGCAAATACTGAGAAAAAGAAGAAGTATGCCTCTCCCTTGTCCAATGCCCATACTATTTGTGCTTGTTGTAAGTCTTTTTGTGCGGTTTTAGAGCTGTAGTTGGGGTTGGAATTTTGCTGAATCCAGGCAGTCCTGCCCATGGGCTTCATACTTAATCCTTTCAAGGTCTACATGCAAGTAAAAACCTCAACTTGTGCAACTTTTTTTTGTTTCGTCCTGCAGGATGCCAGTCCCTATGCACGCACATTCTATTTATATCTGTATTTGTATATTAGTTCAATCTGAATAATGTATTCATTTTTGGTTACATCCCTAATGGGCATGTAAGAAGTAGGTAATGCAATTAATTATTGTTTTTTCAATACATAATCACCTGGATAGACTGCTGTTCCAGGAGAGTTTGGAGTTGGCACTCCTTAGCTGGGCATAGCCACGAGGGGTGATAGGCAGTGGTGGTGGTGAGTTGCTAGGTGTAATTATCTCCTCATCCAACAGTGTATGTGTGCTCTGTCTTGAGAGGCAGTTCTGGTAAAATTCATGAATACTTTCATGGGACACATCTCTACCCTAAAAATAGATAGAGGGAAAAGTAGAAAATGAGTGAGGATAGTGCTATTAGATTAATATTTAACAGGGTGTGAAAAAGCTGCCCATGTCCCCTTCGAGCAAAAGATTAATGACTGAAAGCACAATTGTTTTTTATGTCACATTGATATACTGTGTCACAACTGTGCTAATCATGTACCTTGTTCTGTTGCTGGCTCAGCAGTGCCCTTTCCAAGCGCAGCACCTTTGAGATGTCCAAATTGTCCTTACAGAATGAATTCAAACCCGTTGTCATATCATCAATAAGGGACCGGAAGAAGACCAAGCTAAACTTCAGACAGTCAATAATCCGCTCATATATTTTAGCTGTGAGACGAAAATAAGAGAATATTTTATAGGCACAATTTTTGAAAGAATCAGGTATGTGCTTCCAGACATTAGAATAACAATTAATTCTTTATTGCTTTCATACATATTTTAATTCCAAATTTCTCAATCTCCTTCATGTTCTTTAAATGACAAGAAATTGTGATTGAAATATGATGCAACACAAGTAAAACATGCAAATGGTGTAAAATAATAAGTTGCATAAAGACAGTGTCTTGCATTAATACAATGTTTAATTTCATAGAAAGTCTTGATAACCAGAAGCCAATGATACCTTTCTCTCCCTCCTCTGCCTCAGGACAGGAGTCTTTCAACTCATCCTCACCTGACTCAAAGCTTTCTGTGCCTGTACATATGCAATTTTCACACAATGCATTTCAGTTTAGGTTGCTGCATGCTACTGGCACTTAGTATCAGTTAGGTAAAACACAATAATGCATAATGCAATGATAAAACCTAGAACATTTTAACAACTATTAACAAGTTACAACTCATGACCAGGAGAAGAAGATTTAAGATATCGTATGTGAAAATTGCATTGTAGGTGTGTTTGTGAGACTGTACCCTGCTCTTCGCACAGTTCCTTCTTTACTCTCTCCTCTTCTCTCTTTAATTGAACCTCCTCCCTCTTATGGGATTTGAGAGCAGCCTTGGACCCTGCTACCCAAGCCTCATAAGCCAACTGTGAAGGCAAAGAGAAGGAAATCTCTGGGTAAAACACATCTTTGTGTGGTGTTTCTACTTCTGTTTCATTTTGATATTTCTAACCTGAAGGGCAGATTTCTTCTTTGGCACAGATTCTTCCTCTGTCTTGGTATCCACTTCACCCACCTCTTCCTCACTGTCACTTTCAAAGAGGCGATACCCACAGGAGTCCCAGACTACATAATAACACACACACACACATGCATACACATTTATTATATCCTTGAAGTACCTACTATATTTAAATGTAGATTTAGAGGGAATGTGAATTCTCTGAGCCTTGAAAACATAGTTTACATTTTGATCACATATCAGATACGTCTATCCTGCCACTTATAGTTATAACAGTGACATGCTTTATATATCCAACATAAGCAAAATTAGTGCCGCACAGTGGCGTAGGTAGCATTGCCACCTCACAGCTCCAGGGTCCCGATTCGATCCTGAACTCGGGTTACTGTCTGTGCAGAGTTTTGCATGTTCTCCCCATGTCCACATGGGTTTCCTCCTGGTTCTTCTCCCCTCCCAAAAACATGCTGGTACAGTCACATAGTTGTTTGCAAATGTAGTCATCAAAACATGATTAAGCTGCTTGTTCGCCTCTGTGACTGGTTCCCTACATGACAGCTTAAAATCTAGCTTGTGTTAAAGCACTATTTAAAAAATATATCAACTGTTCTCTTTTACATACCATTTGTGTGCTTTGTTCATGTCTCTATGAACTGTATGACAAGATATAGTACAATGAGCATGCTTTTATCAAGAGACAAAAAGATATAAAGAGTTTTTATCATATAATTGTTCAGCTACTTCAATATTTACTGTATACTTGCAAATACAGCTTTTGCCTCTATCTGCTGGTTTTGTTCAGTAAGTCAAACATGTTCTGCATATGTCGTTTCTGCTGCTTAAATATTTCATATAATGACTGAAAATAGCATATTTAAGTTTTTACTTTAATTTTCAATATTTATTTAAGTATTTTTTAACTTAAAGCAAGTGATTTTTACTCAAAATTAAAGTACTTCTATTTGAGAACGGTGTCCTGGGTCGTTCCCTCATGAAGTTGTCTTAGATGTTAAGCATGTGCATAGCTTCATCAGGGATACAGTTAAGAATTTAAAATATCAGATTTGATATGTTTAACACTTTTCTTGGTCACTGAATGATTCTGTTTGTGCTATTTCATAGTGGTAATACATGATCATTAATTATTTTAAAATAGTAGAAATTATGAGTAGGTATGGCAAAACTTTTCACTGATGCTGTATGCACAACATGTAGGGTCTCATTTAATTAATACCTAAAAAGTTGATATGACAAAAGGTTTCTGAGACAACCAAAATGTCTACTCACCAGAGGGGCGAGAGGTCCATGGTTTCCACCATTCCGTCTGACCACTTTCCTCTAGAAAATGGAAGTTTGTGCAAGTTATCATGTTTCTACGACTAAACAGAGAATAGCCAGAGGGGGCTCCTTTCATACTAGTGGAGTTTTCTTGAATGATCTCATGTGACAGTGACCCCACATACACTATATAGCCAAATGTTTGTGGACACCTGACCATTACACCCATATGTGCCTGTTGAACATCCTATTCCAGATTTAGTCCCCCATTTGCTGTTATAATAACCTCCACTCCTCTGGGAAAGCTTTCCACTAGATTTTGAAATGTGGCTGTGGGGATATGTCAATTCAGCCACAAGAATATTAGTTCTTAGAGGTCAGGCACTGGTGTCAGACGAGGAGGCGTTGGGCACAATCAGCATTCTAATTCATCCAACACAAAGGTGTTCAGTGGGGTTGAGGTCAGAACTCTGTGCAGGCCACTCAAGTTCTTCCACACCAACCTTGGCAAACCATATCTTCATGGACCTCACTTTGTGCACAGGGGCATTGTCCTGCTGGAACATGTTTGGACCCCTTAGTTCCAGTGAAGGTAAATTGTACTACTACAGCATACAAAGTGATCCTATACAATTGTGCACTTCAAACTTTGAGGCAACAGTTTGGGGAAGGCCCATATATGGGTGTCCTCATACATTTGACCATATGATGTAATGCATGTAGCCTATAAAAGGTTCTTGCTATGTCATGTTCATTCTCTGGCCATTGCTGTCAGCCAGAGTAACCAGTGTGTACTGGTGATCCTCCAGTTCTGCTCCCTCTTTGAATAGCATTTAATAGAACAAGGCACCCCATGACCTGTGCAAGTATGCCTGTGCAATCACTTCCTTCATCCAATGGTTTGACCTGTCTTTAGACAGTGGAGCCTCTTTATGATGCTCCCCTACTTACACAAACAGGTGGTCTCTGAGCTACCAGCTGGCAATCACTTCTATATAATGCTGGAGAGCCCTCACCGAACACAGGGGTGGCCTGGGCACCTCTGCAAGAGCAGATAGGGTGAAAATTTTATTAATTTGTTGTGCAGCAAATGCCTTTGGCTGGCATGCATGACATGACATGTTTGAATTCGGGTCCCCAAAGCAAACACTGCATGTGACTCACAGACTCACCTGGCTATAGTGATGGCCAGTAAAAAAAAAAGTCTTAAGCAAAAGCTATTTTATATTTGCATCTTCCATTGGTTCAAATGGCAGGTTGCACAAACTGCTGAGAACCAATTCCACATCCCACAGTGGAACCACCTGCTAGATAAGTTGTAAGATAAGGGGATCATGCTCAGTGTTTCATACATAGTGAGAAAATGTTGCACTTATTTTCATACACTCACCATGTAGATGGGCATTTGCACTCATAAGTGTACCCCATCCCTTGCAATGATACTGCACCAGGATAATGGGCTCACTCCCAGGGTCCAGACCTTTAATTTCAAGGTGTGTGGTCTGCTGTATCTGGGACAGCAGGTCCAGTCTGTCAGTTAGGGTGTATGCAGGGCTTCTTAATAACATTAACAGGCAAAACCATGTTCTCTTTGACCAAAATCGGGCTATCAGCAACACTGTTTGCATAGTCTGTTGGATGTCCTCCATAACAGTGTTATCCATAACAGCTGGAGTAGTGGAAAACAATAGATTTTTTTTTATTTTGGCCAAAATTGCCAAAACATCTGTCTCTGCCCTTCTATGAACCATATTGTGCAGCAAGTTTGTTTGTTCTCAAACAAATTAACAGAACAACCTCCTTGTGAATTTGCCGAATCCCTGGGTACAGGACTGCTATGAAACTGTTGCATCAGCCCAGATACCTTCAGAGCAGAAAGTGTGCATTTGCCCACATCCAGAGCTTGCTTGTCCACCTCGACATCACTTGCAATTTTGTGCCCCTACATCGCTGATGCAAAACACCACACTAGTATGCTATGTCAAAGGTTTGGAGACACCTGCTCATTTCTTCATTTTACAATGTTTTACTATTTTATAATTAAAATAATGAAACACATATGGAATTATGTAGTGACCAAGGAAAGTGTTATAAATATCAAATCAATTTATATTTTAAGTAATTAATAGAATTTTTGATGAAGCTTGAAATCTTCTTAAAAAGAAGGAGTTTCATGCAGGAGGTTTTACTTCAAGTTCCCAAATAGGCCAAGCACTAGTTGGGTGCTTTTCTTAAGTTTTAAAAATTACTTGTTTAAACCGCCACTAGTGGCCACTAGTGTCTCTACCAGTGGCATAGATCTAAACCGTAATGTTTTTGCTTTTGCTACTGCAGGCAGCATGTGTGTCCTAAACACATAAAAACTCTTTAATGAAACTGGTACATTGAGGAATAGCCCAGTAACTCAATTGGGCTGAGCATCACAAAATGGGTTAGGCATTTGTTTAGCTGTGTCAGGTGGAGGATCCAGCTTTAGTTTTGCTTTAATTCCACCCTGCAGCACATTTGAGTTGCATTACTGCATTATGTTCTGATTTTCAAAATGCTCCCATAGTGAGCTGCAGCACTCTCCAGGGGATTAGAAGCAGCAAATAAGAATACATCAGGCTTTATATGTGGGGTGGCTGTACCAAGCTCTTCAACTTCTGTTTTTTCCTTATAGGTGCTAAAGAGCCAAGCCTTCTGCCTGTTTCTTTTCTTGCTGCAATACCACAGCAATGGAACTTACCTTTTTTCTTAGAGGCCTCAGCCACTCTGTCTCCTTTTTTGCTTTACTACAGGCAACAATGCAGAGTCAGAGGACAGTATCAGTATTGTGCTGCAGTTATAGCATGATTCTGTAAGTATTCATTAAAAGTCCCAAAGGATTTGGGCAGTGATCAAGTTTGTCATCCAAATCCACCAGGGACTAGCAGAACAAATAGCTCAATACAAGAGGTTGAGAAAGTTGTAAAAAAAAAAATGGAAAAAGTATATATAAATTTAGCATCTTTGAATTCACTCCCTCATCTCTTCAGCAAGACAAGAAAGAGAAAGAGGATGAACATGACACAGCTGGGACCTATTATAGGCAACCTACATGGGCCACAGTCATGATGACTATTTGTACCCAGCAAAGAAACAATCACATGAAAAACTCCAAGGAATCAGTTACTAGACAGGGAAATGTTCAACCATTAAGTACTCTATTTCTATTTGTTGGTGCACAAACACATAAATCTGATTACCTTTTCGCTCTGCACCACTTTTTTGTTCAGGCCCTTTTGTGTCCAGTGTTGTGGCAGCCTCTTCTGGTTGATTCTTTTGTTTTATCTTGATTTTCTCCATCCTAGAAGAAAAGAAGACCAGACACACAATTGTAGCACACACAGTAGAACAACTGTTAAATGGGTTTGAAAAGCATGAAAAGCATCCACTTTTCTGGGAAGGCTTTCCAATAGATTTTGAATGTTGCTGTGGGGATTTGTCCATTCCACCACAAGAGCTTTGGTGAGGTTGGGTGCTGATTTGGGGAAGGAGGCCTGACAAGCAGTTGGCATTCCAATTCATCCCAAAGGTGTTCAGCGGGGGTTAGGGGTGAGGTTAGGCCTCTGTGCAGGCCACTTGAGTGCTTCCAAACCAACCTTGGCAAACCATGTCTTTATGGACCTCACTTTGTGCACAGGGGCTTTGCCATGCTGGAATAGGTTTGGAACCCTTAGCTCCAGTGAAGGGAAATCTTAATGCTAGAGCATACAAGGACATTATAGACAATCATGTGCCTCCAACCTTGTGGCAAAAGTTTGGGGAAGGCCCTCATATGGAGGTCATGGTTAGGAGTCCACATACTGTTGACCATATAGCGTAGTTGGTTGAAGCAACCTATTTATGCTGAATGTAATAAATGTTGTATTTGTAACATCCACAAAACTTAGTTGTAAAGAAATTACACGGGACTTTTTAGCCTTTGGCAGGAACTAATACAACAGCACACACACACACACAGACACACACACATACTCTTTTTTCAGCAGTTCCACAGATTTCTTCTCCAACTCCAGTCTAGCTGCCACACGTTTCTTTACCTTGGCTTCAAATAGTTCAGCACCCCTTGAACATATGAAGACAACAGATTATTTTATTTTGGAACAGTCCATAATATTTGATAAATAAAGCAATCAATCTAACTTCAATCATACAATCAGCATATTAACTGAACTACTGTAAATACTGTGCCTTTTATAAGTATAAAAATATACAAAATAAATATTATTATCTTTATATGTTTCTATAAAAGTTCAGAAGGCAATGTCAGTTAGTTTCTTACCTGGAGGCAAGGATCTTAGAGGCTTTAAGGTCAGATACAACATACAAAAAGTAGTAACTGAGAAATATTCTCCTTTGAGCCAGTAGCACAGTAAAACAAACTGCATCCCACACAATACCGGCCTCTCCCACTGGCAGCTCGCAGTCATCACTAGGTTTAGCTACATGCACAAACACATACAGAATATATATATATAGACATGTACATATTACATATGTACATCCACATTTACATATACATACAGCACGCCTTTGGTCTTAACTTCTTCTGCAAATGGATTTCTTTCAATTGTTTTGTATTCTTTCAATTGTTTAATTGTTTTATATTTTTAATTCTAAGCACAATTTTAAGCACAAGCCTTTAGAAGCCTTAAAAATGTTTTAAGGATAATAAAAAAAAAACATACATTCAGTCAGCTGTGTCGAGTGCTACTTTACATCAACAAAGAAAGCCAATGCAAAAATTGCAAGACTGATGCATACAGTCTTGAACATTATGTGAACATGTAATGAGATCTGAAAGGGCAAGGGAGGCCTTAGAATTTGCAAAGAACCAAATAACTAAAGGTATGCTAACTTAAGGCACCGTTTTAATTATGAACAAATATAGTGATAACATCTTAATTTATCTACATTATATACAGTACATGAACTTGTGTACCATGCTCTTAAGTTTTGCTACATCCACTACATATAAATATATACTATATAAACACACACAACTTTATGTGTTTATTACTATCTGCATATTTATTATTAAACACTTGCAGGCCAAGACAAAGTTAATATTTACTTACGCACATCATAGCCTTTGATAGTACAGAACATACTGAACGCCTGAATGAGCCAACAGGCTTTCTTTAAAAGTCTGTCCAGATAAGCACAGGATCCCAGCTAGACACACACACAAACACACACACACACACACACACACACACACACACACAAAATAAGAGTGAATTAACAGGGTGGACAACAAAAGCAAGGAAACAAAGACTACAGAATATATGCATAACAGGGTGTCAACTCAAACCAAATGACATTAAACACAAAGATTATTATTAAATACTACTGAATTATCTTTATGTAGGTGAATTCTATCTAACTAAATCTACCAACTTATCAATTTTCAATTATGTTTGTAATTACTTTATGTAATTACGTGCACATGATATAAATAAGCAAAAGTCCAGTGTTGCTGCACTATATTACTTATTCAACCACAAAATGAAGTAATTTGGTATACTGTATAACACTTGAAAATACTCTGAAAATACTTTTCATTGCATTTTCAACATCTTTTCAATAGACTGTTTCCTGTGTTTCCCCAGTGGTTCGAAAGCATCCCTTTTTCTCATTTTGATGGTTGAATTTATTTATTACGTGCATGCATACTTACAGAGATAAAGTTCTTCAGGCAAATCACCACACAGGTATAGGCAATAAGGCAGTCCCACAGTCTGAGTATATAGCGTACAGGCTGCAGCAGCACCGTGTCTCCAAAAAGCATGAAATAGAAGCAGGCCACCAGATAGCCCAGGCAGAATATGTTGATACGTGTGGTGCCAGTGATGAAAACCAAGCATAAAACCAACCAGAAGAAGTAACTGAATACAAAGACCTTTGCCATGTCAAGATATGACCTGAAAACAGACACACATCAATATAGACATGCATAAAAATAATACACATTTTGGTTTGTTTAAAGAATGATCTGACCAGGAGTAGTGACAACAGATCTTCAACCAAACATATAGCAAATCTTTAGTGCCCACTTTCCAACTCATGCACGATTAGCACTTACAAATTTGTATAGTTAAAAAAGCTTCAGCCTGTGTAATAAAATTAGCCCAGACCACTGGCATTAATTATTTTATACATGATGAAGTTACTAGATCTGGTCATTCAGTCTCAACACACAAAATGGATGTCAAGTACTTCTTGAGGGCTCTGAAAGAGGTGTTATCATACACCCTGAGTTTCATGCAGATTTGATTTGTGTGTGTTTTACTCAATAGTAATTCATTAGCTCAAGTGAAATTTATTTTAACATCCCTTGGAGACCCAAAGACCTGCATCATTATCAACTATTGATCTCAGGAGCAGATCCTATGCAATCTAGTGATTGCAGTCTAACCTAATTCATTGCTCTAAACAGTAAAAAGCAGTTTTAAATGTAACTAGGAGCAAAAACTTTAAAAAAGGGGGGAAAAAAGAAATTACAATGATCTTTTGTTTGGTTAAAACTTTTGCTTATACAGAATTTGAAGGAGCCAGTGAGTAAATCATTTTAACTACACTGGCAAGGGCTATGCATTCCTACTTAAATATCTGCTCACTGTTAAATACACTTTCCCTGTTCTTTGAGTAAAAATGCACTTCTAAATCATCAAGAAAAATTGACAAGAGCATCTTAAACATATTACTGGGACACAGGACCATAGCAGTTAGTAATATTAGTGTGGCACAGGTTAAAACCATTGTTCTCTGGAAAAGGAAAGGCATGACAAAATAAAGTTACTATAATTTTCTTTGATACACAGTAAACTTGAATTTCTCGAATTAGCTGTGTAGGAGCAATATCACGAGTATCACAAGCTCCGCTAGTATCCGTCTTGCCAGACACACGTATACACACCGGCAGTGCAGAAAATTGCCAACTGTTGTGTACTGGTTAAGAGAGCGGGGGTCTAGGTTTCTACTGATCTCCACATTTTCCCCTGCCACGAGTCTCACAGAAGCCTTATTCTCTTCTTCAAACACCTGCCACTGCAGAGACGCTACCATCAACAGCAAGAAGTCATCTACAAAGAGAATGGAAAGAAAAATAATGACAACCAGTGTGAAAGTGCTATGAATAATAATAATAATAATAATAATAATAATAATAAAAAAGCCCAAAAATATTCTAATATTCTAAAAACTAATATATTGTGTGTATGACCAGACTCACAAAATATGAAAGTGGGGTTAGGCTGCATGGCAAAATCTGGCAAATACAACCACTTGATCTGATTGGAGCTGAGAGCCTTAGAGCCTTTCCTCCAAGGATAATCTGCAGCACAATGTACAAATTATTGTCAGCATGTTGTACCTAGCAGAGAACTAATTTTACAGAATAATACATTTACTGTATTTAGAGGTTAATTGTTTCTTTATTACAACACAATTACTGAGTGACTACCCATAATGTCTCCTTAAGGATAACACTGTATGCTGTGATGAGGAAATGTAAAATAGTTATCATTTTGATGGTTTGATTAACTACAGAATGCAACTTCTAAAAGCATAACAATTTCAAAAATATATAATCAATATATATCAATAAACAAATAATGTCAGTACATAGAGCAAATCATGATTTTGAGTTGATCATACCATGAGTTTTAGTGCTATTTCACAGAATAAATGTTATATAAAAGCCTGTCATTTTACACCATTGCTTGGCTTTGGTGTCAACATTACTCTGTGCATTAAAGAAATGTGGCTTCTTAATAAATATTGTGTGAAGTACCAGTACAGAGTGCAGGAGGCACCCCGATACAGAGCAAATACTGGAACACCATTAGGCTGGCAGTAAAGCAGCAGTATCTAGGCCAGACTTCACCAATAGCCTTCCTGCGACGACGTCCCAAAACTGTGATCAGTGCAAAACAGTGCAGAAGGGCAAAGAAATCCATCCGCTGGCCAATCACATTCACTGCCACTACAAATGATACCTTGCACAGAAACACATGGGTTACAGATTAAAATCACTGCCTCAACATCAGTGCTTACAGAAGAATTCAGACGTCGCATAAACATTTGCTGTACCTCAAGGCCAAACTTGTAGAAGAAATAATTGCAGAAGTATTTGAGGCAAGGCAGGATGCCATGATCCAGGTGCTGCCATGTTACATTGTTGAAAATAGTGCCTTTGGGAGGAGGTTTTAAGTTTAAATGGAGACGATGGTAGAGCTGGTGCCGATGGACAGTCACGTCAAACACAAGGAGGCCCAGTATTAATAAATGATTCTGCAGACACATTCACACAGTATAAGAATAGCATGATATAAAGTCATACATTTCATATGCTGGTGTTCTGAATAAGTAGTACAAGCTAGTACGTGATGAATCAATAAGGCAAGGGTATTCAAGTAAAATATGTGAAGGTCCAGGTACGTAAATTTCACTGCTTATAAAGGACCTGATAAGCAACTAACATTATTAAGCTGTGACAACAGTTACCTTTTAATGCTTAACCATTTATGATTTGTTCATGGCTATAAATAAGTGGTTCTGTTTTGCTTCATAGTGGTGCTTTATGTTTGACTAGTACCATGGACTCTAAACTAGAGCTGCAATGATTTGAAAGTTTTATTTTTAATGTACTACGCATTGAAAAACTGTTCTGGTGTTTTAAAGTACTGTATGATAATACTGAGCAGCATACCTGTAGGCAAGGCAGAATGGCATCCCCACATTTTCTCAGACTGCCAACCCACATAGACGGATCCACAGGTTCAATATACAAAACAGACTTCTGCAAAAGCTGTGCCACATTCCCACTGTACCAGCTCTGATTAGAAATCAGCAAATCCTTAAAAGAAACAGTCATTGTATTTAATTACACAAAATCAAGGCATGTAAAATGCACAGAAATAAAAGGTAGAATTCTTTCTTTTGCAGTATTCTTCATTATTTGTTATACTCTAATACTGGTATATTTTGAAGTAAACCCAGAGCAGGCCAATTTAGTTAGAAAGCAAAAACTACTAAAGAAACTCACAACAGTGCAGTTAACAGAAAACTCTGTTGGTTTGATGAATTTCAGCTGATACATCATTTTACACACAACCATCACGCAGGCCCAGACAGAGGACACAGTGGAGGCCATTGGACGCAGTCTCGCATATGGGACAGCAAATGTCCATGATGCCAGGAACACAAAATTCATCAGAGACACCTACATAACAAAGAAAGAAACACACTTATTGCTTGATATAGGGGGGAAGAATTTTGGCAATGCTTTAAATTATACTCCTGGGCAAAAAAAAAATGGGTCAAGCCCAAAAATGGCAAATATTAAGCTTTTAATGCTCTTAACAACAAATCATTGGTCAGAAAATTAGCGAAAATTAAACAAATGCACTTCTGAGAGCTCCTGTGCCACCATTTGTTCGTTTACTTTTGCTGCAGTGAACTGTTTGGGGAAAAGCTAGAAACAGGGAAATTCACTTATATAGTCTTCTTGTACCCCAAGGTAAAATCATGATAATGATTAAAATGTTTGATGTAAAATTCAAACTAACACATGTCTGGGTGTACAAAAGTTTCCAAATTTTATTTTTTCTTAAAAGATTAGTCATTCTTTGGTTATCTGACACACCCGATGCAGCCCATCAAGGGCCACAAGGCTTAAACATTTAAAGAATCAAAGGGAAAAGCTATCCCATACTAACTTCCTTTATCTATTTGTTTCATTCTTGCTGATTTCCTGAACAATGATTTGTTATTAAGACCATTAAAATCTTCATATTTTGCCATTTTGGGCTTGGTCCATTTTTTTTGCCCAGGAGTGTATACAGTTCAATATGTAACAATCAAAGCTATTAAACTGGGGCAGGATCCAGAGTTTACTGAAGGACAAGCAGGAATCCTAAGACAGAGGGATAGGCAAACAGTCAACACAACAGACAGAACTAAACGGCGCTAATAGCATTAAAGGGTAGTCAAAAAACACAAATCAAAAAAGACAAGGACCAATTAAGAGAGACAACTAAACTAATATGAAAAAAATTATTTGAAATACCATCCACAGAGAAGCAAATTGGATTTATTTGTCTATCAATTTGAAAAGGACCAATAAATTTAGGACTTCTTTTTTTCTATAATTATCACATAATTATTTTTCTATCATTATAATTATCAGTAGTATGCATCCTGGAGATTGAAATCAAAATGCCATCAGTAATCTAGGACCTATTTATATATCATATCTCTTTATAATTTATTATGAAAAAGAGGAAAAAGGTATTAAGTAGGCCATAAGGCATCACTACATATTCCTAATGAAAATATACACAGTTCTTATTCTTTTCTCTTTGGTAAGGGCTTTATCCTGCTCAGGGTCACTGTGGCACGAGCATGAGAACACCCTACATGGGATGCCAGTGCATCTCAGGGCATCTTAAGAGTTTGAAGTAAGAAGGTTGACTTGAAACAACTGCAAAATTGTGGAATTTAATACATCATATCTACAGGACCTTAGGCCAAGATTTTTCACATATTACATGCTTACATGCTTTACATCCTACATTACAGTAAAATATGTATATTCTTATTTAAAACATCATGTTTGGGTGTGGCTAAGAGTTTGATATGTGTGTGTGTGTGTGTGTGTGTGTGTGTAAGTATAACTTACTTCTTTTAGGCTAACCCAGATGATACCTGCAGCTACAAGCTTGAGGCTATGGAGCTCTAGCAATCTCCAGCAAAACTCTTGACCCTTAGTCAACCACAGCAGAGCATGTAGTGTGAACACCCTTATCCGATCCACCACTAAAAACCATTTGTTTAATGTTGATTCTAAAATACACAGACACACATAAAAGTTAAATGAGCATCTCACTGCTTTCACCGAGTGTTAGTCCACTAATCTTTCACAGTGTTAAACCAAAGTGCATAATGTAGAATTTGTCACAAGAGGATCGCTGGTAAAACACCTGTGATCTGGTACTAATGTCAGTTCATCTAAATTCTTACCTTTTTGTTCTGTCTCTTCTTCTTCGTCTTTAACTGATGAGGAATTCAGTTCTAAGCTGCCCAACAGATCATCCCCCTCTGCACTCAACTGCTCCTTTACCAGCCTACCACAGAGCAGTAAGTCAGGTTATTATACGATATTACAAATATTACAGCTTAGCATAAATAAAATGAAACAATAACAACAAAGATTTACCGGTTTTGGATTTTTTCAATGTTTTCTTTTACCCTGAAATGAATAAAGATTTTTATTTTCTGAACAAATACAATACTTCCAAAGAAACAAGAATACCAGAGTACCACATATATTACATATCACACATATTGTGTAATGGGAGTAACACTTTTGCCCACCAGTTACACAGATACAGCATAATTCCTCAATACTCCTCAATACTCAGAAACTGGACTGAAGGAACACACACACACACACACATACATATATACACACACAACTGAGCATCCTCCATCCTCTCTGCAATTTTTTTGCAAGTTTTTGCACATGTTTATGCTGCTACAATACTCATTATATTATACCGTACATAGGCTGCTACACTTATGTTTACAGTATTTCAGCTACTTGTATTGTACTCTTGTACTCTTTGCACTATTGTCACTAGGTTCACTTTTAGACAGAACTGTGTACTGGTCGGCGCTGTAGTCATTGTACTGTCTTGTGCTGTCTGCACATGTTTTGCACTTGTGCACTTTATGTATAAATTATGTAGTCCCTTGTAGTTCTGTGTTGTTCTGTGTCGTCTTATGTAGCACCTTGGTCCTGGAGAAACGTTGTTTCGTTTCACTATGTACTTGTATATGGCTGAAATGACAATAAACTCCACTTGAACTTGAACTTGAACTTGAATTGGTTATTCACTATGAATAATGACAGCGTGGTTCTTCACTTATCAACAATATACCACTCATGTCTTTCCTGCCCCTGAAAGAATCCATTTCATATATACTGAAAAACTCTGTTTAAGACTTCTTTCAAAGGTTTTCTTTACTTCTATGTCTAGTTGTATGTTTGTATATATAAAAACATTCATTTAAAATGTAATTTTGGCCATCTTTATATCAGGTATATATATATCCTATATATATATATCCTTTATGTCACGTATATATATATATATATATATATATATATATATATATATATATATATATATATATATATATATATATATATATATATATATATATATATATATATATATATATATATGTAGTTGCGGACATGAGCAGTTACACTCATGTGGGCAGGAGGGGGTGGTATTTACTCTCTTGCAGGCTGGGTCAGGTGGTCAGATATGAAGCAGATATGAAGAAAGACTAGATGAGTAACATGGGAGCATGTTGGACATAGTGTGTTTACCATCTTCTGATATACAATTGGTCTTTACTTATTCATTCATTTTTTCATTAATTTTCAGTTGCTGCTTTATCCTGATAAGGGTAACTATGGTTTAAATGAAGTATTTTAAAAAAAAATTGAGATATATATCAAACCAGCTATGTTCATTAGAAATTACTGGGGTGAAACTGATAGGTTAGACTTTCTGTGGGAATAAGCAGGGTTAGTCAGAAGTACTTCAGGAGCAGACAGGAGTCGCAGTCCTGCACACACCTCTATCCCCAGCTGATATTTGGTGATTAAGTCCTAACACTATTTCGTTTTTAATATTTGTGTTTTATCATGACTGTCTGCATGTTCCACTTTGTTTGACAAAATTACAGAGAAAATCAGTTGAATTTCATAAATTTTTCGGTAGAACTGTCACATCTAGCAGGGACAATTCACTGCCATGCCACCAGAGGGCAACCTCTGCTGAATTCTAGTGTTTGTCTTTGGTGGTTATTGGAACTTCCTGTTTGTAGCATACATAAAGCACATGGACAGTAGGCTAGGTGTGAAGCTTCACTGATTACTTAGTGATTTGTGTGACTTCTGAGCTGTTGATTCCCCTGATAGCTTTTCCGTGTCTGACCCTTGCTGTCTGTCCTGTGCCGTGACTCTTCCCTGCACTATTACCCACATTCTCTGATTATCCTCTAGATTTTTAATTTAAGTGCTACTTGTATATAATCTTGAACTGTTTATTGTATATGCTCTTTGGATTGTGGATTGTATCTTTAATAAATCCCTTGCACATGGATCCTAAACAAGCCACTGAGTCCTGTACGTCACAAGAATATAGCTTGCACCACAATGAGTAATTTTCCCAACTGGTTTTGCTACTTGTTATGCCTCGTGGCAGGATTTATGGTTTTGAACACCCTATACACCCTATATTTTAGCTTTTTTTTGTTTAAATGACCTTATTTTAAGTACTTTTAAGTTAACATGAGGCTGCTAACACAGACACTACTAAAACACAGACACACACACTCCTAACACACACTGCTAACACACACTCACTCCTAACACACTGCTAACACACACACATATATCTAACAGCATACACTGCTACCACACACTAGGGTTGGCAACATTATTTCAAAGTACTGAGTAAATTCAGCATTGTGATGAAAACACAGCAAACTAAAATGAAAGACAGGTAACAGTCGTGCACACACAGTATCTTGGTTTTTCTCTTTCCCCTATTTTTAGTCTCATCTGTACTTAACGCGTGTGTGTGTGTGTGTCTGTATGTGTGTCACAGCCCTTATCCCCCATGTTGGTTTCTGCAGTGTGTTAGAATTGGAATAGGTATACATTAATTTAGAAATGTTTATTAGTAAATCTAGCTCTAATCTAGCTCTAATGTAATTGGAAAAAGGCCAACATCTTGCACTGTCTATGAGTTTACCTTTCAAGTGCACCTGCCTTTAATGAAGCACTCATTTAGAGTCCCATCAGGAACTGACAGCGACCAGATGGTAAGTTACACAAAGATGTACTTTTCCTTATTTAATTGCTGTTTTGTATATTTTGTTTCGTCTGTGTTAATAATAATGATTAAACTGTAACAGAACATAAGAAACTCCAGCTGTTCAGAAACCTTTGACTGGTAGGGCCAACACTATATACTGACAAAATCTTCCTGTAGATTAGAATGAAAACTGTAGACTAAACATTATAAGCCTATAAATGGCATAATATGATGATTTGTGGACTTACATGTCTGATATCGTGTTCAGTGTCTCTCTCAGTTCTTCTTCTCTGGATTGAAATATGTACAGAATCAAATATTGGTAATTGTCTACATCTCTGGTGACAGTCTATGATATGAAAACAGATTTGAGGCCATCAAGTATACGGTCTCACAGCACATGCAAATTAGATCACACTATTTGGGATCATAGTAAATCAGACCCTAAGTCTTTGAGAGGTTCAGAGAAGTATTTAACTCACGTGGATGTACCATCACACACAGGTACGTTCTGTAGGTCGGTGAGAGTAAGAAAGTCGCAGTTAAAGTAGTGCAATTGTAGGATGCAGGCCAGTAGGAAGGCAGCAGGAAGTAAAATCTGTGCAAATAACTCTACTGTGTCATATTGCTCCAGGCCCAGATCACGCAGTCTGAAACAAAAAGAATGTGAGCACATATTTTTTAATCTTCAAATGTATTACAAGCTAATAATGCTGATCCAGTGGATCACAGACCTTTTGAGGTACTATATCCTAATCACCTCCTATGCATCCTACATCCATTTTCAAATTTTTACAAACAGAAATATTAATTTTACACTACATGGTTATGGTTAACAGTGTGTTTGCTACACTTACCCCTCTTCTGACATGCCTATGATTTGACGAAACAGGCCTGAAACGGTCTTAAACTGGTACATGTAAATTAGAATCAAAACCAGCATGGAATAACCAACCACCACAGCCCAGAAGTACTTCAGAACATGCCTCCATATGTCATACCGGACCTAAATAGGAGAAAACAGCATTATAGTGCTGGTTCCGTTACTGTACCCTGACACCCCATAGTCACAAGCTCTCACAGAAAAATTATTAATGAAGTGGTGTTGTGATGCTGTTACCCTCCCAAAGTTAATTATTTTCCCATAAGAGCACATCCTGATGTTTTTATTCCTCTTAATCCACAACATTTTTTATTTATTAAAGAATGACACATACTTTTTCTCCCTTTATGGTTACATTTAATGTGGTAGAATGTCAGTGAAACAAGTTCATTCCTGTTATCACTTGTGTTATAGCAGCTATAAACAGTAATTCTCTCACTTTTTCTTGAAGTTAACAAGATAAAATGCAGCTTGTTAGGAAGAAACCACAAAACACAACATCCTCCATCTTTTCCTGTGGTGGATAAATGAAAGGAACAGCTTTACCTCTGTCTGTTACAAAGTGCTGACAATGGATATATAAATTTTAAAAAAAAACTGTAAATATTAAATAAACATCTCCTTACAGAAAACTTCACCATATCAATAATTATTCTTTTTTTCTTTGTTGAATAACAACACTTTTCATCTGTGTATTATTAAGCTTAGATTATGTGGAGTATCTGCTATACAAGTGTGAAATAGATGTCACTAACAAAAGAGTAAAATATCACGGGTGCATTAATGTACACCTGTGAGTTGCCTTGGTGCTGTCACTGCTGTCGGAGCCATGCTGTCTCACCAGTCATGTTCAGTAACCGCTGTCCAACGTCAAGGAGGATCTAAAGCCTATCCCGGGTACACTGAGTATGAGGTAGGAATACATCCCAGCTGGGACACCAGTCCATCACAGGGCAGCATGCCCACACTTCCACACACTCAATCAAGCCTAGGAGCAATTTATCTTAGCCAATCCATCTACTGGCATGTTTTTGGGAGGTGGGAGGAATCCCATCCAAACACAGAGAGAACAGGCGGAAATCCACACAGACAGTAACCTGAGCTCAGTATTGAATCAGGGACCCTGGAGCTGTAAGGTGGCAACGCTACCCACTATGCCAGTGCTATGCTGTTATAACATATTAATCAACACCTTATGACCAATCAGATTCAAGAATATGTACTAAGGTCTGATGTAGTTTAATGTTGTGACATGGATGGTAGTGTTCATGGCTCACCACTGCTTTGTACTTTACTCTATATCCACACTGTCTATATTAAAGTCCACAAACACACCATAAACCAGGCCATGAGTCAGTAACCACTAATTAGAGCAATACAAACAATCCAGTAAGTCAGAGACTAAAGACAGGCAAGGGTTTGTTACTGATAAGCAACGACAATGAGAGAAATGGTCAGAAATGCACACTAGAATGGTAAAATCCCAGCACTAATTAGCTGCACTTGCAGGCCAGCAGGGCAAAGCACTGAAAAGCTCAGTCAGCAGTGAAAAAGGTTTGATCTGGATTGTTCCTAGATACTGTAGGTCCTAAATTAGAATACACCTTATAAATTTTTTGACCAACTCGATATGCATGTCTCTAAAGTGGGCTGTCCAGTCGAAAGGTGTAATGTGTTCATGTTTGCAGCTAAGAAATGTGGTGGACGACTCACCTGATAGAGAACCATACAGAATAGGAACAAACAGATGTAAAGGATTTTGTAGACAACCACTTTCCCAGAGAAACTGATGACAAAAAACATGGAGCAGCAGCAGATAATCCAGTACTTCACCAGAATCCCTTTAAGAAATGCCCCTATTCTGTTCACCATGCTGGATGATTCAGTTTTATCAGCTATGCCTGGACACAAACACACATCTGTTTCAGACATATAGCACCTGAAACCTGAGGTTTGTGCAGAATTATGACTTATTGATAAGACATGCATTTGTCCATACTTGTATTGCATTTATTCCATGTGTTGAGTTACATCAATAATTAACATACCATTATAATAATTTCTAAACATTTCTATTATTTAGTTGCCGAATAACAACAAAACGAACGAATAACAAGGTGCATTTCGTCGCAGTGTAACGAATGCCGTTTTATTATTTAGTTGTAACAGATTTTATCATCGATTATAGTGCACCCAAGTTCAAGTGATATTTATGAGAAAAAAAAGATTTCTTACTTGCACTTTTGACCTCATGAAGACTCTCTTCTTTCAGCTGTTGCTCTTCTTGTTTCTCAATTAACTGTTGTCGTAGCAACATCCAGAAACTAAATGCATAAATCATCTTTAAAAAAATGGAAGAAACTAGTGTTATTTAGATTAAAACCTAAAGCATGCAAACAGAATATTGTGAAATTTATCCAGCATTTATTTTCTCAGTCCAAATATTCAGAACACACTGCATTTCTGTAGCACTACAGCTCTGTCCTCTGACTCATTTTGCATTTCAAGGCTCAGTTTAGCAGCTTGCGTCTAAAGGAATGAAGTGAAGTGACGTGACTTGTGGCCAGTGGCCAAGTATGGTGACCCATACTCGGAATTTGTGCTCTGCATTTAACCCATCCAAGTGCACACACACAGTAGTGAACACACACACCCGGAGCAGTGGGCAGCCTTTTTTGCTGCGGCACCCGGGGAGCAGTTGGGGGTTCAGTGCCTTGCTCGAGGGTCTCACCTCAGTCGTGGTATTGAGGGTGGAGGAGAGCGCTGGTCATTCACTCCCCCCACCTACAATCCCTGCCGGACCTGAGACTCGAACCCACAACCTTCAGGTTCACCTTCGGGTTGCAAGTCCGACGCTCTATCCATTAGGCCACGACTGCCCCACGATACACAACGAGGCCTAGATCACACTCTCAGACTGGTTGTCATGGACCTCACCTGAGTGTGATTGTTGTTTTCTCACCTGCCTAAACACACCAGGGCTTGATTCAAATGGACTAAATGCTGCATATGTGAAAACACCCTTTAAGTATAATTTCAGTGACTGTTTTATTAGTAGGATGATACAGAAACCCTGAAAAAACTGTTGACACTGTTGTTATTTTTTCTACTTAATAACTTGTTATTTCAATGTATTATATCAACATTTAGAGTTATTATCTCATTATTTTGACTTAATAACTTGTTATTTTAAGATATTGTCATTAATCCAAGTTATTATTTTGTTATTATTTCATTATTTCCACTTAACCTGTCATTATTTTGACTGAATATCTTAAAATAACAAGATGTTAAGTTGAAATAATGAGATAATGTCTTGAAATAATGAGTTAAGTCGAAAAAGTGAGATCTTGAAATAATTCAAAGGTCAATATACTGACATAACACATCTTTAGATAACACAATAAGAAGTCAAAATAATGGCATAATATCCTGAAATAATGAGAAAGTAACTAGAAATATATCATAACGTTTGGAAATGACCTGAAAAGTTTTAATATTTTCAAATATCTTGAAAAGTCAGAATTACACAATATGCGGTGCAGGTGAATTTGTGTGATTGTGAATTAAAATTTTGCTTTTTAAATTCCATTTACTGTAAATATTTATATTAATGTCTTTTTTTTCGAATACAAAGATAAGTATAATGGTTTATTTATAATATTTTTGAACCCACTCTTCCCTGGTAATTTAGGCTGTAATTTACCTTTGCGCCCAGGTGAAGACAGGGTGTGTGATAAGTGCAGAGATCAAAATCAACCAGAACAGCCTTGGGGAGAGCAGGGAAAAGTTCACTATGATGGAGACGGAAAGCGCTAATAAAGCCAGCCACCAACAGCAGCGTACAATAAACAGCAAGAAACGGAGCGCTGATCATGGTGTACTCCCGTCGGCGCCTTGACATCCAGATAACACAGGACCACACCAACAATGCAAATGTAAGCCAGGAATTGTAAGTGATGCTCCATACCTGCACACACACACACACACACACACACACACACACACACACACATGCAAAGGAAGATATATGGCATTATGTTTATAGGTAAACACATACCTCTTCACAAATCTGGTATAATAGAATGTGTAATGTACTGAAAATGAAAAAGCAAAGTTAAAAAAAATAAAACGAAAATGAAATTTTAAAAAATGAATGATATTTAATAAATCAAATGTGGTTGGAGTTTAGTGTGCTTCCTCCTGTGGCTTGGGTTTGATGCCTTATTTGGGAGCCACAATATTTTTTAATCTATCCTTGTATGCTTATAACGGAGACAATATGGTCTGGGATATGAAAAAAATTTAATTATTCACCACTATGTAAAGAATTACAACTAATAGCTTATTGCAATGTCTTTTTATAACTAAAAAAAAACACTAACTAAAGAATAGGCATGCTACTATAGATTGAGTTACACTATGTTTAATATAATCTAACCATTATTTATACAAGAACTCATTATGTACATGACCATTCTCATTGGTTTTGAACCAATCAGCCCTTCATTCACATATATTCTTTAGAAACACAATGAAAAAATTAGTTAGATTTATTCCTGAAGTCCCACCATTAATGCTGCTTAGCACATTTGAAACCAGTGGGCCCATTTATCAAGCTGGATATGAATGGATTTATTTGTAAATCATTCATACGAGCGTTTAAACAAGAAATTTGGTATTCCTGAAAATCGTATACATTCCAAAAAAAACGTTCGTAACCTACTCGTGTTCTTGAGATCGTTTAAATTTACCCATAACAAGGCTAGCTAATATAAGCCTCGACTTGATCGACTTCATAGATTCATATCAAATCATTACTGAAATCATATAATTTGCATTGTACTTTTATATGGAATATACTGTTGCGTTTAAACTGCTTATTTTTATTATGTTTATCGCATTTAGCGGACGTCCTTATTAACAGGGACTTACAGAAGTGCTTTGGTGTGTCTAGCAATAACATATCTTCATGCTAGTTCACTAGGTCAGGGACTAAGAATACTATTGAGAAAATTTATAACACAGTCATTATATATTATTGACATTAATTAAAGAATATGAAAAATAAAGAAGATGAGCCAATACAAATCCATAAAGTAAGAGTAAAACTAATCATTCAATTATAACAAAAGAAATAAACTGAGGATGGGCCGGTCAGTCTGTGCATAGCCGTTTAGCTGTAAACAAATACCTCAGCTGATGGAAGATTTAACATTCACTTATTATTATTAATATTGCCTATTATTAAATACATTTACTGACATAGAAGTGAGTCACAATTTCACTTTTGCGGTTTCCTCTCATTGTTCATTTTGAGCAGTTACTGAACTTCCACTTCTGCTTTTCAGCCTTTAACCTGATCGTTAATTTCGTGCTCCCAGCAGTCTGTGCACTTAAACTCTTATGGAGTTTTGTGACACTTTGCATTTTACTGATGATCAGCATACACACGTAAATCTGGTGGAAAATTTTAGCTTGGTTTGGCTCACACAAACATTTACATAACTTTGCTAAAAGATTGGTAAATGAGGTCCATTTTTTTTAACAATGGCAGGATGATGAATTACATGCAATTAACTACCCAGTGGTGCTGAGGTTCAAATTAGATTACACTAAATACATGAAGAAAAAAACAAGTAAGGAAAAAATACAGATAGAAGTAAAAAGAACATGAAAATATGACTAATATGAAAAAGTTTTTTTGTTATCCTTTAAGCTAATTTTCTAAAAAGGGGCATACTTCATGCTTTACAGACACACATGCAAAAACACATACTATATACACACGAAAGGAGTGTTACCATCATAATGATAAGAGCAATAACGTAGCTCTGTTTCATAATGGTCCGACCAAGCAGAGTGAAGGCACTCGTTTTAGGAGAAGAAAAGGGCTGTTCATCAGTTAGCACTTCAGTTAGTCCATCTTCATTATCACAGCTCGCTTCTTGTTCATCTGCAGCATCTGAACATAAAAACACACACCAAGTTTGTGATTTTTCACATTAAATTATTATATTTAATAAATGAAACATACGTTTCGTGGGAAATTATTCAGTAACTGTACCATAAGAGCAATCATGCTGGATGTACATTGGTAGGGAAAGACACTGTAGGTAGTCAGCATCGGACAGCAGGGGGTCCAGCCCAGAAGGATTATTGTTCTGCCAACTGTTGTTTAACATCATAATATGCTGGTAGAAAAAAAACAATAACACTGTTAAGCCTGTTTTGATTAAAATTATCAATGTTGAAAATTTTCCTAGAATTTTTATTTTTGCGACCCTGTAAAATAAATTAAAGATTAGAAGATCAGAAGGTTTCAGCACTATCTATCTATCTATTTATCTATCGATACCTATAGACAGATAACTGTACATGAAAATAAAATATGAATATAAATTAAATTTTTATATAAAGCAATAATGAAAAATATCAAACCTTTTTCACAATAAAAACTGCTTCATTACCTCAATTGAGCAACAATTTTCCTCAACCTGAGATACATACTGTAACTCAAAATTGCAGAGAAAATCACTGCATACTTATCAGTATACTTAGACTGTCCACCTGTGTGTGTGTGTGTGTGTGTGTTACATTACCTCTGTCATTCCAGATGAAAGGTAGTCACCATCTGCTATTTTTGAGAAACTAGGCACAATGTTTGATTCTTTTGAAGGACTTTCCATCTCTCCTTCAACATCCTTAAAGATATAATCAGTAATTTCAGATTTATAAGTAATCAAAAAAAGGAACACAGTTATGTATTTCTCTGTCAAAAACATTCACATATAGTGGCAAAAGTATTCCACCTCCCTGGGTTTTATTAGAAAAATAACAAACGATAAATATACAAATTCTTCCTGTCAGTATTTTTATTGCAAACTCATGTTCTCTTTCAGTGATTTTTCAAAGTCATAATTAATTATTGGTCAGCAAGTATTTCAGAGGAAATTCAAAGAAAGAAAAATTCAACCCCCAAGTTCCATCTGAAAAATATAACTGACTTATAATTGCACTTCACCTTTGAAATATTAAAACAGCTCACATTTTCTGAAAAAAACAAAAAACAAAAAACCACCTCAATTGAACTGTCATTGAAGAGACTATTAGTCTGAAGTTAAGGAGTGAAAATGAAGACTAAGGATCATTCTAATGAAGTTAAAGATAAGGTAATAGAAAGTAAGAATATGGTGTAAAGTAATATCTAAGAGGGTGGACATCCCAGTAAGCAGTGTTGGATCAATAGTAAGAAAGTGGAAGCTGCAGCATATCACCCAAGCACTAACTAGACAAGTCTCTCTCTCAAAACTCAGCACAAAATCAAGACAGAGACTGGTGAGGGAAACCACAGTGAGGCCAACAGTCACTCTGAAGGAGTAACAGAGTACAGTGGCTGAGAGTGGCGTGAAGGTGCACCAGACAACCATTTCAAGAGCTCTGTATAATTGAGGACTTTATGGGAAGGTGGCTAGAAAGAAACTATTGCTCACGAAGAGCCATTTGAAAGCATGATTTGACCCAGTGAAGATGTTTTTTTTTTTTCCCGTGTGATTTTGACTTTTGTAACGCAGACCATACCTCAATAACACCATCCCTACAGTGAAATCTGGTGGTGGCAACATCATGCTCTGGGGAACACTTTTCATCCTCAGAAACTGGGCTTCTTGTTAAAATTGAGGGGTGAACGGATGGAGCACAATACAGAGAGATATTACAAGAGAATCTACTTCAGTCTGCTTTAAAAAAAAAAGAGCTTGGGAGAAACTTCACCTTTCTGCAGGACAGTGGTCCCAAACACAAAGCAATGCAGGAATGGTTAAAAACAAAAAGGTGAATGTTCTACAGTGGCCATGTCAAAGTCCTGATCTCAATTCAATCAAGAATCTGTAGCAGTTTGAAAATTCCAGTCAACAAACAACATTCAAGCACCCTGAAGACCCTGGAGCAAATCTGCCAGGAAGAATGGGTGAAAATCACTTATTCATTGTGCAAAGCTAGTACTTACCCAAACAGACTTAAAGCTGTTATTGCAGCAAATGGTGGTTCTACCAAGTACTAGTCTGAAAGGGTTAAATACTTATGCAAGTATTTCATTTTTTTAAAGACCAAATGCTGACAAATAATGAATTTTTGACTTTTAAAAAATTACTTTAAGAGCATATTGGTCTGCAATAAAAATACTGGTTGGAACAATGTGTGTAAGAGTCATTTGTAATCCAGCCAATCTGATGAGTTTTAAGGGGTTTGTATACTTTTGCAAGGCACTGTATATTAATTGTTACTAAAAGGTGAGAAATGGGTCACTTGCAACACACAGTGGCCACTGGTATATGGCAGCTCAACACTAATCCTAATAAAATAGCCAGCTACATGTTGAGGATTTGAAATTTATTAATGTTCATCCAGCATTTATTTTGGTCAATTCACTTCAAGCAACTGACAGAAATACAGACAATAGGAAAAAGGAACTGTAGAAAAAGAATGAACAGCTATACCCATGCAGCACTGAAGCTCCAAATTGTCAGCACTACCACTATTTCATTATTGCATTGGATAGATTTTGCAGGCCAGAATATTCAACCTTGTATAGAACTGTTCACTCTGACGTATATATATGTCAGGGGTATATTACTTCCCCAGAGGTCAAAAGGGCAAACAAGCATCAGCACAAGATGAACGTATGAAGAACTTGTGGTCAGCGTTCAGTACAATTGATCGAATATGTCTGTCTATAACTAAGTGATGTTTATATCGTCATGCCCTGCATTGGAAATGAGTTTGCAGCTATCCGTCAATTGTCTTGCCTGTTAGATTGTTAATTCCTCCTGCTTTTTTAAAAATGAAGTACCTCTGTAGCTGTGAGAGCCCATTTTTGTAGAAGAGCCACCAGTGTGTAGTAGAGTACTAGAAGTAACAGAGGGTTTATTATCATAGGCCAGCTCATATCTGGATGCAGGCCTAGACTATATGGCACTGATGAGTTTGTGTGGATGAACGCAGTCATGCCAAACAGCCTAAGAAACAAAGACAGAAGGAAGGAAGGAAAGAAGGAAGGATGGAAGGAAGGAAGGAAAGATATTTACAATCACAAAAGTGTGATTCCAGAAAAAAATTCCATTTTTCTGCCATATTCATAATTATTAGTACACTGTAAGTGAATTATACATATTCACTTATAGGTAGTTACATTCACAGTCAGTGACATTCTACTGATGCTACAGTACCTCGCATAAATGTCCTCAGGAGGTATGAGTTGCTGAAATAGAGGTAGCTGATAGAGGTAGAGGACCAGGATGTGTCCACCACTAAATATAGTCATCATTATACACAATGTGCTGAAATGGAGCAGATCAATAGAGTAGCCCAGTATCCAACACCACACAAGACTCAAGAAGGACCCGAAATATAATGCTGATGTCAAGGAGGGTAGTGCTATACCTGTAAAAATAAAGACGATAAAACAATACATCAGAATGTGTTAATGGACAGCAGACAGATACTGTGGTGTTCACCTGCTGATTTTAATTTAAAGAGTGAATTTATACTTATTGAATTGTATTGAATGTTTATTGACCTTTGAGCCACTGTCTGTCCATATCAGCATGAGACTATATGCTATGTGTTCGTCTGTATAGATTATGTACTGTAAACAAGGTAGTTAGCCTAATGGGAAGTCTAATTTCCTAAGGGAGACTTCAGTTTCACTGTAGATTTACTATATAAAACATACAGTATATGTGTGCTAAGTATGTAACCAAATATGAATACATTATTTGGAATGAACAGATAATGTAGGTGACAATGAATGACCATGTTCATTCATCCTAAATGGGTGCCGCTGTGGGATGCATTTTCAGCATCCTTAGTTTGTTAGTATTTTGGGAAATATTACCATCTAAATATCGTGGACAGGTACAGACAAAAATAATAACTGAGCAGGATTAAAAAACATCCATATATTACATATATTACATATACATAGATATCTAAATATCATGGACAGGTACAGACAAAAATAATAACTGAGCAGGATTAAAAAAACAGTCCTGTGCACAATTATAAACTCGAGTGATGTAGCTGAGGTTGAGGAACAGAATGACAGTAATGCTGACAGTGCTGGGATTTCTACCTCTGAGGTTTTTTCCTGTGTTTTCTAGTGTTTTTACTGCCATAGTGGTAGTGGTCATATTTAATTTAAAAAAATCCACACCCATTCTGTGTTTAAATCTGAATACAAATACAGCTACAGATTGTATAATTGTGTTACACCCCTAGTATGTTTGTGTGTACTGTATTACCTGCAAGCCCCAGCAGGATGGTCACTACCACTTTTCCAGCAGTGTTCATCATAGTGGAGAGCAGTAGTCTTAGACCAGCTGCAAAGACAATTAGTTTCTGCACAAACTGAGGAGGCCCTGCTGGGGGTGCTTTAATCTCCTCAGAACTTTCTGTAGATGATGCCTCACTCTCCTCTTCATACTCTGATTCAGACGTTTCAGATGCTTCCTGAAGAACCAATACAAAAGTCTTAGTCAAAAAATGAACATACAGTATATTCATAGATGTGGGATGTACAGGATTTTGTAAAGACACCAATGATCAGAGATGGTGAGAATATTGCACTTAAAGAGCATTTAGCAAAGCTGCTATTTATTTTCAAGCAAGCCTACTTATGTTTTTTAATGAGGATGTACAAACTATTCCAATATAGGATGATCAAGTTAGTCATGCTTTTGGATTAAAGAGACTGCCAACAGAATAAATATAAAGGTTAGACTTAAGGTTTCTATGCATTTTTTTTATTTGAGACAAATTCCAGTCAGCCCACTTTTTTAATGTATATAAAAAAATGTATTAAAAATGTATAGACCTTGGAACTATAGGGTGATGCTAGAATATTCTGTTATTTTAAGATACTGAGCCATAAATTTGTGATCTTCAGTAAGATTGACTGAGATCAACTTTCCAATTTCAGATAGAACCTCATAATTCCAAAGTCTCCGTGTCCATTTAAGTTGCCAAAATAAATTTTTAATCACATTGTACTTATACCTTTATGACTTTAAGATGTTTTTGTGCACTTTTGGTGAGGTGTTGCTGATTGTTTGTGTTGTACATCTCACAAAATCATCATTTGCTGCTACATACTAGTGTACTATAAGAAATTTTAATTGATTTAATTGATCCATGGGAGGATATTATTTATTATTTACTCATATCACCACCTTTAAACACTTGTCTTTAAGCCCTCCAAAAAATCTGGTACAGAAAATATGGACAAGATGAAAATAGTGTTATAGTTTTTTACTTTGCTGTCAAATTTAATATGAAATAACATAAACGGCAGAGACTATTAAAAAAATCAAAAGACTAATAAAAAAAAACCTTTTCAAGGACTTTAAAGGGATGATGCTATTAATTAATAGTGTAATAACCATGTATTTAATTTTGGCCTCAAATAGCATTCCATATATTTTTTGAGTGTATTTACAATGCACAAAATATGAATGTCAGTGTGTCACATTGTGGTTGCATGAAACTGTCAGACAGTGGCGCTGGACTTATACTACTCCTCACTTGAGCCGATATTGTGCAAGAGAAACGGGCTTAAGTCCAAGGTCTTAAATCCTCACTGTGTGCACTTAACTTAACTTACAGCCCAATATGCTCAAACAGAACATCCTTTCATCACAGTTAATACTATTTACCTTTACTCTTTTACAGCTATATACTGTAATAATTTATAATCTCACTATAATATCACCTAGAAGAAGATGGATTCCCTTTTGAGTCTGATTCCTCTCAAGGTTTCTTCCTCATGTTGTCTCAGGGAGATTTTCCTTGCTACTTTCCTTGCTACTTTCCTTCCTCCTTTCCTTGCTGCAATTCTAATCAATTCTAATTTGATTTATATATATATATATATATATATATATATATATATATATATATATATATATATATATAGTTGAGGAATAAATAATAAGTGGGCAACATTTATTTTAATTAGCATATGTCTGGCCTTAATGACTTTCTGTGTGTGTGTGTGTGTGTGTGTGTTGGATTGGCTTGTGCTCTACCTCAGTTTCAGATTGTTGACTTTTTTGCTTTTGGAGATTGGTAGGTGGTCTCAGTAGCTTGTTACACAACCTCCAGATGAATAATGATGACAGGAACAAACTAAAATCCGGCATCAGGAGACGTATTATGTTGCCAGCATCCACATCATTGAATCTATAAAAAAAGATCAGGATAAGGACAATTCATATAACTTTCAGAGGTACTTTGCAAATTAAGCCCTATAGTGATTACAGCTGTCGTGAGAGGGTTTGTGACTAAACTGTCTAACACTGACAACAAGCATAATACACTACTAGAACAAATGATTATAATTTGCATAATTCTTGCATGCAATGCATTTCATTTTTATTCACTGTTTAAATCATTCAAACGTTCTGAAAAAAGTAGAGAGTCAAAAAAATACATTTTAGAGGCATTTCATACCTCACAATTCCAAGATGAAAGAGAACATTGTCCAATGGCCCACTCACTACAAAAATTGAAACCTGTGTTAAAACAATTCTGACAATTTTCTGTATAATCCTATTTAACATCAATGGCATTTTTGTAACCCAAGACAACATCCTATATAAAACAGAAATAATAATCTGGTGTAAAAACATCAATTTATTAAATAATTTACCATAATGTTATTTTGTATTAGTTAGGTACAGAAAATTTGTTTAAAATTTGCATTTATTTTAAATTGTAGGTGAGTTTCTTAGAAATATAAGACAATTTGTTGTTTTATGCTGATAATTTATGCTGTGACTCTGGGAACTGCCTGATAATTCATCTTAGTTGTAAAATTGATCCATTTAATGGCTTGAGTTTTAAATGTGACATGGTGCAACCCATTACACTAATTTAAGACACTCATTGTAGGACATTATATCTGAGACGCGCCTTTTAAAATATGAAGGACAATGGCTGACAAGTATATAATCTTACTACTTTGGGCACCTTGGTGTCGAAAATAATCCTATGTATAAAACAAAATGTCTGCTGCGTGGCTTCTCTATATTAGTAGGCAACAATTCATAGGGATAAATTCACAGTGATAAATTTAAATATTTACAATATATTTTTGTGAATCCATTTATTTCTGTAAAGCTGCTTTGTGACAATGTCCATTGTTAAAAGCGCTATACAAATAAAATTGAATTGAATTGAATTGAATTGAACAACAATAGTGACAACAACAGTAAACATAGTAATTACTTTGTTATTGCTAGTATTGTGTGCCTATTTTATCAAGCACAAAAAGTGGCTTTATGTAGAATAAAGGACAGTTTGTTGGGGATACCTTGCTAGTTCTTTGTTTATAATGTGTGGTGATAAACTATTTATAATTAAGTAGTATATAGTGATTTAAACAGGCTTTACACTCTATGATTTTTAGCCTGATTTTGCTGTCACAGATTAAAAACACATCGCACAACGTAAAAGACTTCTTTGCTCATGAGATTGGAGCACTGGGCACGAGGCAGAAATACACCCTGGATGTGACACCAGTCCATCACAGGCCATCATGCACACACATTTTCACACACTTATTCACACCTAGAGGCAAATTAGAGTAGTCAATCCACCTATCGTTCTTGGGGAGAATACATAAAACTCCACAGACATTAACCTGAGCTCAGGATTGAACCAGGAACCCTAACCAGGATGAAGACATTCTAAATCGTTTTAAAAAAGTATTTTTGGAGTTGGGCAGCATAGTGGCACAGTAGCTAGCCTTGCTGCTTCAAAGCTTCATGTTCAATCCTGAGGTCAGGGTACTCTCTATGTGGTGTTCCTGTGCATGTTCTACCCATTTCTCCTCTGGGTTCTTATGTTTCCTCCTAAAAAAATGACAGTAGGTGGATTTTCTACACTATATAGTGTGTATGTGCGTGTGCATGGTGCTTTGTGATGGACTAGCATTCCATCCAGGATGTATTCCTGCCTCACGCCTGCCTCAGTGTTCCTTGGATAGGCTCCCCCAAAAGACTCTTTATAACCACAAGACAGAAAATGTTCAATTGCCTAAAGCAGATTCTGAAAAAGAGTTTCAGCAGTTTCAGTGAGGTCTCTCTACTTATTATGGTTGCATCATGGGCAGAAGTAATTTGTTGCTCTGAAAGAAAAAAGCACAAGAGGATGGATCTCACTCTCTTTCGGAATGTATGCGAAGGTAATCTGTATCCCGCACTGTAAAGCCAGAAATGTTACAGCTGTGGAGCAAACACTCAGGAGAAACTGGCCTGTCTTTCCTGTAGGACACACACACATACACACATACACACACACATATTAGCCAGCTGCAGAAGCAGAGTGTATAACATACACCATAAAAGAAAAACCTGTCTGCCAAATAGAAATGAATAAAAAAGTAAAACAGGGAGCATTAATAATCATAATAATCATAATGCATGCTTCACCTGATATTTCATCTCATACAACTAACATGTTCTGTGAAATCCCCTGTGAGTACCCACTACACATTTTTATTAGTTTATGAGTCCCTGTCTCTGTACAGAGAGCTTAATGGATTAGGAAAACGACAGCTGAAGAGATAAATCAGCTATGCTATTACAGACTTTATGCTTACAAGGATGTGGTCAAGCCTTTATTGTCATATCCGACTAATCCAAGCTGCAGAAAGTAGCTGCTACAGCTGAATCAGCATTTTGGCAAAAACGGAACACACTCTCTTTAAGAATATGGGTTTTAATGGTTCACAGCTCATGTCCCAGTTCAATGTTATCCAAAATGAACACTAGACATATTTAATGTTAATACTGTGTGTTGAATTAGGCACTGATTTTAATATTAGTATTTAGCAGTGGGGTTTTTTTTCATGGTTTTTTTTTTTTTCACGGTGGAGTGACTGACCCCTTTATGTGTTACATTCTGGCTCTCCCTCTTAGTTATGCTGTAATAGCTAGTCTTGCCGTAGTCCCTGCTCATTACAGGACAATAGCACACCTAATAATCTGTGTTCTCTCCACCCAACCCAACCTTGTTCAACTACACATGTTAATCCTGAGATATCAGTGATCCTGACTTCTTCTGCCCTCCACACCTGCCTGATCCATCCTGATGCCCCACTTCTGCTTGGAGCCTCTGTCACCTGAAAATCATTTGCTGCTGCTGAGGATTGTCTTGCACGGACAGCCTAAAGAGAACCACAGGATTACTGTGGATGGTACCAAACAGACACCCTAAAGATGGCTGTGGATGTTCTTCCTTGGATAACCTAAAGACTGCAATACCTAAGAACAGTTTACACTCAAGTATCAGTCTTGAATCTTGAGACTTAGTTAAAACTCTAATAATGCTCATGTTCATACAAGTTCCTTTTAACCCAATTAGCACTACTTGACTCTATAGTATACAGTTATAGAGAACTGATTTATAATCACACTATCCGGTGTCACCCAGAAGAGGACGGGTTCCCTTTTGAGTCTGGTTCCTCTCAAGGTTTCTTCCTCAGGGAGTGTTTCCTTGCCACCGTCGCCTCTGGCTTGCTCATTAGGGAAAAATTTCAATTTTATATCCGGATTTCTGTAAAGCTGCTTTGTGACAATGTCCATTGTTAAAAGCACTATATAAATAAAAATTGAATTGAAATTGAATTGGATATACAGTAGTGAAGGAGTGATTAAAAATTTAGTTAAAGAAATAAGCACTGTGTTTCCATCAAACTTAATAGTGCTGGTAATCACTCCTTAACTACTGTGTATCCAACCCAATATTCTACAGATACCATTCCACTAGAAACTGCTGAAGAAGCTCTGGCTGATAAAGTATGGATGAAGTCAAATCTGACAGAATACATAATGGTTACATACAGTTCTGTGCAAAATTCTCAGGCACCCTATATTTTTTTAGTACAAACTTTGTTCTAGATTTTTATTTTATGACTTCTACATTATTGAATCAGTACAAAAACATTTTAGATTTCCAAACATTAGTTTTCCAGCACAAAATTAAATGTTACAATAAAATGTTTGCATGTCAGTAAAGAAAGCAGCATATTACATAAGAAACACTTTTCAGACAAAAAACATAATGAAGGCTGCTGGGTTTTGCTGCAAAAATAAGAAGCAAGTGTGACAGTCAAAGTCTCCAGAAGAACTGTGGCTGGTTCTGCAAGATGCTCAGTAACACTTACAGCTCATTTCCTTATAAAACTGCACTAATTGTACCTGAGACTACTATTTTTTTTTTTAAAAGTGAAGGATCGTCACACCAAATATTGACTTTGTTTCATTTATTACTGTTTACTGCTCTTTACAGTATTTTTTTTAATGTAGAAACATTTAATTTTATTATTTTCGAAGGCATCTTTGCATGCGCCTAAGACTTTTGCACAGTACTGTATATCTCTGAGGACCAAGTACTATACAAGTACCCAGTTCATATACATCACATGGTGAATACGGCCCTCACTGATTAGTACAACTTTCTGACTGAGTTATGGGACTTTGAGCACCTAAAACTTAACTAGACATGGTTGATGTCATGTCAATTGTCATGTCATTCCTTCTTCAGTGCATGCACGCTATGGTTTTTGGCGCGCGTTGCATGGCTTCCAGTGTGAGTCATGTTTTGTTTTGATCACTGTCCATGTGCATTTTGTATTGATTCATGTCTTCACCCCTGTCTTGTCACTGGTTTATTGCACTAGTGTGTCATTATTGTGTTATTAGTTTGTCTATTTAAGCCCATCTGTGTGTTTGTCTCATTGCAAGGTCTAATTGTGCTTCATGACATTAAGTTATGAGATGTGTTTTCCTGCATTTCTAGTTTCCTGTTCCTGTTGTAATTTGTTGCTGTTTGTTGTCATTTCCTGGTTTTTGATCTGTGCCTGTGCCTTGACTCTGATTATAGATCCTAGTTTGTCTCTGTCTACCTGTGTTTTGAAGTGTCATTTTTACCTCCTTTGTGTGCATATGCACCATCGAACTTGAAAAAGCATGTTCAGAAAAATTTTAATTAATATTATTTAATTATTATATATAATTCTATTATTATATATATATTTTATTATTATATATAATTAATTAATTATTTAATTATGTTATAGGCTGGTGTTTTTCTGTAATGCCAGCTTAAACTAGTACTGATTCCGGTAGCTAACATAATTAGGTAGGCAACAAGTTGAATGCTTATGGTACTTCGTAGCTGATGTTTTACTTCTGATTAATTCTTTATCAAACTATGAAGCATAAATCAAGCATACTGTGCATGAACAGCTCATAGCAGACACAGCTAATTGTGTTACCTGCAAACTTACATGTATACATATAGGCTTGCAAGGGTTCAGAGAACATTTGTCCAAGCTAATACCATTGAGCGTCCTAGCTAGCTAGCTATGTTAGCTTTGCAGTAGCCTTTGTTGCTCTCTTTTCTTTAGGTAGGTGCGAATTTAGTTCCTGTATGCCATTCTGTCTATCTCAGGAACACTGGCCACGAGAAGGAGACATACACTGCCAGTCCATTGCAGGCCACGACACACACATTCACACGCTAATGCACACCTAGGAGCAATTTAGAGATGCCAATCCACCTCATATGTAAAGAAAAAAAATTATAAACCAAATATCCTTCATGTTAAATAATATTAGAAATGCAATGTTGTGTCTAACATTCCTTACATTTCTATTTTATATTGCAATTTGTATTATACAAAATGAAATTTATTGCTTTCACACAAAATAGACACAAAAGTGTTATTCCTCACGCATTAGCCAGGGAAGGTGGTTGCTACTGGGACAAGTGTTTTGTTTTTGTTTGTTAAGCAGAAAACCAACTCTACTCATACACAACATTAGCTGAAACAGCAAATGTGTTTCCGATAACTGGATTTTCACTAAAAGCTTTATATCATTTCTGCCATATCCATTATCATATCTACTGAAGACCCAGTCAATGCATCTAAAATATATTGCTGTTTAATCAGCATTCACCTCACAGATAATGTGCACATGCATCTTGCGAGTGAGAAAATATTTACAAGCGACTAAAGTGGAAAGAACGTTTCATTGCTTCCCATGAGGAAAAGGGTGTTTCTAAGGCATTATATTAAATAATATTAAACAAATATATAATATATAATATAATAAAAAGAAAATTCAAATAAATGGCCTGTAAATGAAATGTAATAGCCAGTTGAGACTTAGGAACTGATGAGGAAAAACATTCAAAGATGACACACAAAGAAGAAAAGGAAAGGGAGAATGCTGACAGCACA
>CM040461.1:19491672-19511722 GCA_022758105.1 Pangasianodon gigas
AAAAAAAAAAAAAAAAAAAAAAAAAAAAAAAAAAAAAAACAGAACAACTGTAATTACAGTATTTGGGAATCTCATAATAAACAAATAGGCAAGACTGTGTCAACTGTAACTACACTAGAATCCACTAGTCATTTTTTTGCACTGACAATGAGATTCAATGCAGCTGTTTTATGGAACTGAGTAAGGAGGGGTTGCATAGGCGAGAAAGCAATAAATCATGCAATGTCCCATTTTTTTAATCTTTTTTGAAACACATTTCAGATAGGAATGATACTACTTATCTATGTAATCTATAATAAGATAATGTTCTCCTGTAATATTTACATCAAACTTTCTATCTTCAATTAGTCACAAAATTCATCAGTCTTCCCAAGCTTATGGTGTCCCTAAAACCATAATCTAAGCCTCACCTTACCATGCAGAACATTTTATACATTTTATATAAGCTTGGGTATTATAAGGCGTCTCCTTCACCCAACTCTAAGCATTTAGCTCCCGGCTGATGCTTGCTGGTATATTCCCCTTAAATGTGTGCTCCGTTTGCAACAAAACTGAAATTACAACGACTGGTTTAAATGGTAAAGGATCTTTCAACACCTTCACTTTGCTTTATTGAATTGTGGCTAGAATAATATTAAGCTGTAGAAAAATCTCATGCTACTTGATCAGAAGACCAAATTTGTTTTACATTAATCTAAGCTGAGGCTGAGTGTATAGTAGCCAGTTTAATCTCTCCTGGCTGAACGGTTTTACTATTAAAGGTATGCTTTTTTGTTCAGCCCATGAATTTACATGTATAGAATTAATAGGAGTATTTCCCCTCATGCTTGTGCCCATTTGGTCCAACAGCTGATGGCTGATCAAATACAGTAGTAGCTTTGGACCAGAAAAACCTAGTCTCCACACTCCTCATTATAGAGGAACAAAAACACTATGGAACTACCAAACACCCACAATAAATCAATCAAAAATGTCAGATCCACCATAGATCCATTTCCATCTCCTGCAGGAATCACTACAGGCTTGTCACCCTCACCTCTGTTTTCATGTAATGCTTTGAGAGAATCATTCTGCATGACCTGAAGACCACTACTGGTGCCTTTCAGAAAACTAAGCAGTTGACACAAATCAACATGGCTTTGTATCACATCCTTTACCACTCCTCACATACAGTATGTGCCTGCTTCTTGCTTGCAGACATCACTTAACCTTTAACACAGTCATGCTCGATGTCTTGACCTCAGTCTTCCCTGGGGTTCAGACCTCTGTCACTCTAATACTGGTTGTGTTTAAAAATTCTTGGGAACCATTATTCAAGACAAATGTGATAAAACATCACTGCCAATGAAGGCTCATCTACACATTTACGTTCAATGACAATTTAAGAAATTCAAACTGCTCCAATTCTACACAGGCCAAGTGGAAACAACAGCACAGTGTACAGTGTGCAGGGGAAAAAAACTGTGGCTGCCACAGATTTTTATTATTATTAAATACATTACATTTACTGCATTTAGTTATGTTGTACTTGACAATAGACCAAAGCTTAAACTACAATAATCATAAAATACACACACACACAAACACACACACACACACACACACATTACATAACAAAGGTATTAAATGTAAAGTATTTAATAACAATAGAAATGTTCAGTTATATAAAACATTTACACATACCCAAGGTCAGTTTTCAGAATACAAAAAGTACCTAGTCTAAAAACATATAGATAACCAGAGTAACAGAAAAAAAATGTGACAAAAGGAGATATTTTAGTATGGACAAGAGTTCTTACTGGCTTATTCTAAATATATTGTATAAATCTCATTTTTCTGCTGAAATTCAAGGTAAGACTATTTATATCAGTTATGCAGTTATCATGTACTGTAACTCATCATTACAAATGTACAGATTCTGTCTAAACAGCTGTCTATTCGATGCAACAAATAATTTATATGTGGTCAGCTGAGTCATGCTCCATACTTATTTTCAGATTTTACCAAAGAATGCTTGCTTACTCACCCTTCATGGAGGACAGAGAGGGGCTTGGTAGGAGAGGTACAGACAACAGAAACAGCAGATACACCACGGAAAGTCCATTGTATCGAAAAGCTATTGCTGTTTAAATACACAATACAGATTTTAAAAAGTACAACTCAGTACAATTAATGTATTGTCATTTACTGATGTTAAGAAAAAAAATTTGCACATGAGTATTGGTCTTATATTTGTCTTTCAACAATGTCCTTAAACCCTTCAACTGCAAAATAATAATAATAATAATAATAATAATAATAATAATAATAAAAGAATGAAAATATTTAATATGGTGAGGAAAAACACCTAGTATATCCACTCTTTTGGCCAAGTTATTATTAAATGCCAAGGCCTTTAGTGTAGATCTTTATTATTAGCTTATCAAGTTATAAAATATCTAAAGGGTATAAATAGGTATATGCATGTATGTATGCAAAGAAAATAAATTAACTAACAAATAAAGGACAAAAAATACTATATTAAAAGCAAATTATTTAATATGTATATTTAATTTGGAAATCTTCAGAAAAAAAAGTTTAATTGGTGGCAAAACCATTAAATTATAGTGTCTAAATCTGTCAGGTATTAACTTGACTATACAATTGTTATATAATTGCAATTAAATTAAAAAAAAAAAAGAAACTATTGCCTATATCACTGCAGATTTAACAAAGGTCTTTCCAGGTTAAAAGATGATATTTAAGTGCACATTGCTTAAAAGAGTTTTTATTATGTAAATATTCATATAAAGCACCTCAGAAGGCATGTTACATAATTTTTTTCATTCATTAAATATACTTGCATTACTTATAGACTCTATAATGGGTGCTGACATGAATTCTTTCTGTAATTTACATTTTAGAAAAATAATAATTAGGAGAGTACAAAGTTGAATTTCACTTACCTGTTAGTAAAACTACTGGTAATGCAACATTATAGAGAATCCCGACTACAATGTCCCCTGCCATGTTTATGCTGAGGAGTCCACATTCACTGATTTCTGAAGAGGACAGTTATAAAGAACCTTTAGCTGGTACAGCAAATCCCTAAAAAAAGCATTATCCTTTGCAGCACAACATATACACAACATGTATTTTATCTAAAAAATAATAAGCTTGTGCTGTAGTTACAATTCAGAAACTATTTGTAAGGTTTTCCATCATGCTATCAACTTTTATAGGAGGAAGCATATCTAATATTCATGGAGGCTTGACCATTATCTACTGACGTCTAGAGCTGTAATAGTGCAGCTGAGTGCTCTAGTGAAAATATAACGCACTGAGGATAATAGAGTGTGTCTCACCTCAGTAATCAATACGTAGAGGTTGTGTATGTAGTCAAGCACTAACCAGTCCAGCAAGACTAAAACTATTAAGACCTTACTTAGACCTTATTCCTTTAGGGAATGAAGGAGTTCTCTAATGTATAAAAATTAACTTTATCATAAAGCTAAAAAATTCAGAGGCAACGTTTAAACTCAATTCATTTCAGTTCAATAAATTAAATAAAAAATGTATATTTTTTTAAAATTTAGCTATAGTTTTTCAGTCAAAAATAAGAACTCGTCATTGTGCATTGTATTGTCTGCCCAGTGATCTGCACTGTAAATTGTGCATGATTCCTTTCTGTTTAAATTTGTATGACAATAAATATCATAGACAAGGTTAGACGGAAATTAATCACACTTACTTTTAACATCCAGAATGATGGCTGTGCTTTGTTTGGACTGAATACAACACTGTTTTAATGATGCTCTTAGCCCCGGGAACAGATTACCAAAGGCACTGACTTTATGTACAGTGGATATAAAAAGTCTTCACACCACTGTTAAAATTGCAGCTTTTCGTTATGTTAAAAAAATTTAACCAGGATAAATCATGTCAGATCTTTTTCAACTTTAATGTATTATAGCAACCAACAATATTCAAGTGAAAAACAAATAGAAAGGTTTTTGGGGGAAAAAAGAAAATGAAAAAAAATTACAATAACCTGGTTACACAAATCTGCACACCCCTTAACTAATCATTTGTTAAAGCACCTTTTGCTTGTAATACAGCACTCAGTCTTTTTGGGTAAGAGTCTACCATCTAAGCACATCTTGATTTGGCTATTTTATTCCTCTTCTTTGCAAAAATGCTCCAGATCTATCAAATTTTCCCAGTCCCTCGCCAGCCTCCACCAGACCCAGCATCAGGCCCTTCTCCAGCTGCGCCAAGACTAGGAGCAGCACTTCCAGGACCTGCTCAATGCCCCTGTGGCGGATCGGCAGGTGCTCCAGAGTCTGGTCCAACAGGCGGGTATTCCAGCCGCCACCTCAGCCCACATCGCCTTAGCGAAAATGGGACCACAGGACGACCCCAAAGCGTTCTTGGAGTTATACAAGCACTCCACAGAAGCGTGGGGCTGACCTGTTGCCCAGGGCGGCCTGCTTATTGCCATTCCTGAACGAGGACCCCAACAGCTGCTGGTCCCCAACATGCTGGAGTACCTGGACCTGAAACTGGTGATTTTGCAATGGGGTGGCTGCACCCCTGAACAGCACCGTCAGCACTTCCGCTCGCTGACCCTCCATGAGCTTGGCTGCCCATTCGCGTTCTCCCAGAAGCTCAGGGACATCTGCCGCCAATGGTTGCTGGCCAAGGGTCGTGATGCCGAAGAAGTGATCAACCTCGTGGTGCTGAAACAGTTAGTCGCCTGACTACCGGAAGGGAGAGTGGAGTGGGTCCAGTGCCGCTGACCGGCATTGCTTGATGAGGTGGTCCAGCTGGCAGAGGATTACCTGGCAGCGTATCCAGGGGCAGGCGAGCCCCTATCTTCTCTCTCTCTTGCTCATGTCCTTCCCCTCCTCCTCCTCCACTCCCCACCCTGCACCCCGGAAACAGGGGCCAACTCCCCCGAAACCAGTTCCCCAAGACTCAAACACAGGACACTCAAACACAGGAAGAAACGACCCAATTGTTGGTCCCAGAGAGCCATCAGGAAATGTTATTCCAGGAGGCTCACCATAATCTGATGGCAGGGCATTTAGGACAGGACAAAACACTGAACCAACTCATGGCCTGCTTCTACTGGCCCGGGCATTCGCAGCGATGTTCACAGGTGGTGTGCGGCATGTCGCGAATGTCAGCTGGTGAATCTGCCAGCCACCCCAAAAGTGCCATTGCGCCCCCTACCATTAATCAAGGTCCCCTTCAAAAGAATTGGTATGGACTTCGTCAGGCCATTAGAGGACTTTGTGCTAGTTCTAGTGGACGCAACGCGATACCTGGAAGCCATGCCCCTCTGTAACATCTCAGCATATAGCATTGCAGAGGCACTCTTCCACGTCATCTCCCAAGTTGGGATCCCGAAAGAGATCCTAACTGATCACTACGCGAGCTGTATCAATTGTTGGGAAATAAATCGATTCACACCAGTGTTTACCATCTGCAGATGGATGGGCTGGTCGAACGGTTTAGTCAAATACTTAAAAACATGATTCTTAAGTTCATTCATGATGATACGTGGAATTGGGATAAGTGGCTAGAGCCCCTGTTATTTGACAAGTCCAGCAAGCCTCCACAGGGTTTTACCTGTTCGAATTATTGTTCGGACACCCCCAGGGGTGGTGGTATGCAGCCGCCCCTATTGTCTACTGAAACCTAAAAACAGGTGGTTTGGCATGAGCTCAAGGCCATGCTCGATATGGGAGTAATCGAGGAGTCCCACAGTGACTGGTCTAACGCAGTAGTTTTGTTTCCCAAAATGGACGGTTCAGTCAGGTTTTGTGTGGACTTTAGAAAAGACTTCAATATCTCATGAAAAAAACAGCCTTTTCCATTCTGTTTAGGTTACACCAGTTTATCACCCTTCCATTTGGGTTGTTTGGACCGCTAGCGACATTTCAACAACTCCTGGACAGAATACTCCACTCGCACAATGCATATGCCACTGCGTACTTAGATGAAAATCATTTATATTAATCATTTGCAACATCTGAAGCCTGTCCTGAGATCTTTGAGATGGGCGGGACTCACAGCGAACCCAAAGAAGTGTGCAACTGGGCAGTTGGAAGTACAGTATCTGGGCTTCCATTTGGGTCATGTGCAGGTGCATCCCCAAATTGATAAGATAGCAGTGATTGCAGATTGCCCGAGGCCCAAGACCAAAAAGGGGGTGAGGCAGTTCCTGGGGCTGGCTGGCTATTATAGAAAGTTTTTTACCTAATTTTTTGGATGTCACCAGCCCACTGACCAGTGAGCTGAGCCAGATCCTGAGCCAGATCCTGTCCAGTGGATGTAGCCATGCCAACAGGCTTTTATTCAGGTAAAAGCTGCACTCTGTGGCTGACCATTTTACATTCTCCTGACTTCTCTCTCCCTTTTGTTATACAGACAGATGCATCAGACAGGGGGTTGGGGGCCATGTTGTCCAAGGTGGCGGAGGGGGAGCACCGCCCCGTGCTGTACATCAGCTGCAAGCTCTCTGTGCGATAGACTAAGTACAGCATGATAGAGAAGGTGTGTCTGGCCATCAAATGGGTGGTCCACACCCTCCAGTACTATCTATTGGGATGGGCCTTCATCGTCTGTTCAGACCATGCCCTGCTCTAGTGGCACCAATGAATGAAAGATGCCAGTGCACAGATCACCCATTGGTAGCTGGCACGGGGGTGCAGATAGCTGTTGTGGATTTCCTCTCTCAGCGTTGGGGGAGTCAGCGGCAGGCCAGACAGCTCCCCGGCCTGAGTTGGGCGGTGGGGGGTATGTGAACGCGGGGGTGTGCTCAAGTGCAGGTTTGTGAATGGAGGGCGGAGCAGGAGAAGGTGAGTGGTAAGGATTGCACACCGTAAATTGATTTATTTTCATTAAAATCTTTATTAACGTCAATAATGCTTACATTTGTGGGTCTTTTTGTTCGCTCGGGCAGCCATGTTGCCGCTGTAGCCGGTTTACGCTGAGATAATTCATACCCCTTCGTTTGAAGTGTGGTCCCGAAAAATCTTCATTTGAAGGGTTATCTGGCCCTTCCCCTTACCCCTACTCCTCCAACCAAAAGAGAATCAAGACAGGGGAAGGGGAAGGGCTAAGGGGTAGAAATGGGATTGGGCCTACGTCTCAGAAGGAACACTGCAGGTTCTGCCCAGGGGGTAATGGGAGTATATTGCATTTTGTGGATTTAGAGAAGGCCTATGATTGTATGCCTTGACATTTGTCGTGGGAGGTACTACAGGAGTATGGGGTAACTGGGTCCCTACTGCATGCAATCTAGTCTATATATGTGAGAGCTGTGTCTGCATTCTTAACATTAATTTAAAATCGTATAAGGTGAGTGCGGGATTTTGTCAAGAGTGCATACCGTTTAGATTCTTTTGTGTTTTTCATGTACAGGATATAAATATAAAGATGTTCAGTATAGTGGCACTAGCAGTAACATCTCTGTTATTTGCAGATGATGATGACACCATTATCACCATTTGAAATGGACCTCTGACATGCATTCGAATGTTTTGCTGCTGTATCTCAGTTCTCTGTAATGTATGACCCCAATAGGCACAATTTCCAAGATCAAAAGGGTAATTCCTCTGAGAGTAGTCCAGGAAGTGTGTGATAACCAAGGAAAGGGAATTCGGTTGAGGGGCCCTCTGCTAGAAGGAGATGTGTCTCTGATGGATGTGACAAATTATTTTAAACATTGGCTGGCTATCACACACACCTGTTTCCATTCTGGTCACTGGGAAAGCTACTCCCTCCATGACGTCTGTTCTCTGCCTCAAGTTCACTTGCTTGTTTAAACATAATAAAAAAAAAACAGATATCATTTGATTCAGGATTCAAGAGTTTATTGGATTATTTCCCATTAAAGTAGATCAAATATTGCAACATATTTTGTATTCATTTTCTATTTTGATACAATCAAGAATTGATTAATAGTTCAACCTGAATATTTAGCATATTATGCCCTAATTTGCTTTAAAAAATCTATAAGCCAACATTACTGCATAGTTTCTCATTTGTCAAATCTTGCAAATCTTGTCAGATCTTGCTTCCTTGAAGTCACCTGCTTTCACATAACCTACAGCAATCACATAAAGGTGAAACAAATCTATTCATTTAATCTATCTATCTATTTTGTATACTCCTACTTAAGAAGGCATAATTAATTTTGCAGGGCTCAAAATTAAATTGTATCAAGTAGCACTGGTGCTTCCATTTCAGAAAGCTAGGAGCACCAGAACTAACAAACATTCAGAAGCCACCACCAAAGTCTTTGGGGCACCAATAAGGCTTAGGAATTGACATCAAAGAGCACTGCATTATGGGATTTTTCCACCATTTTGGTAGGATTAGTTTGTTGTTCATATGCTACAAACATGTTCACACTCACTGAGAGAGCTTACATAGATTTACTGTTTTACTGTGTTTTTTAGGAATTGTCATGCATAAATGCAACTCAAATGAGAAGAGATTGTACTGATGATGTGAATTGATACTTTCCAGACTTTCCATCTTTTCATATTTTGTGTGTGGCTTGCGTGCCTATTCAAACACTAAAACCACCCCTGCACGTGTTAAAACAGTACTGGAATGCAGAGCTGGATGGAAGACTGGACTGAGTCACCATCTGCTGGCCACAGAGCTTCCCTGCAACACAATATTAGTAATAAAAATGACTTGTGAACGAATCTTATGCAACAAACAATACTCCCATTGCCAACAAAAGTTCATGGCCATAAATGGCATCTTATTATACTGATCTTCATTTTTCAAGCATGCTGCTCTTTGATGTATTAAAATATAACTTTTGACTTAAAATCTGAAAGCTCATCAGATGAAGATGAAAAGGAAGAAGGGGCGCCAATTTTACACAAAGCACTTTTAATGGGAATGTACAAATCAGTGTGAGCCAGCTGGTCAGCTAGCCGACGTGCTATAAAGTGATTGTGGCCTCTTTGGGATCTATTTCCAATAGCAGAGTAAAAATAAACAAAACATTTGGCCATATTGTGTCCGAACTTCTTGTTTATAGAACTGTTGGATAAACATCATAAAAATCATGTGGGAATACTGAATATCAGTATGTCTGTGAATACCTATGGCACTCACCCTGCAGGCTTGTGCCTTCAGCTGAATCACAGCCATGCCGATATTCAGTATAATGGCACCACCAGAGTCCACTAACATGCACTGTGTTGATAAGTTTTGAGTAACGAACTCTTTTTTCAAAATACTTGGGAGGAAAGCTTCCTTTTTCCATCACTAATAGGGGGCATGCATATTTTATGTGCATACATTTCTAGCTGTTGCTCCACATAGCATAGCATCAACACAAGCACAACAGAATTGCTGAATGTGACTACAGTACATAATTTACCACAAAGGTGTCCAAAATTTGTAGGACCTCCCATCACATCCAATTACAGCCTGATTATGTCATGGGTTGAAGTAGGCATGTGGGACCATCATGGCTTCATATATATAGTATCTCTCTACCAAACAAGGGAATTCATCGTCGTATCAACAGCCACAGCACACCTATCTACATTTCCTAGTATACAAAGACTTTGATAAACACGATGGATTGTGCTAACTCTGTAAATACAGCTCTGAAAATATGCATTTTTGAAACTTGCTGTGTTCTTCTTGTGAAACTTGCTTGTGATGCCACATTTAAAAAAATGATGCCTGTGAAGGTCATTCTGACTGATCACCTTTATCCTATGATTAAACATTTCTCTGTTCATGGGAGTGGTCTCTTCCAGGATGACTAAACCCACAGGGCACAAAGGTTCACTGAATGGTTTGATGAGTATAAAATTGTATAAATCATATGTTTTGGTCTTCACAGTTACCAGATCTCAACCAAATTGAACACCTATGGGTGATTTTGGAGCTATGTATAAGACAGTGCTCTCCATCACCATTCATCCATTCAGTACACTTCCAGAGACTTGTAGAATCTATGCCAAGGTACATTGAAGCTGGTCTGGCAGCTTGTTGTGGCCCAACACCTTAATAGGGCACCTTATTTTGGTTTTTCATCTAATCTGTTACCCGTCTGTATGATTGTCTCCTATAATGTTCTCACTATTACAAACTAACATCCCAGCTTTTATGACATGCTACAAACTGTTAGAGGTTGGGGTGAGGTTGGGGTTCTTTCTGAAACATGACAAGAAAGTTTTCCTTTCAGAAAAAGTAGAACACGTTCAGAAAACTCAAACCATTAACAAAGAAACCCTTTTTTGCAAAAATTGTACTATAAGTTACCAAACAGATGACAAAAAGATAAGTCACCAGGCAGATGACAGGGCTAATGTTAATCATCTAAAATCTGGGGAAGTTGCATGGTGATACACAGGTAGCAGCAGCAGCAGCAAAAACAGCAGTATCCTAAGGCTTGTGGCCACCAGAGGAAACAATAAGTCTGTACACTTAATCAAAAAGTTTGGACTTTGAAAACAGGTTCTGCAGGGCTGATTAACACACTTCCAGCAGGGTGAATCGCACCCATTATAGCTGACATTGAGTATAAACCAACGACTATACTGAATATATGGGTGGACGTCGTAACAGTGGTTTACAAGTGAAGTCAGAATGTCTCTGAGACCCTCTAGTGGCTACCTTTAGTACATTTTAACTCCACCCATTCCCATATTAGTTAATGGAAAAGTTCATTTGTCGTTGTGGGTTGAAGTATATCATCCAACGTTAGGTGCATTACACCACCAAAAAGCATTTAAACAAACACCATCAAAAAATAAGTCAGTAGGGAGTAGTTTTTTTTTCCCTTTCTTGGGTTGCTGGACAAGATTAAAAAAAATACAGGCGATCACTATATCAGCAGCCAACTGATTCTACTTTTCCTCCAGGCCAAAAACAAACAGACACTAATCTTGTTCCGGGTTCCCAGGATAGTGATTTTGGACCCCTGCAGAATTTTTTATTTATTTTTTTTTTTACATCCAACAGCAGTGCCAAGGAGAAAGTTGTGAAAATTAGGAAAATTAGTATGAAACTTCAGCTAATTCAAAAAGTGTAAACACAGTAAAACAGGACTTTTTTTTTGGTTATTTATAGTGTGAGATAGTGGCAGTAGCTTGTCTAAACACCTATTTAATTCTTCTAAATACTGAGAAAATGAGGCAGTCATTGCTTTATGGCACCAATCGATATGCAAACATAATCATTGGAATGAGAAGTCTCTGAAAAAATAACTCCAACTGTCAGAATTATTCATCACAAATGATTCATCTCAAGTTATCCGGCATTTACCCTTGACCTCACCTGTCAGGGACTTGAGGGGCATTTCCCACAGGAGATTTTTTTTTTCAACAACTAAATGCACCATTTTCAATCTATTTAAAGCAGTGGTGCATTTAGTTGCTAAAATAATTTTTTTAAATCTCTCCTGGCGTAGATGCCCCTGGAGCCCCTATAGATGAGGTCTGGGCTAAACCCCTGAAGCCTTCAGATCCTAGCAACGTCCCTGGTGGTATATATTCATTTGTGACTTAATTAAATAGGAAAGCAAAAGAGGGTGGTGGCATACCAGATCTCGCAACATATAAAAAAAGTCAGTGTTACACAACATATAATGAAGGAATGCTGGAAGCTGCAATTAATTCTGGTGTCTATAAGATAGTTAACATTTGTGTACTCAAAATTCATGAAAATAAAATAGCCTTTAGTTACATTTTTAAAGCTTTCAGTTGATCCATAGTCATGTAACTAGCAGGATGTTTAATATTAAAGTCAGCTATGCAAAGCAATGCAATTATGCAGTCTTTTATACCTCCTAAGATCCCTACTAAGGGGCCTAACCCGAACATTTTCCAGCATGATAATGTCGGTGTGCACAAAGCAACATAGTTTGCCAAGATTGGAGTAGAAGAACTCAAGTGGCCTGCTGTTATGGCCCCATCTGTGTTCCTTGTGTTTGTGTGTATTATGTAGGTGCTTTTCAGTCCATTTCAGGTTTATCTAGTTGCAGTTCATTCCTGGTCTAACCCTGTGCTCCAGACCACCATGTTCTCCCTGTGGCTTGTTCTCTCTGTCATCTCTCCATGGCTACTTAAGGCATCAACAGTTTTTGTGCTACTAGTTAATTGTGACTGATTGATTCTGGTATATGACCCTAAGGTTGTTTGTACATTTTGAGATTTGCCTGTGCCCTTTGGGTTTGATTACAGATTGTATATATTTCCTTTTGTATACATATTGCTGTTCTTGTAAATATTCGCCTGTATGTTACCCAAGTCACCAGGTGTAGGGCTTGGCTGCCATTGTTGTTAGGTGTGGGCATTTTGTCTGTGTTTTCGGTTAGTCAGAGAGAAAAGGGAAGTCAAATGTCATTTGTTTATCATCTTTTTTTGTTCAGGTAAGACAGCTTCCTTTTGCACAGTTAGTTTTGGGTGTTTGTTATTTTGGCCTGGGCTGGCCTGAAGCAATACCGGTGACTAAATATTTTTTCTATAGTACATCGGATAAAAAGATCATTTGTGCCATTGTTCTCATTTTCACCCATGTCACATCTCACCTTTCTGTTATCAGCCCCAACCCTTGACTGGGGTGTAACACCTGCACCCTGACCTGAACCCCACTGAACACTTTTGGGATGAACTAGAACACTGTGGCTGAATGGGGAAATCCCCACAGCCATGTTCCAAAATCTAATGGAAAGCCTTCCCACAAGAGTGGAGGTTATTATAACAGCAAAAGAGGGAACTAAATCTGGGATGTTCAAAAAGCACATATGGGTGTTATAGTCAGGTGTCCACAACCTTTGACCATACAGTGTATATAGCCTACATCAGGGGTGTCTAATCTTATCCGGAAACGGCCGGTGTGGCTTCTGCTTGGTTGGAATGAAAACATGCACCTACACTGGCTCTTTGTGGATAAGATTGGACAATCCTGGCCTACATTATGACTAACTCACAGGCAACTGCCAGAAGTGACACCCTTGCTTAAGGCACTTTTTTTTTTATAACAAAATGACTATTTAGGAGCAGATGGCATAGACTTGCACTATATATATAAAATCAATAGATACTTAGCTACTGTGTAATTCACATGCAATTTACCATCTGATTCACCTTCAATTTAGTCACAATGAAGTAAAAAGTACGCTGACGACAGGAAAATCATGTTTAGCTTGTGCCATAATCATACAATCCAAGTCCAGCTTTACACAAAGTCATTTGTATGGCCACAAGATGCTGATAATTCATGGTTTTAGCGTGATGAAGATAACAAGAATTTCTAAACTACTCTGGCTTTTACTTCTACCATCACAGTGTACCACCAAAATGGATTATTTTACAATAACTGCACGTCACAAAGTGTTTTATTCAACTTATGCCACAGCGATTGGTGATTACAATTGTTAATTTTCTAATGATCGACACATTGTACTATTTAATAATTTACAGTTACATTTAATGTTCTGGAACGTCCATGAGACAAATCAGTTCCTGTTATCACTTATGTTATAGCATCTATAAACAGTTATTCCCTCACCAGCCTCTTTTTCTCTTTCTTGAAGACAAAAAAAGTCCAAACAAGTCCCTGTGAATGATCTTTTACAATGAGACACTAACATATTAGAACAAGCATTTTAATATAAACCTAGGCTATAATTTAGATTACAGCTGGAACTACAGTCAGAGCTATACTTCTGACCAATCAGAATAAGAATTCAACAGTTGGTGGTATAATTTAAAAGAACAGACACCCTTTTAACATTCTATTAACACTATGAAAAATTAAATAATGCTCCCAAAACACATTTTCACTTAACTCTTTTTACCAGAGGCCAAAAAAATTGAAATTCCACCTGTTTTGGGGGTACCCGTGTTCAGCATTGAATTTATTTGTGATGTCACCCTCCACAGTAGTGGTTAATATATCATATGAAAGTAGACACTCGGGGCTTTAAGAGTTTGCAGTGTTTCATAAGTATTTCTTTTTTACCTAGCCTCCATCCATCCATTCATTTTCTTTCGCTTATCTAGGTCCGGGTCATGGGGGCAGCAGTCTAAGCAGAGATGCCCAGACCTCCCCCTCCCTAGCCACCTCCTCCAGCTCCTCCACGGGGATACCCAGGAGATCCCAGGCTAGATGAAAGATATAATCTATCCACCTTGTCCTTGGTCTACCCCAGAGTCTTCTCCCCGTTGGACATGTGCAAAACACTTCCCCAGGAAGGCATCCAGGAGGCATCCTAGCCGTATTCCCGAACCACCTTGACTGGCTCCTTTTGCTGCAGAGGAGCAACATCTCTACTTTGAGCTCCCCCCATATGTCTGAGCTCCTCACCCTATCTCTAAAGCTGAGACCAGCCACCCTGCGAAAGAAGCTCATTTCTGCCATTTGTGTCTGCAACCTCATTCTTTTGGTCACTACCCAAAGCTTGTGACCATAGGTGAGGGTTGGGATGTAGATTGACTGGTAAACTGATAGCTTCGCGTTTCGGCTCAACTCTCTCTTCACCACAACAGACCACTGCGACGTCCACATAATTGCTGACGCCGCACCGTCTGTAAATCTCCCGCTCCAGTCTACCCTCACTCATGAATAAGACCCCGAGATACTCCTCTGCTTGGGGCAGGATCTCATTTCCGACCTGAAGGGAACAACCCACTCTCTTCTGGCTGAGAACCATGGCCTCATTTTTGGAGGACCTGGCAGCTACACACTGAGCTACAAACTGCCCCAGAACACGCTGGAGGTAACTGCTCAATGAAGCCAATAGGACCACATCATCTGCAAATAACAAAGATCCTGAGGTCACCAAACTGGACCCCCTCCACCACTTGGCTGTGCTTACAAATTCTGTCCATGAAAATCTTGAACAGAATTGGTGACAAAGTGCAGCCCTGGAGGACCCCAACGCACACCGATAACAAGTCTGACCTGACGTTGGTAATACGGACCAGACTCTTGCTCTGGTTATACAGGGACCTTATGGCCCATAATAATAGGTCCAGCATCCCATACTCCCAAAGCACCCTCCACAGGATCCCATGAGGGACACTCCATGATCCTTTTTAGGGTAAAGAGCTGGTCCATTGTTCCACAGCCAGGATGGAATCTTCATTGCTCCTCCTCAATCCGAGGTTCGACTAATGTCCGGATCCTCCTCTCCAGTACTCTAGTGTAGCCTTTCCCAGGAAGGCTGAGGAGCGTGATCCCCCTAAAGTTGGATAACACGTTCCGGTCCCCCTTCTTAAAGATAAGGACCACCACCCCAGTCTGCCAATCCAGAGGTACTGTCCCCGACCTCCACGCAATGTTGAAAAGGCATGTCAGCCAGGACATCCCAACAATGTCAAGAGCCTTCAGGAACTCAGGGCGAATCTCATCCACCCCAGGAGCCATGCCACTAAGGAGTTGTTTAACTGCCTCAGTGACCTCAGCCCTAGTGATGGACAAAGTCCTCCTGCAAGTCTTCCAGATCTACTTGCTCAATGGAAGGCGTGTCAGTGGGATTCAGGAGGTTCTTGAAGTACTCCTTCCACCGTCCAACTACCTCCCCAATTGAGGTCAACAGTTTTCCATTCCCACTGTAAACAGCATGGGCAAGGCCCTGCTTCATCCTCCTGAGTCGCCTGACAGTTTGCCAGAATCTCTTTAAGGCCAAACAAACGTCATTTCCCACGGACTTGCCGAACTCCTCCCAGACCCGAATTTTTGCTTCCACAACTGCCCTTGGTGCACTCCACTTGGCCCGCCGGTATCCGTCAGCTGCTTCTCTCAGCAATGGAGGTCTGGAACATCGCTCATTCCAGTTCAAAGTCTCCAGCCTCCAATAGAATGCAAGAGAAGCTCTGCCGGATGTGAGAGTCAAAGATCTTTTACACACCTACAGGAGGAGTAGTAATGGTCTGGTGCATTGTGGATTGGGCAGCAGTCGAAGGCAGAGGCCTTGGCGGACCAATCGACGGCTACTGAAACTGGCTTTACCTAGCCTACTATAACTTTAATAGTTTAAAGGTTAACTATTATAATTTTATTGTGGCAGTTGTATATTGGGGTTTTAATATCAAAACAGCTTTAGTTGTGCTGTTTGTTTTACCTTTGTACCAATGTTATTGCAGAGAGGTGTTTGCCTAGCAGGGGGCTAACACCCCTCCCCTTTCCCATCTCCCTGCTCACAGGCAGCTAAACACAGAGTCACAATACTCTATGCACAGAAACCCAACAATGTTCTGACTAATCGTATAACAGATTTGTGGCGACAAAATAATTAATTTGTTTATACTGATTGAAAATGTCCGATAAGTCGATTTCCATTCCGCTAGTGGAATGTAACGCCAGTGTACTGCAAGTAAGGGTTAATTATCTCTCCTACAATATATTCCACTGTGGAGGGGTGCTGAAACATTCTGTCATACTATGTTTTAAACACAGGCACAGCTACTAGCTAACTGTTAGATAGTTCATGCTCAAGAACAAAACAAACAAAAAAGTTGGTATAACCACATTTGGCTAGCAGATGTCCTTTATAATCCATATTTCCTTTTACAATAACACACTGTTAGCCAGTTAACATTAGCTTACATTTTCATACATAATGGAAAAATGGAATGGAAAAAATGTGGAGACAGTTTTTTGGAGGCCTAACATAGAAAATACTGGAAATATCTGTAGTTGTGTTTGTTTATGTTACAGAATGAATACAGTCATAATTTTACTGAAGAACACACAGTAACATAACCATTAGTAACTATACATAAATGGTAACATTTGTTTTGTACAAAATTGTTCAGACAGATTCATGCTTTCTTCACAAACAAATCATTGTTCAGAATTTTCGTAAATATGTGTTTCCAACAACCTAAAAGTGGCATATGAATTCCCCCTCCCCCCAAGTTGGGATAAGACATGGGAACATAAATGATAAATAAAAAATATATAAACAAATTATTTTATTACCTAAGATTTCCTAGTGATATTATACTGGGTACCAGAGCTTCGAAGTGTGTTTCGAGAAGGTAGAGCACTGTGTGTCACTGTTTTCCTCAAATGACATCATCGACTTGAAGCCTCGTTTTATTGATTGTTTTATTAATGGTTCCAGTTTTGGTGGGTGGTTTCGAGTATTCTATACTCTGACCATGCACAAGCATATTCATTCTCAAAGCCCCATCCACTGCCTATTTAAAGAAATATTATCACTGTCTAATTAAGCAAACTATCTTTTGTAAATTTGTATGTTACAGACATGATTACATCAATGGCCTATAAAAGCAACACAACTTAGGTGGAAATAGCATTATAAGCACTATAAGCATACAGAAAGATATCTCTGCCCATGTATATTATTTTAAATCCATGATTAAACTATGATTTAAAAAAAAGACGTAATATATTTTAAAGAATTCCTGTATTTGAGATGGCTTAATTCAGCTGTTTATATCTTTTTGTCTATTACTGGTCCAGATTTTAAACAGACAGTTTATGTTACACAGGCCTATGTGTTTATTTTCTGACCACTAGAGGCCTCTAGTATACATGTGCAGCCTTGAGAAACAAACCATTATGCAACATAGACGCCTGGAAAGCTTCCACTCTTCATCTTGCCATCAGTATTATTTCCTAAAGAACTTAGTTAGTTCTGTTTTCCAAAATATAAACAAAATAGTGATTTAAACCACAGTGACCCTGACTAGGATAAAGCAACTCATAATGGGGTAAAGAGACGAATCCACATGATTGGCTTGAATTATTCCTCACACCACTGTGGTCCATTGTTTCTTCAATTCCCCACTCACAACTTCAGTTCCTATCTGCAGTTAGTTCTCGTTTACTGTTTGATGCATAAAAATGGAAGAAAAAAAAATGTATAACTGTGGTTTCATCTTAGCCTGTCATATATGACCTCTTATTAAATGTGTATAGAGACACGAAGGAAGTAGTAAAGACTGCTTATGCCTCTGTTCAAGTGCCGGTGTAGCTAGTAGCTAGTTTTGCTAATCTGACAATAAAGTTAGTGCTAGGCCTAGCATATAACATGTAAATCAAACTGAAATACATTGTAAACAAAAAATGTTGTGTATAAATGGTATAGCGGGTTGTAGACTATACATTTTGGCTACTTCTGTTTCACATATTAACTAAAGGTACGTTCACTCATACAGCGACTCGCAGTGACAAAGCGACCGGAGACCGTTCATTTTCAATGAGAGTTGGCGACTTCCGGCGATATGAGCGACAGCGACCGTCGGCGACTAGATGTGGGCGTGTCTGGTGACGCAACATAGTTGAGAAAAGTTTAACTTTATGCAAATCTGGAGCGACTTGGTGCAGCGACTACCGATGGGAGTGAAGATAGTAGCTAAGCTATCTGGTGCTTGAGCTAAGCTAATTGGCGCTTGCACTTTCGCTGCAGATAGATGGCCGCGATGGCAAAGAGCACACACTGCTTCTCCTTCATCTCGTAGGACATGATGTATATATACACTGGTGAATTTTACGTAGGTAGGAACACTCTCTCTCCAGAATGTTTTAATTTTAGCGGCACGAAAACTGACTTGTTGTCAAAAGTGGAACGCTAGCTGCGCCACCCACTGATAAATGTTACTATGGCAACCAGTAGTAGGCACGCCTACTGGCAACTGCATAGTACAGCGACTGGCGACTTGCAGTGATAAAATCGCGGTGTGTGTGAACGCATCTTAAAAAACACTGGACACTGCTCGCTCTTAAGCGACATTAGAGGTCGCTAGACGCCCTGAAGAGAAACCAGCGGCTTGATTGGTGCTAGTGTGAAGGTAGCGAGACCGCTCGCTCCGCCCCCTAGCTGCTGGATCTCTAGAGTGGTGTACCCTAAATGCAGTTTTCATAATTACGACTTGGATTTGAAACGGGAGCATCCGGGGAGCGTGTGCAGGAAGCCGCGCTCGTTGTGCTCCCTCATGGCCAAAGAGGGCGCTCGTGCTTCTTCTTCGTCTCCTTCCGCGCGATTTCAGCGACGCTGACGTTCCGGAGGGTCATGTGATCTGCTCCGTTCCCAGGGTTCCGTGAGAGCCTATTTGCCCCACCCCAACCTCTTCAGTGCTGGCTAAGATTGCTTTGCCCTGCTCTCGGATAGAGACAGAAGGGGGAAGAATTTAACGTTAGAAAAATAAATAAATAAAGCCGTTTATGGGTCGCGTTCACGCATCCAGCAGTTCGCCGAGGGACTCGCGCAACCAACGTGGAGGAATGTGAGCGCGCGCGGGGTTCAGTCTCACCGGCCTTCTGCACGTGCGCGAGAAGGTGCAGCTCTCGGAACGCTGAACCCGAAGCTGAGGCTGTCAGCGCCGAGCTTCAGCAGCCGCGAGATATGTGGAAAAGCCCATCGATTTCTCTCATTTGGTCGTTTTAGCGAGTTGGGATTGTACCCGCTACTGTTTTGAGTTTGTTTTTGTTCGGTTGAGGGGAGCCTCGAAGCAAAAGGACGGACGTACGCTGAATCTCAGGAGAAGCTAAACTAACGAAGGCCCCTTGGATTGGAGAGAGAGAGAGAGAGACAGAAGGGGGGGGGGCAGCAGCCATCGCAGCAGAAACGGGCGAAATGAAGAAAAATTGAGTTTATTTCCCTAGACAAACGCGAGAACACGGATGTACGTGTGCTTCAAAACACGGGAGCTGTTTTGACACTTTCGGTTTCTGCCTGGGAAGCGAACACCACGAAAAAAAAACCCATAGTTGTAGCTGAAATAATTTTCGCTGGTCTTGCTAGCCAGCTAGCTAGGCTACACGGCTGCCTCTGCGCGGATCAGGGCTACAAGTAGGAAACGAGGGCCTTGTTATGCTGAAATGGTTCAAATCAAACGAGACCCGTGTGTGTGTGTTTCAGAGAGTTCCAGCAAATCGAAGCGAGCTGTTTTTTCCAGCCAGTGCGTCGGCTAAATCCGTTTCGTGACATGAACTCGCCTTTTCTTCAGCTCTTCGCTGGAAAGTTGAGGGTGGAGGCCTGAAGTGATCAATGGATGGATATTAAGGTTTTTTTTTTTTTTTTTTTTTTTTTTTTTTTTTTTTT
>CM040461.1:19520911-19540037 GCA_022758105.1 Pangasianodon gigas
AAAAAAAAAAAAAAAAAAAGACACTCCCTTCACTGTTGCACATGCACATGCAAGAACATCTGAATGCTCGTGCTCTAGAGGCAACATGATTAGCTGATAACTAGAGGCGAATTCCTCTTCTCATTGGTTGGATGTTTGTGGCCCACATGATTTTTTTTTTTATGCTGTTTTCTGAGAGCAGAGGACCAGTTTAACATAGGCATAACATTTCCTTTTTTTTTTTTTCTTAAAGCTAAGTGGCAAAAACTAGGGAGCCAAGTAAATAAATTTAGCATTCAAATGCATTCGTATATTAATATCGTGCCAAAAAAAAAAGGTACAATATCATAAACTTCAGATTCACTTTTATGTATTTACCTGCAATGTTGACTTGGGACAAATCTTTATCTGAAACTGATATTTCTTAGGCTGTCAGAAATCCAGTAAAAATCTTTCATCGCATGTTGCAGCTGCGTCCGATCCTACCCAGGGCGTAACAGCGATGTAAAACCTGTTAGTGCACTTCATGCTTAATAGAATACCTTTAGCGTTTAACATGGCATGTATATTGCCTTGTAGAGCGACCTTGTGTTTTTTGGTTGTATTTTAATATCGCATGACTTTTGTGCATAATTTTCTCTCTAGATTAAAGTATTATAAACTTATAAACTAGATTGTTTAGTACGTAATAAGAGCGCTGAGTTAAGTGACACTCCATGGGTTCAAACTGTAGTATAAAGTGTGCTTTTTTTTTTTTTTTTCCCATGTCAGGCCAAGAAATCAATTTTGAAATACTGAGTAATATTTTACTAATTAATTCAGTGATCATAAATTCATTAGCCTGCGCACTGGGCAAGTGAAAGCTCTCATGTGCTTGCTCAGTCCCCTTGTGTTCGTTGTTTGCTCACCTAATTAACTCGACTGAAAAGTAGAAGCCTCAGAAGCACGATACACTGTTATGTGTTAAATCAGAGTTTCAGTGATTAAATTATTAACTCGACAATGTCGCATGCAATTCCTGGTCACGTGACTGGACAGATTACTCCAATCAAATCAGTTTATCAAATAAACAAGCATTACATCTGATCGTGTTTTTCGAAAGTTTTTTTTTTTTTTTTTTTTTTTTTTTTTTTTTAATTGTAGCCCAAAAGCGCCAGAGGCAGTGCTGCATTTCTGTTATTGCAAACCGAAACGTCAACTTCCAACCTCAGGTGAAATTCTAAACATATCTGTATTATAGCATGAATTATTATCACGTGGTTGTCGCGCAAGATGGATGCAAAACTGCAGTAAAACAGTAACTATTTTAGTGATTTTTTTGTTGTTGTCGTGAGCTGCTGAAAAGGGTGAAGGAGGGTGTTTTGCGTAATGCCTGAGCTTCTCACTCGTGTGCAGTGTCTCTGTTATAAACAGTCTGAAGCTAAAAGCCCATTCTGAATGTTCCCATATATCACTGGCAGCAGAAGGTTGTGAGTTTGAGTCCCGGTATTGCCAAGCTGTCGCTTGTCGCATCCTTGAGTAAGCCGGTTAACCCTCGGCTGTTCAGCTCAGTTACAAGTCGCTTTGGAGGAACGAGTGTGGGAGGATAACGTTTAAATGTGTATTACCACTCACGTGACCATAATCAGTATTTTCTGACGAATAGTCTGCTTTATCATGTAGTCTGTTGAACGTATTGCTCGATACACAGACCTGTCGAATCAAGACCCTCGAAATGATTGATGATAGTATTGAGATTCGGTAATAGTCAATCTACTGCGATGGACATCAGGTTTAAATGGCTATCGATTTAAATGTCTGTCGGAAAACGTGATGCTGCAGCTTTAAGATCGTCAAAGAAATAAATCATGTTGTGTCTCCTAATATGCGGTTTAGCCTATTTTTATATCTTATACAAATCTTAATAGTCTGTCTTTCTCTGATGCATGACAGCGTCCCTTGTCCATACTCGCCAAACAGATAAAGCTGTGCCAGTCTTCTACGCCTGGAATGTTTTCGCTCGCAGAACATGAACGGGGGCTTAAATTAAAAAATGAAACATCACGGCTACTTGACTATACAGGAATTCAGCAGGTATCTCGGCTGCTGTTCAACACCGAGCACATGCACGTGTAGTTCATATGGTTGTATTTCAGTTTTCTAAGGAGCTTAGTTACAGCTAATAAGTTGTTAGGTTTACGTTTGTTTTCAGTTTTTGCAAGCATTCCTGATCTCGTTATAAGTAATAAAAAAATAAATAAACTGAATAAATGCTAATGTTAGTGACTACAGTCAGGGTTTTTGTTTTTGTCGGTGTTTTTATGTATTTTTTGGCTGTAATGACTTTGCAAGTTTGACGCATGCTGCGTTGCGTATCCTGCGTGGCCACGCCCCCCGAGTCAGTGTCACTGCAGCAATACCATGCTCTCACACACTGCTTGGAGCCTACACCCCTCCAAATAATACTACACCCCTCCAAAGCCACGAGCGATACTATGATCAATCAACAATAGTTATTGGATGTGATAGGGTGACGGTATATTGCACACGATCTCACAAGCCTGTGGTATGATATGACGCTGTATAGCGACACCCCCAACACCTCCAGTAATCGTGTAAAGACGGGCGCTCTGGAAAAGTCTATAAAAACGTGGTTGCTATGTTTCTTCACTGGAAGTCGAGTGAGATCTCAGACTTGAATGAACTGGGCTCATTTTATATTCACATACACACAATAATAATACTAAATAAATTCACGAGGCAGTGTTGTGGTGATATCAGCATCATTTACACAACAATCAGTATCCGAAAGAACCTGTTTTCTTGCAATTTATAGAGAAAACATAGCTGTTCCTTTTTTGGTTCTACTTTGTTTCATTTTGCAGAAGTTCTTTTAATATATGTACTGGTTTTTTTTTTAGTTTGTTTTTTGTTGTTTTTTTTTTTAAAAGAGTTTGCGAGAAGTCGAGTTTGCGAGACGTTTGCGTATTGTCGTAAACGAGTGTGCTGCGGTAGATGAATGTTTAGACAACCTAGCCCTTGCGCAAGCTTGTGGTTTTTCCACTAGCTGTCTACCAGCGATGAAACTATAAATAGCAATCTCTAAATAGAAAATGTAAATAGCAAGGAAATAACGGGGGGAAATTATATTACACATCTCAGTCTGTATGTAAATTCTCATTACCAAAACACGTTCTCTCTAAAGGGGGAAAAAAAAAAAGAACTTTTCTGACCATAGAGCTGGGCAACATGATATAATATTGATATTGTGATAAATTATATCATAATACGCTTTCCTGAGATATCAGTGATATGATTTTCTGAGAGATTAGTCATATGTTTTGTGTATTTATTTTTAAAATATTTGCAAACTGATGGTAAGGTTTTGTACTTAATTTTTAAATATTAAAAGTTTTTATAAAGTTGATTTTTCCTGCTTTTCTGTGTTAAATGTGTTTTTGTTTTTTTGTTTTTTTTTAAACGCAATGCTAGGGTTTTGCCAGAAGTTTCATAGCAAGTCTACATATATCTTGATAAATATGATGTATCATAGTAATGTCTTAGAGTTGTGATGTGATATTTTTGTCACATCGCTCACCCCTAATCGACAGCATAGTTTAAAAATGGTGTGGTGGTGATGAGAGCATTGAATAACTATTTTTCTTAATCTTTAGATAGGATAGTAGCGCTTTCAGCAGATTTTATTGTTAAAATGTGTTACATTAATGATGTGAGGCATGTTGCAGAAATGAGTATTATTGTTGTTTAAATAATTGTTATATTATAGAGAAAGTATAAAAACTATGCTAAATTATGCAAAAATAACGATACAATTAAGCATTTAATTTTTCAGGACCATGGCTTATCTTTGATCCGGTGAGAATTTCGGTTATATCTACCAACTTCCTGTGTTGTTGTAGTTGTTGTTCAGTAGCAGCACTTACCACGTCGCCTACCCTGCTAGCGGGCCTGGTTAAATGCTGCTAGTGTGGTTGCGTGTTGTTTTTTTTCTTTCCTTTTTTCCTCATCATACCACATGCTGTTTATTGCTGAGGCTGTTCAGTTATCTGGATTTACTTACACTGCAATCTAGCCAACTAGCAGACCTGTGGCTTAGTACCAGTAATGGGGTTGAGTGGTTTTCCCTCACCACACTACATGCTGTCCACTGCTGAGCCTGCAGTGTTACCTGGATTCTGCCAACGCGTGTTACTCAGGCAGGAGGCTGCTTTCTCTCTGTACGTTAAGGATAACTTCTCTGTTTGGGCTGTACAGCAGTGGCCCGGTGAGACAGAATGCACAGGCCCAATCTGTACTACATGCCTTTCCTCCCATACTGCTTCCCACATTCAGCAACTAGGCCGGAGAGTCAGGCTTGTGGCCCTGAGATGACCTGTAAGACCTAAATTCCACTTCTGCATTTGCTGGCCCTAAGAACACCCTGGTGGCTTCCTCCATGAGTATTTCTTCTCTTCCAAATGGTCGAAGAAAATTGGCATCATTAGCCAGGTCACATGTGCCTGTGGGCTTGGCCCTTCTCTGCACTGCGACCCAGCATTCCAGGAAACACTCCTGAACGCAAGAGCTCCTAGTACTGGGTCTTAAGTACAAGCTGTACCTAATGCTGCATTTGACTTGCCTCAGAAGTTGGAACTCGGACCTCGGATCTGACAATGATGTCATTTTCAAAGTATGTGTGTGGTGCGGGGGGGCAGGGGGGTTTAACAATAGACAAATCCATGTACAATCCTTTGTTAGCAACAAGTTAGCCAGCTAACTGTGATGAGTGGTGTGCATTTTCAGTGTTATAGATTTAACAGCGAATATGTCTATATTGATTGATCTAAAGCAAATACTTGTGTATATATAGCATAATTCATTTAAAGATAATGAGGGCTACTTTGGTTACTGCTGATGCTGTGAGCAGCCATGTTGAATTGATGTCACTTGCTGAACTTGGAATTGAGGAGACCATCCCGAGTTCCCGAGTAGGAGTTCCTAGATTAGGGGGTGTTTTTTTTTTTTTTTTTTTCTCCTGGTTGGGAATTACGAGTTACACCCTCTAGTGGAATGAACCATTAGGCTTTATCTGGTGCATTGCCTGATACTAGCTTTTCTCCAGAGACTGCTAGACAGCGACACGTCCCCACATACGCTAGAGGAGTGTGTGGTTGCTAAATGAATAATGTTTACTTCTGCTATTTGAACAGAAGTGTGTGTTTCAGAAATAACCTTTTAGCTAAATAGAATAGTCTTAGTTTCTTAATGCCAAGCCCCAACAGTAGTGACATTGAGTATTGAGTGATAGTTTTACAAAGAAAGAATGTGCTTCTGTTAGAAATGGTTCTGTGAAATCTATATAAGAATGCATAAAGCAAAAAAAAAAAAAAAGCTGATTATGTTGGTTCTAAATTTCTATAAATGTCAAAGTTCCCATTTTTCCTAAGTCATAAACATTGTATTATAAGCTATCTTTGATTACGAACAAGAGAACAACCGCTCTCTCTCTCTCTCTCTCTCTCTCTCTCTCTCTCTCTCTCTCTCTCTCTCTCTCTCTCAATATAGGTGCAGGAGAGTCTGGGAAGAGCACTATTGTCAAGCAGATGCGGATTTTGCATGTTAATGGCTTCAACGCTGAGTAAGTATTCATGTAACAGTATGTTTTGTTGGTGTTTAGGTCTGTTCATTATAATTCATTTAACCTTGCAACGCGTGGTTATGTAATACCTATGCACTTGCAGCTTTTATTTTAGTTAGAGATAACATCATTTTAATAAAATTAAACTACTTTGTGTAATTAAGGATCGTTTGCGAGGAATATAAGGATGTTTAACTTTGTCTGGCTTAAGCCAAGAGAGTGACGATGTTTATAACAGAGTTTTTGAATGGCTCATCTTGGACCTGTCCCAAATTATTTAGCCAAAAAAAAAAAAAGTACCTTGTCATTTTGCATGGGTGCATCCTAAATGTGAGCAGAGTGAATAATTGATAAATGTAAGGTTCATAACTAATCATGATAATCTACATGGCTGGAAATTGCGATGAACTGAATGTTGAGACAGAATATAACTGAGTAAGCAGTACAGCCTGTAGATCTGTAGGTGATGATGTATGCTATGTGTGCTAGGGTTTAATGATTTTTTTTTTTTTTTTTCATTTTCTCAGAATTCCTCTCAGTGCAACAAAACTGTTATGAATTAGTAATAAATTGTTGATGCTAACAATAATTTTCAGATATATAAAGAACATTATTCCTTTTATATTAAACATTATAATGAATAGATTAGTCGAATCCAATCATTTATAATAATAATAACAAATTGCTTGTTTTCTAAAGATTTGATGCATTTAACCTCATTGTCGCAAATATACACCTTTCAGGGTAGACCCATAGAAGATTGGGTTTTGTATTAGCCAGTGATCTTTTGTTTTTTATCTTTGCACTGAAAAAATAATTAAAAGCAATAAATCAAATACGCAATAACTTGGGCTATTTTAGAAATAGTACTCACTTTTCCTAAAATGTATAACACATTGTTAAAACCTTTTTTTTTATTATTATTATTCTTTTTGTTTGTTTTTATGTATTTATTTATTTATTTTTATTTTTATTTTTTTTAAGGTTAAGTTTTTTAAATAACTGGACTTGTAGATTCATACCAAATGCCAGAAATCATGCTCATCACACTCCTTATCAAATGCTCCCTGCTTACAGCGTGAAATAACTTACAGAAATGTTAAAAATTTTTGTAATTAATTTAATTGTAATTAAATTGATTAACTGTAATCAATTTCAGTGGGGTCCCAGGAGGACTACTGGTTAGGCCTCGGCGCTCTCGCCGCCATGGCCCGGGTTCGATTCTTGGCCAGGGAGCCTACCCCAGCCACTGGGGTTGCACACAACAGTGCACTCCCAGTGCCGGTCCTAAGCCCAGATAAAATTGAGGGTTGCATCAGGAAGGGCATTCGGCGTAAAAACTGTAACAAATCAAACATGCGGACCAGTGATCCACCGTGGAGACCCCTAACAGGAGCAGAACAACAACAACAATTTAACCAACAGTGTTTTCCTTTGTCTACTGTGGTACCTAGCACACTACCTTGGCCAGGTCTCACTCGTAAAAAAGGTTCCTATCTTTATGCAACCACCCTGATTAAATAAATATTAAATAAACCACTCAATTGCAAATCAGATTTATTCACTATGAGTGCAAAAATTCACACCTGTAAAATCTACCTAGTTTGTTTAGTCTGGCTCATTTCATGTCAAAATAGGCACAAGGGTAGTGATGAAACTATCACTTAACCGTTTAATGGTCCAGTGGAAAGAGTTTTGTCCCCTTTCATTACATTTGTAGTTATGTACTTCATTTTCTGTTAAAACTGTGTTGCATATGCATAATGTTTTGGTAGAATATACAGTGCATACACTTAAAGGACAAAGTTTTCAAGAGCACCTATCCAAAATTTTTTTCTTTTTTGCTTTGAATCTTGTACAGAAATGAAATCTTACATTTGCTTTTGAACTGCAGTCCCAGGTTCAGACGTATCAGCAGCTCCAGGTTACCATCTTGGTCCACTCTCATGCCCCAACTCTGACTAATGTAAACAAAAAGTCTCTCTAACATAGCTTTATTTCTTTAATTGCAGAGAGAAGAAGCAGAAGATTCAAGACATTAAGAACAACATAAAAGAGGCCATAGAGGTCTGTAAGCTTAAACCAAGCATTTGTTTATTTGGTTAATAATGAAAGTGATTGCTTGTGGCGTAAATGATGCTTTTGTAATGCTGTTAAACCAGTATGAACACTTTCACTATTTTTATCACCAGAATAATCAGTGTATATATACAGTGGGGTCCAAAAGTCTGAGACCACACTGAAAATCTGTTTTGTTGAAAATTCTAAAACAAACAAACAAAAAAAGCAGTATCTTGACTAGTCAGTTTTCAAGATGTTGCATAATGTCCAGGTTCCTATTTAAATGTAAGCAAATTTGTGATGTTCATGTTAACTGCTTTGTGCAAAAGGTCCGATTTTTCCATGAGTCTTATCCCTTCCACTGAAGCACGTGTTCAGACGACATGCCGATGGATTTAATCTAATATGGATCATCAGTTGTGGAGTCTGTGTCAGCTCGAGTGCATGCTGTCATTAAAGCAAAAAGGGGACAAACCAAATACTAAGTCTGAAATACATGTAAATATTTCCAAGATTCTACTTTTCACACAAGTTGTTGCTAATAATATTCTTTGTAATGAAAACCTTTATCTCTGTTAAATTGAAAAAGAACACCAAACAGAAGCATTTTCACTAGTGCTCTCAGACTTTTGGACCCCACTGTACGTATTTATTTATCTCTCTATCAGTCTCTCTCCCTCTCTCCCCCCCTCTCTCTCTCACATATATATATATATATATATATATATATATATATATATATATATATATATATATATATACACACTAGGTAATCTTTTCTATAAAAAAGATCTCTGTAATGGAGTTTCTATGCTTCACTTATGTGCAAGTGAGAAAGATTTGTAGTGCTGTCAGGGTTAACCATGTTAATCTTCTTTCTCACTTTCAGACCATAGTTGCTGCTATGAGTACTCTTGCTCCACCCGTCCAGGTCGCCTGTCCAGAAAACCAACGGCGAATTGAATACATCACCAACTTACCTAATCAGAAGAACTTCGAGTTCACATCTGTAAGTATTAGGCTGTAACCAAGCAAAACAAAGCGTTCACAAGAGATGGAGGAGTATTTACATTTACAGTGTTCAACTTATCCAGAGCTACAGAGTTAAAGAGGTGCTTTCTTTAACATCTCCTCATGCTAGTAAAATAGTTCTTAGAATGTTAGCAAGCTAAAACCCTGTCAGAGAGAAGTGAGTACAGGAAGAAAACAAGTCAGTGTATTTTTAAAATGCTAATAGAGGTCATTACTTGAGAAATGAAGTATCCTTTAGGGTGTCGTCATTGGTCCCAAGTTAGTAATAAAATGCAGAATGTTTTGGGGAATGTGTTGGAATGCATTATGCTTCAGCTAAGTATTGTGTATTAATAATAATGGATGGTAGTAAATGTGTTACAGATTTACTTGCCCAACCTTATTAAGCTGTGTGATGTTCTCTTGCATGTACCTTAATTTTCTCCTTTATTTAAGCAAAACTTTTGTCTTCAGGCAAATCAGATATCTATAGGAACATGACTAGGATTTACTGTCTTAATACACAATCTCCTCTGCTTAAATTTAAATAGACTGTTGGTCCAGTCACTCCTTTTATTAGCCTTTTGAAGACAATAAACCTCTGATAAAATAGCTGCTATTTTTACATACTATCCACAGTCCTACTTGAAAAAAATTAAAGCGATAAAAACCACAGTGCTATTTTTTTTTTAATACATGCGTTTTGTCACTTGTTGCTGCCATATCATATCCCATCCTGCAAGGGTTAATAGAAGATGTTATTGCTGCTGTATTCTGGGTAGAGTATCAAACTTAAGGTGCAGCCAGTCACAGTGAGATCATACTGAATCCAGAGGGCTCTCTAGAGTTCTTCACATGGGACATTTGGAGAATGAATTTATCAACTAGGGGTCTAGCAATGCAATATTAGTCAGCTCCATGGGGATTTTCTGTATGTGCAAAGTGAGTTGTTAAGGGATTTAACTGGAGGAGGTTAATGAACAGTTGCTGTCTTTTTGTTTTTTTCCCCTGCTCATTAACAGCCTCAGGGGTCTTCATAGGCCTTGAAGTGCTCCAAGCTTCCATAGTCCTCAGGGTCAGATGCTTAGCAGGAAAGTCCCAAAAGCTCACTGCCATGATTCCATTGCTTCCTGAGCAAGCTAGTGCAATAAAGAAATAAAGCAGATGCGACTGTTATTATATGTATTTCTATCATTACGAAAATGGCACAAGCGATGACGTCTCTCTTTTAACTTATTGTATTGTATTTACCAGGCGTTTGGTCTGAATGGAAGACCTTCGCAATATGAACACAAGTTAAGTAGTGCTTGTGATGGAATACATTTTCTTGTTTCATTTACAAATTAGAATATTGAAATGCATCAGGTACTTTTTTTTTTTTTTAAAGATGTACAGCTTCTGTCTCTGAGACTTTAAACGTGTAAATATTATTTAGGCGTGAAATAAGACCTCAAACTATTCTGATCTTAATGTAAAAAAATGAAATGGTCAAAGCTCTATGGATCACTCAGTCATTTTCTGGGCTGTTTCTTGTTGTTTTCCAGTATTACACATACCATTTAAAAAAAAAAACAACAAAAAAAAACACTTGATGAATTGCAGCGTGCTGTCCAGATTGTGCAATTTCGCTGCGAGAATAAAATGGATGAATGAATATGAACAATAAGACCACTAGCACACATCCAGTCTTGGATATTTTTTCCTGCATGTCTTGTAATGTGTTAAGTCCGTTATTTCTGAGAAATTTAAGACATTCCCAATACCTGAAATGAGTTGTCTTAAAGAGAAAAAAATGAACCATTCCAAAAAATTTTAGAATAAAAATATTTGAATTGCCAAGATGGAAGCTTTAGTTTGGGACCAAACTGTGGCCTGTGTCAAGAGGGCAAAGCAAGCTGGGATCAGTGTAAAAGGGCATGTGATGGCCCTCACATGAGACAGAGTCCTGTGTCTCGCAGACACATGATCAGGGGTCCAGGCGGGTTTCATCTGAGAGCGAGAGCTTTAGTCCAGCCAAGCAAATATGGTTGTGTGGGATTTTTTTTTTCTGTATATTAATGTGACAGAGATTATATTTGGTTTTCTGTCTTTATTCCACTTTACTACTTACCCTAAATAAACTGCTTATAATTAATAATAAATGCACAGTCCTGGACACTGATAAAATGACTAAACCTAACCTTATCCATTTATTTATTTTTATTGCTTCGAAGTATGTTTTTATGTTGTTTTTCATATGACTAATTTGTGTCATCTCGTTTTAGGAGTTTTATGAGAATGCAAAAAAACTATGGCAAGACGATGGAGTGAAGGCCTGTTACGAGCGTTCCAATGAGTATCAGCTGATCGACTGTGCTCAGTAGTGAGTATCTATACAGTGATGCACGCTGTAATTGTGTTAACCTTTACATTCAGTATAACATCATAGCATGCCGAATATGGAGCGATAGAGAAGCAAACTAAAATAACACACACACTATATGGCCAAAAGTTTGTGGACATCTGACCATCACCTCCTGCCTACTAAACCAGCGAGATGTTTTTTTATGGGTCAAAATAAGGTAAAGGAGATGTCTGGAGACTGAGCACAGTCCAACTGGAGTACCTGAAAGTTCACAAGGGAAAAAAAAACACACCATGATGTATTTTAATGATCAGATCTGAATGGCTGTAATTAATTGTGTGGTGATGTAGGTTTTTAGATCTCATTTGTAATGTTTTGGATTTTGAATGATGCTAATTCCTTTTTTGTCCCTCTTTTTTTTTTTTTTTTTTTAGCTTTTTAGACAAAATAGACATTGTGCAGCAGAGTGACTACACACCTTCTGACCAGGTGAGTGTCTCAGTTGTTTTTCCACAAGACCAAAATGTTAACCTCTGTGCCAAGACCATGAAACAGTCAAAATAAAAAAAAAAAAAATCATGCATGTTATATAAATTAAAAATATAAATGGATATAGTTTTTAAATAAGGATTTAGTTTTTAGTTGGATTTTGTTTTTAAATAAATAATATAATATAATTTGTGTTCCCTGTTGCAGACCTCACAGATGTATAGTTGTGGGTTTGCTGACAGAATTAAGGCTCCGCTTAAATACTTCTACATCTAGCAGGTTTTCTAACATACCAGAATGACAACCACTACATTTGCCTAATTTTAGCAATACTGTACTATAATGTAATACAGTACTGTAATACTGTACTGTAGTTAAGTTAGCACTTGCACACCACTGAATATTTCTGTGCGTAAAGGTCAAAGCCTGGGACTGAGATTAATATTTAAAATATGATCGCAAAGCTAGTTTAATATGATGATAATTATCCTCGTGTTTACCGAACATGATCCATGTTTTGTTGCCGCAATGTGCTTTCACATCAGTAATGTTCCACTAAATATCAGGTCTCATGATGCTCAATCGTGTCTGTATACGCTGAATTAGGCACACAGCCAGTTCAGAAGCAGGTAGTATTGATACAGAAAAAAACCCAAAAAACCCTGTAACATTGTGCCATGTTCAGTGTTCTGGTACCTCTACCCATACCCCATTCAGCGCTTCCATAGCTAAACCAGAGCCACAACAACAGCAAAAAAAAAAAAAAGTCCAAAATGCTGTCTTCATTTTTTGTGCTCCTCTCTTTTAGGACCTGCTCAGATGCAGAGTGCTGACCTCCGGTATTTTTGAGACAAGATTCCAGGTGGACAAAGTAAACTTCCAGTAAGTGGTCTCCAAGTGTTCAGCAAACGCCTCTTTTTATCTCGTGTATTCTGAGCACTCATCATGCACATCATGCTGGCTTTCTTGAGCCAAAGCAGTGTGTAAAAGGGATATTCACTGATACTGGGACACTGCAGATGTACAGTTAGTGTGCGATGTGAAGTGCTAGTATAGAGTAATGTGTATGAATGACCACTAGGGGGCAGTGTAGCTTATAGTTCCATTGGCTATCATGAGACATAAAGCTTACAACGTGTAAAACTCTAGTGTATTAAGTACACAGAATTTCTAACAAGGTTCTCAAAGTGGAGTCCATGAAGCGTAGTTAGGGATCTATATTTAAATTTTGGACAGTAAATATTGGACCATTATAAAAGCTGTTATATTTATTATAGAGTTTACTCACTCACTTTTGGTAACTGCTTTATCCTTGTCAGGGCCTCAGTGGATCCGGAGCCTATCTCAGAAACACTGGGCATGAGGCGGGAATACTTATTATTGTGTTCTTATAGTTATTTAGTATATTCTTTTAGTTATTTATATTAATTAATACTCATTTAGCCTGTTTTACTGATCACTTGAATTAAATGGGTTTAATCCAAACCTCACGCATATAAAAACAAATAACAGTAATGACTAAAAATAATGTTATAAATATAAGAATAATTTTATTAAAAATGTGTTCTGTGAGTGGAGAGTTCAGAAATTAAAAAGCTCTTTCCAGTATCCAGTTTCCAGTAAATAGGCAACATATTATTGTATACCTTTAACGTGCCTAATATTTGAATATTTGGATTATGTTAGTAAAAAAAAATCTGTGCTGCAGCTTCCTGTGGTTCTCTGATCCCAGGACCTTGTCTCAAAAAGAACAATTGATTTAACTCAGATTAAATGCCCTGTGATGTTACGTGTAAATATTTAAATAAATCTGAAGGAGCACATGGATCCTTGTGTTTTTATAGCTCTGTCTAAATCTATAGATTTCTTGGAACTCCGGAAAATTTTTAATAGTCAGGTTTCATCTTAAGTCTTGGGATTTGGAGCTAAAAGACCTGTTTTGATCAGTGTTTAGTCTCAAATGATCAATCACATCAGTGTTACCATGCTATATGTTTTTAAAAAACATGTATACACAGGAGTGACCTTTACTTTTTTAATTTACCTCTGTTCCTTTGCTTGGTGATGTACTTAATGACCATGTCAGTTTTAATTACATATTACTTTTTACTTACTCATTAGTACTATTTATTTCGTTGCTTAATGCTCGCCTAATGCCTTTCTTCTGACTGACCCGAGGCACTAAAGATCCAGGCTTGGGTCCTTCTGTTTAGTGTATATATTAAAATGGCTGCCCACTTCTAAATAATTTAGTTTCCACAGATAGCTAAATGTCCGTGAGTTTGGAGCACTGCTGATTGGCCAGCTATTCAGTGTATACATACTGTACTGTAGACAATTCAAGCTCAGTTCTGTAAGGTAAAGAAAGATGTGTACACTTTACCATTTTTTAATGAGATAAAGCAAAGAGTGATTCTGCGTATAATGTCCTGTATAAAATGCTTGTTTCTTCTCTCAGCATGTTTGATGTGGGTGGGCAGAGAGACGAGCGTCGGAAGTGGATCCAGTGTTTTAATGGTAAATATGTCACACGTTCTTCTGTAGCGGACCACATGAGGAAATGAACATAATTTATCGCACAACCCCTCTTCTGAAAATTAACCAGTTGTCTTTTTTTCCCTTAATTATTATTGCCGAAAGTAAAGATGCTGCATTTTTTTTATTCTCAAGTTTACCAAAAAAGCATGTGCGAATTTCACATGCAGATCTATTTCTATTTTCACATGCAGATGATTTTCTAATCATATCTGCTAATATACAGTGTTATATTTTATAATATTTATTGCATTTTTACTGTTGCTCCATTAGAATTGTGCCTTGTTGCCCTATTTCAAATTCAGACAACAATTTGTCAGATGGGGACACAAATGCAATAAGTATTGAGACTGTACTGATTTACTTTGGTGTATCTTAAACTAGTGACAGCACACTTTACTGGCATTAAAACATCGTTCTTGGAAATTACCGTCCATCACTAATCAGTTAAATCCTTCTGAGATTCCCGATTGCACCATAATCGCCTCAGGCCTTGTGGATTAAGTCGTAACGTTTGCGATTTCTGTCTTCCCTTTTTCTCAGATGTAACTGCCATCATCTTTGTAGTGGCCAGCAGTAGCTATAACATGGTCATCCGAGAAGACAATCAAACCAACCGCCTCCAAGAAGCACTTAATCTCTTCAAAAACATCTGGAACAACAGGTGAGCCTGTTCTTTAAACATAAAATGTTTAAATAAGCATATAAATTAATTGTTATACAATAGAAACACTGCAAATCCTGAATAGATTGTGTTTCCAAATGTATTTAAAAAGATTGACAACTTAAAATCTGTCAAATTTTCTTCCTCTCTCTTTTTTTTTTTTTTTTCCCTCAGATGGTTGCGGACGATCTCTGTAATTCTCTTCCTGAATAAGCAGGACCTCTTAGCTGAAAAGGTCTTGGCAGGAAAGTCAAAAATCGAAGAATATTTTCCTGAGTTTGCTCGCTACACCACACCAGATGATGGTGAGAACCATTCACACTGTTCATACCTCATACATGATAGATCATAGTTCCAGAGTATAATATACAGTATATCCTCAATCAGGAGTCCAGCACTGTCAAGCGGAAATCTAAGATTGTACTTAGGCAAGGTTTTTTGTAGATTGTGTATACCGTGTATATATATATATATATATATATATATATATATATATATATATATATATATATATATATATATATATATATATATATATATATTTTTTTTTTCATTTGTCTTTTATTCAGCAATGCAGATTATCGGCTCAATGCATGACTGGCTACTCTCATAAACCTTAGCTTTAATTCAGTAAAAATATTTTTGCCCCGTACATTACATTTACATTTCTATATCATTAGACACTTCATTCAATCTTTAAAAAAAATAGGAAAAGATACTGTGTGTTGAAGTTAAATAGTATGTAGACTATCATAATTATTAATATATTTTAATATCTTGAGTATATTGTGTTCCCATTTAATTCATTTGATATTTTCCTTCAATATGCAGAGATACTGTTGATTAGCAGTAAATATCATTCACTACAGTTGTAGACACTTTATGTGCAACATTATGGACATGGACTGAATTGCAGGCCGGACATGCTCTACATTCATTTCATAGCAAGCTTTATCACACAGCTCCTTGCTTATAAATCCGAACATTTCTGTATTGCAGTTAAATATCACTTCCTCCACTGTATTTTTCATCAATTATGTATCACGCTAATGCATTCGCTGACATGCGCTAGGGTCATTGTGGTAAAATTCTGCTTTTGCTCTCAGTCTGATAGGATTTTCTTGTTAGCAATGTTGGCACTTCTGCATATGGGTGGAGCTAAAAATAGTGCAGGCCATCGATTGATCAAACACAGTCATCACAGAACAGTCGTGATTTATGTCTCTGGCTGGAACTGCTTCTCTCCCGGCACAAAAATGTTTAGTAGTAGGCTAGTGTAGTGTCTGCCAGAGTTTCTCACCCTTTTCAAAAGTCTTTTGTTCTGGTGGATTTAAGAGGCCAGCATTGAAACTATTTAGGCTATTTTAAACAGCAGTGAATGTTAACGTATACCGTGCATCGTCTAGCAGGGCTTGCACTCAAACTTCTTTTCATGATCACTAAACATTAAAGATTTGTCATGCAGGTGATTGTGCACGCACGCTGCCATTAAAAAAATTGCTGTGTTTGTGCCTAGTTCAGTCTATGAGAAAGGTGGCAGAGCCAATACATTAAATTAGATCATAGTAGTAACATCAATAGTAAGATCATGTGATGCCTGCTTTCATTTCAGAATAGTATTTTACTACTAGTGCCTATCAGGTTCATCGCCCTCCAGCGAAACTCCTCCTACTTTACTGGGTATAGTTCTGCGATGGGAAAGCGACACATGCACATGGACGGGATACGCATAGAGTTGGGTTTGTGTGCCGAGCTGTGCTGTTGCACCGAGAAGAGCTCTAAGTTATAGTTTTCAGATTCTTCATGAATAAAATTACAGCATGAGATGGAGAAACTCACCATCTGTGCTTTAAATAGTCTTGGTGTGAGAATTTTCAAAATCAGTATGATTACTATAACATCAAGATCAGTTGTTTCTGTACAAGCTATTTGTTTTACAATAAAACGATTAGTAAACTGATGTTTGACCAAATGGATATTTCATTGTAGTATTTATTTTATTGATAATGTTTGGAAAGTATTCTTTAAAAAATGTATTAATAATAATAATAATAATAATAATAATAATAGTACTGAATTTTAAAAAAAAAATACAACTGAATGCTTTCCCATTAAGTAAAATGTTAGCATAGCCAAATTGGCCCATCTTGCAAATATAGGCCGTTTGATTAGTTGCTTTTATTCATAAACCTATTTTATTAATGTTTTCTATTGATCTTCAGCCATTTACATTTACATTGAAATGACTTTTTCAGCAAGCCCCGAGCCAGGAGAGGATCCGCGAGTCACGAGGGCGAAATATTTCATCCGGGACGAATTCCTGGTGAGTGGAAATAAAAACGCAGAACTACTCTGCCATGTGCTGCCACTTGTATCCATCTGTAGCGGTTTGATTTTCTTATGATTGAAACATACATTCATATCTTCTGCCCTTCTTTTTTCCTTTTCATGTATCTCCTCAGAGGATCAGCACAGCAAGCGGCGACGGCCGCCACTACTGTTACCCACACTTTACGTGCGCAGTGGACACGGAGAACATTCGCCGCGTCTTCAATGACTGCCGAGACATCATCCAGAGAATGCATCTCCGCCAGTACGAGCTCTTGTGATCGGATGAGCTCTGGAGGCAGACTTTTAAAAAGAGACGGACTTTTGAAAATCTTGTGTTTTGGCGGAGTTTGAGAGTGATGGATCGTCTAAGAGCTGTGGGCTATGGGCCCCTTACACCACACACATACACACACACAGACACACACACTTTTATCATGCTGTTGAGGACCAAATATCATGCAGTATCCATTTGAAGCAGCAGCCCCATTTCAAGGCAGTTAACTGCACACACATACACACACTGACTGAGACGTAATTAAAAGTTTATTTAAAAGTCAAGTCATATGATCATTTGCATAAGTAGATGACACACAGACGTATCTAAAATTGCTCTACCTGACAAAATTGTACTCCTACAAACACATAGCTTACAGTCTCTAGTTTTGCTTCTTGTGTCCGCTCACCCACACATCAGAGTGTGTGCCGCAACACATATGCACACACACACACACAACACATGCGCGTGCACACACATACACACACCCCGCTGACCCCGGCAGTACCTGACAGTCTTGAGCCGATTTGTGATGGCCCCACTGCTGGACCTGAATCACAGGACTGTGCTTGACTGTTTTTGAGTTTTCAGTTGGCTGGATCAGCTTTATTTGCCATCCCTTGACCTCTCTTATGGAGAGAAGGATGATTTCTCACCAAATGCTAGAAGAGCAGGACAGGCTGCAGTGAACAAGACGGACACTTGAGACACAACCGTGTCACGTGACTTGCTAGCTGCTTTTGGAACGATAAACTTGAACGATCGCAACTCTCCACTCCGCATCCCCACTCCCTTCTTTGATCTACTAATTTAATGCAAATAATTTGATTGAGAGCACTCTTGCTTTTGGGGGGAAAAAAAACACACACACACAAACACACACATACACACACCAGGTAAAGATGACTTTTGCCAATGGAATACTGCTCCCTTCTACCGTATTTCCTATTGGTCACTCTTGCCATCTTCCCAGTCCTCCTTTTCCTGTTCTCCTGCTCTCTCTTCCCTTCCAACCCTCTATTTTATTGCTGGACTATTACTCTTGTACAGACTGCAAAATGTATTATTTTGTACTTTATTGAAAAAAAAGACTTGTAGAAGTTCCTGTGCCTTGATCACAACACTGCGTGTAAAAAGAAAAAAAAAAGAGCTAAAGGCGTAAGGTATGTCTGCGCTGTATTGCTTAGCCTCTTAGCCACCCTTCCAACCGATCAGTTGAGCCTCTTTGTTGCTCTTTCTCTCTCTCTTTCCCTCATGCCTCTGCTTCCCCCATGTTGTGTTATTCCAGATTGCTTTACATCCACATGCCCCCCCCTCCCCTTGCTTTCTGAAGAGAGAAATAATAATTAGAACAAGTATGGATGTAAAAACAAACAGCTTCTTGGTTTTAATTGAATCAAGGAAATTTGACATCACCAACTGTGTGCACTTAATGTTATGTGCATTACTGCAATTGCAGTCCTGTTCCCAGGGGGCTGGAAAATGACCTTACTGTTTTATTTCAGTTTTAGCTTTAAGGTTAAAGGTGGTGGGGGAGGGAGGTGGCTATCCAAATGCAAAACCTGGCTTGTTTCTACATTATTCCATTTTTCCTAACTAAAGAAGAAGCCAAAATAGTTCTGTTTTGAGTCATTCTTGGCTGTGTCTCAAGGATATCATGACATAAAATGAGGATTCACTTTATTATTATTATTATTATTATTGTTACTGAGCAAAAGACTAAAGCCTAAAGAGGGAGGTAACCTCATTAAGGAAAGAAAAATCCGACTTGGTATCAAATCATAACAGAAGTGTGAGTTTTTAGGTTTTACCCAAGTATAG
>CM040461.1:19540137-19614274 GCA_022758105.1 Pangasianodon gigas
AAAAAAAAAAAAAAAAAGGTGATTAATGGTTGAAACATGCCTATCAAGCCAAAAGGGGAAAATCTCTATCTCTCTTTTTCCAAAAAAAAAAAAAAAAAAGTTGATTGGTTCAGGAATTTGAAAGATCTGCTGGCAGTAACTGATCCTATGAAGCCAAACTGCACAGTGGCATGTAATTTCTGAGTATTACATACTTGTTTCCTGTTTAAAATGGTCTGTATACCTTACAACAAGTCTGGAAAGTCAAAAGGTTTCCTAATTTCTAGCCTCACACAAGTCTGTCTCCTGCAAATATTCTGGAGTATCATCAAGGAGGTTTAAGTTTAATGGTCAGTCTTGGCAAAGTGGCAGTAAGCAACGTCTTCAAGTGTGTCATCTTGTGAACTAAACATAAAGGTACACATTGACTCCTATTTTACACACTTTCAGGAAGAGTATTTTATCACAGGGTATAACCTGTACTAGAGTAGCTCTAAAATTAGAGATGTCTGAAGCTATAAAGTGGCTGAATGTAAACATTTGGTTAAAGTCATGGTGTTTTTATTGACAGAGTTACTGGTGATGTTTGCCTGTGGGAAAGTTGGAAAGTTTGTCTTGAAGCTTTTTCTCTATCGCTTATCTGGAACTCTAACAACAAAAAAGGTCCAAAACACTTGCTTGGGAGAGGCCATTTAAATACCAAACTGTACACCATCCAGCCACTTTATTAGGAACAACTGCACATTCATACAGTTATCAAATCAGCCAATTATATGCCAGCAGCACATGGCAGAAAATCATGCAGATACAAGCCAAGAGCTTCAGGTACTGTAGAATACTACATTGGGTTCTGCTGCTGTCAGAGAAAAAGAGGAATCTGAGATTACAGTGGGGCACAAGCTCACCAAAACTGGACAGCTGAAGACTGGAAAAAGACCAGGCGATGTTTTTCCAGTCTTAAACTGTCCAGTTTCAGTGACCCTGTGCCCGCTGCCAGGAGTGGATATGGGGTTCGTCTCATTTAGCTCCCTAGGTCGTGAATCAGTATATCGTGTACACGAGTTCTGGCACTGGTAAAGACCCTGACTCACTACAAATTGGGACGCTGATGACTCAATTTCCGGCGACATGACTACATACTCGCGTTGTAAAACGTCACCCCTGACATTTATCAACAGGCTTAAGTTAGCTTAATCACACACGTTTCTGTCATGGTACTTCAAGCAGGATCGTAGGCTAGCTAGTGGATTTTTTTTTTTTAAATCATTAAACACATCAAGTCTTTAGACTTGTATATAGAATGTCAACCTATATATAGAACGTCAAATAAAGTTAAAAATCGCTAATGTAAGTAATCATTTGAGAGCTACAACAAAGTTAACAAGCTGCTTATATTTGTAGACAAAGTTGGCTGAGAGTTCGCCCGCCTATTTTTTTTCGAGCTGAGAGGCTTCAGAAAATATGTTGTCATTTCCAGTAAGGGAACATAGCGAGCATCGATGCTCCCTAGTTTTTAATCCCCCACTGTGGGATTTTTTTTAGGGTGCTGACATTCCAGTGGACTGGAAGGATTTTGCATATGAGACAGCCCTTAAAATGGCCGACTCCCTAATCAATGCCCTGACTACTGAACTAGGGAGCTGATTGAGACACACCCATGGTCTTCTGCTGTTGTAGCCCATCCATCTCAAGGTTTGACGTGTTTTGAGTTGCTTTTCTGCTCACCACAGTTGTAAACGGTGTTATAGTAGCCGGAACCAGTCTGGCTATTTTTTTTTTTTTTTTTTTTTTTTTTTTTTTTTTTTTTTTTTTTTTTTTTTTTTTTTTTTTTTTTTTTTTTTTTTTTTTTTTTTTTTTTTTTTTTTTTCCCTTCTCCACCATTCTGTGTAATGTCTAGAGACTTTTCAGAGAGATCATCAGTTTCTGAAGTACTCAAATTATCCCGTCTGGCAACAACAGGAGCTCACATTTTCCCACATCAAATCTGAAGCTCTTGACCTGTATCATGATTTTATGCATTGCACTGCTGCCACATGATTGGCTGATTGTATAATTGTATAATTGCATGAATGAGGAGTGTAGGTGTTCCTAATAAAGTGGCTGGTGAGTATATGTCAACTGCCCTTTAAAAACTCATCAAGCGTCCTACGGGCTGTCCCTTAATGCACTGCTGTTTTTCAAAGGAAACATTTTCTCACAGTTATCATCACTGTTAATTCAGTAGTTTATGTATGAGAGTGAGTCAGATGAAAACCTGTGAAAAAGGGTGACATAAATTAGAACTGAATCCGAGGAATCTGGACACATGCACTGAGTGAAATGGAGGTTCTATAGAAAAAATGACATATTTCTGTGATACCTATTTGCAAAAGAACAAAAAAACATTGAAGCTCACCATTGTACCAGTTTCAGTACGTCTTTCATGAGCAACACATTGCAAGGAAATCTAGGACCGTTCTTCCTATGCAGTGGAGAGTCTACAGCCCATTGTCCTCTTTTTTTGTACACACGAAGATCCTATCTTCACTGAAGTTTAGGATGGCCAGTGCTCATGCGCTGGTGAGCCTTTTGACGATTCCTTGGGATCATTGGCCTACTGTCAACTGCCCTAATTTATCCACTGTTTACTTTTTAACTCTCCTGTTACATGATCTTAAGTTTCCCAAGTTATATGGAAAACAAAACATCCTGGCAGGGTGACATCCACCATTTGGATGTCACCAAAAAAGTTTGCGTCCCCTTAAATCATGAAACCATCAAGATTTAATGCTCATTTGCTTTCACAAATGTTCCTTTATCATAAGTAACAAAAATGTGTCAACAATTTTTGTTAAAATTTTAATAGTAAAACAAAATTAGATTTCAGCATGTGATGTAAATGTGGAATTTTATGCCCCTTGTTTCTAAGGCCTTTCCAGGTCTAGTGCAGTTTTTCCGTTTGACACGTGGTAGCTGTTTTCCTGATCGAACAAACGACTTGATTGTTCATCGTGGAAAATAAGACTTAAAATAAACATAGTAACTGTTTTATGCCATTTGGCACCTTAGAGTCGCATTTCAGAAGAATTTACTAGAGCATGGCAATAAGTTTGCAACCTTTTGAACTTGTTAATACAGATGTTAATACAGAAGTGCTTTATCATCTGCTGTAATATTTATGCCAAGTTCTAACTAGGTTTTAACAGAAAGGCAACATTAAATGAGGAAGTAATTCTGCTCGGTAAATAAAAAGGAATATAGAACACTAAACTTTCAAACTTTTACACTTAACTCTACTTCACTGTAGAAATCAGGTTCTTTTGGGTGCTGATCATTCACAGCTTTCCACCTAACTCACTAGTGGTGTTTTGGGTTATAAATATTTTGGTGTAAAATACACATTTGACATTTATCCACTTGGTGTCAGGCTGATGATATTTCTGGGAAAATTGATTAATCTGTACGAACTTTCCACTTGCATAAAATTTCAGTTTTAAAACACGTTTTCCTTGTTCATGTCACTATAGCTTTGTGAGTTATATACCTGACAAGAAATAAAAACTAATGAGCACAAATTAATATAATGCAGCTGCACACATTTGGCTCTAAATGTGTCCAAAGATAGACGTAATCATACAGTGAAAGTATATCCTAATAAAAACATTACCAAAATGAGATTGCTAAATAGCATTGCTGAAAAGAATTTTATAAGTATAACACCACTTTTAGTATCAGTCTCAGACACAAGCTGTGGCACTCTTGATATTCACCGAGCTGACGATGGAAAGATCATCCAGGTTGCATAAGATGACTATGTTGAACACCAAGACCAATGAAAGTAAAACAGGTAGAGTCTATGGGGGGAAAAAGGTGGTATGAGGAAGATATGATTGTACTACCCATGAAAGATTCTCCATGATCATCAGGTTAAAAAAAAAAAAAAAAAAAAGCCAACTGTGCCTTCTGAAATTTTGTGTTCTGTTTATTTACCAGCTGTCACAAGGCATAGACACAACAGTTGTGTCTGTTAGGAATTCTCTGTAAGCATTTACTCAGAAAACTTTTCCCTTTTATGCAAGATCTACCTAATTACTGCCTGACAGTTTTGTACCAACTGAAGCTAAAATCCTGCTTATTTTAGTGACTTTCTACAACATGCAAACAGCACAGCTGGCATGAGATTCAGAGCAGAATGAAAAGTTAAAGTACGAATGTTAGAAGCGATATACATTGACAATATACATATACAATTTGATATACAATGGGCCTCATCTATCAAGCTGGATAGGAACGGATTTATGTGTAAATCGTTCGTACGAGCATTTACGCAAGAAAGTTGGTATTTATGAAAATCCCCTAAGTTCAGGAAAAACCTTTGTATCCTCCTTGTGCTCCTGAGTGTGTGTAAATTTATGTATAAGAAAACTAATTTATGTAAACCTTGAATAATTGGCTTCGAATCGTATAATTTGCGATGAATCACTGCACTTTATATATGTATAACCCTGTCAAGTTTAAATGGCATGATTGTATTTCACAATTTAATGAAAAGTTTGTGCAACACAGTCGTTTCATGTTAAAGGCATTAATTAAAGATATATTAAATATTTAAAAAAAATAGAGAAAGCAAGCAAACATAAATCAATAAATTAAGACAAATTTAGAGTAGCCTTTCAGTTAAGAAGTAATGGAAACATAGCATGTAACAGTGCAACACACTATTTATTAACCATTTATTAGATCCAGGACCAAGTGACTGATAAGTGACCAATCTGGTATGTCTCAATCTGCAACGTGGCGTAGTGTGCCATCCATCGGGCTTCCTTCTGATACGTGGTGTTCTGCTTTTCCGACACGGCACCGGGGAGGGCACGTTCTGGCCGAGAGTCGCCGAGACACTTTGCTGTAAATAAAATAGCGGTTTCTCTGTGCGATGTGCTTTTCTCAGTTTTCATATTAAACCAATTTGGCTTCAGATTTTGGCCTTTTCAGGTGCTGTTACACGTAATTATTTTTTATTGGTATAGACATGAGTCAAAATAGCTTCCATTTCTACCTCTGAGAAAGTCGTCATTTTTCGACATAATTTTTCGTCATTTCACTTGTGAGCTTTGTCTTTTAAGGAGTTTTGCTGGCATCAGCAAATGCAAATCAGCTAAGCCTTGTACATGCCTGGTAATTTAGAGTCGATTGGCTTTAATCAGCATACTCATGCGAGTATGAAGAAAAAATCCACGTTTGTAATTCAAAACTTTGCAAATTTGGTGGAAAATATTTTTTTTTGCCATGCGCAAACATTTACACACAACTACTTTACTAAAAGATTGATAAATGAGGCCAATTATATTTAAACAGTTAAATGTAGACTTGTTCTGATATTGTATAAAACTGTATAAATGGTATTGCTTTCGCCAATTTAGCTAGCCTGAAACTTTTTAGGTACTTTATTCTTATAGCTATGGTGAAATAATAGAACAGTAGATTACTACTAAAATTTGGATTCTGAGCCTCACTCTTACATTAAGGTATGGATATGGAAAAGTCATGTCTTTTTGGTAGTAGATATTTTCAGATGTGTGGCTATGTTTAAATAACCATTCCAGGATATTTGAGTTTAACAAGCTTCTGATCTTCTGTTTACATTCATATGAAATTGGATGCCATTTTAGTTTGTCCAAAGATTAGGAGGAACTTGTTAAAAAAGAAAAATTTGAACAAATAAAGCTAACAATATAAATATTATGATTATATGTATGTATGTGTATATATGTATATATATATATGTGTGTATATATATATATATATATATATATATATATATATATATATATATATATATATATATATATAATTTCACCCATATTTTATCTAGCTGAACAATTTCCCAATTTAGATTTATTCATATTTTTCAAGCCAATATTCAACAGTAACATTTTTCCATGGCATCTTTTCTCATCTTTACCAAGAGCAACAATAGTTTCAAAAGGGACAGTATAAAAGCAGAGACTAACCACATCAGTCTATTTACTGATATCATGCCTACTACTGATGTCACACCTATTTCTGCCTGCACAGTGTGGTCTGAAACTGTGTGTAAGCCAGGCAGTGCCAGATGGATTTCACACATGCTTTTCTGCAATCCAACTGATGTTCCAGCACTCAGGCTCCCTCCACTGTATGATAGAGTGGATATTATACTCACACAGCATTAAAGTCATCATTTATGACAGCTTTATTATATTTATAATTATATTTGATTTATAACATTTTCAATATTGTCTTTTATTTTATCTATTTATTTATTTATTTACTTATTTTTAATTTATTTATTTAATTTTTTTGCTTTCATGAAAAATGTAAAATATCCAAGAATATCCTCAGGGTAAGAAAAAAACAATGGAAGCGGGAAAACAATGGAAATATATTTCCCAGTTTATGCATTGATAAATATGGTATTCAGTTTACTATTCAGAAGAAAGCTAAGCAAAAGTAGAACTAGTAGAAAAAAATAGTTATATGTAACAAAGTTATTTTAGAATATGGGGTTTATATCAGAATGCAAATGAAAAGTTCTCTTGCCTATTAGACCTTTACTCAACAAAAGGTCTGACATTTCAATGAAGTGAATCAGGTTTGTCTATATAGGGGTTCCAGTATTAATCCCTTGGATGCAGAAATAAATCTCTACGTTGGAACTGTAGATACGACCCTTACTACAAGATTGGTGGTTCTGGTCACAGCTCGTAAAAATATTGAGCACGTCCAATTATAATGAAATACTCATTTACTGGCTTCCTGTTCCTCAACTGAGTCACTGACTACTTGCTGGGAAAGCTTTTGTCTATACCATTAAATCAGCCTGGTCTGCATCCATCTGCCCACCCATTCGTTTTCTTGTCAGGGTTAATCATGAATTATTACAAGTGTTATCTTTATATATTTTCACTAGAACCCTGCAGATGAGTCACCACAGCTATGGCATGTTTAAAGGGCTTTTATTAGAGCATCTTAGAAGTGTTAGTTGAAGCTGCTGTCAAGGCACCCAGTGATTGCCTTTGTATGTGAGTGTTTCTGGGTAAATTATTGGATACATTCTATTCATGAATTGTTTTGGGTAATACACAACAGTATCGGCTGCTTGAGATAGATGAGGGGGGAAGGATGACAGTAAGTAATCTACCTTAATCAAGTTAATTACACCTGCAACTGTATTTCACAAGAACCTTCTCGATCACTGCTGATGACATTTTATGGATGTGGCAGTGACATGGGCTTAAAAAAATAGCGTAAATGACAATCAAATCTAAGGATTGTTTCACTTTATGTAACAACCTGATTGTTACTGATAGGCTGCATGAATCTACAGTCTGTGCTAGGAAGAAATCAGCCCCAGCATCATTTTTGTCTCTCCATTCTGTGCATTTTTCTTACAATCATTGTGGATGTTGTCCAAAATATATTAATCATCTGAATGGCTGACAACAAGGTGTGTGTTTACGTGTGTGTGTGTGTGTGTTTATTTAGTATAGGCTATGTGAAGATTATGTGGCATGGAAACCATTTTAAGACGCAAGTGGGAGGCAGATTAATTTTAATGATCCATATTCCCACGTAATGTACAAATAGATCTTCCCCCTTTACTTTGCCATTTCGATTCTGCTTTACCATTAGTGTAATAGCTGCTTCATTTTTTCTATTTAAGGATGACTTTGAGTACGAGATTACTGTTGTACTATTGTAAGTAACATACTTCAAGCCTTTTAATGTCAGTGAACATTAAGTCTGGACTATATGACAATTATCAAAAAGGGAACAGATGTTCAAAAAAGGAAAGGAAACCAATCAATAGCCAAGAACTAGAAATTTCTTTAACTCTGTGACATCTCTGTGTCCTAGATAGCCTGCCGATGTGATGTTGGGTCTGAACAGAAGACTATTTTTGTCCACTAAAAAAATATAACATATGGTGGAAACTGGGTGTAGCTGCTCATTTTCTAGCATGACGTAATTTCTTACATTTTCAAGGACAGGGTGAATTAATAGAGCATACAGTAGCTCTACTTTTTTTTTTTTTTTTTTTTTGTAAATAAGGAATTTATTAGTTACAGTAGTCTGGTAAAAGATGAAGAGCTATGATGTTCAGAGGCAATAGTGAATAGCTGTTGAAAATGATCTGTTAGTTATCTAACAAATTTTCTGTTAATTATTGTTATTGCTAAAATCATATGTCTAGCATGTCCAGAAAGAGTTTCATTTTATGATGTTTGGTACTAGCAGCTAATTATCTGTTTTGTTAGCGTTGAGAGAAAGAGAGCATTTTGTAGCCAGAGACCCCTTTAAATAAAATGAATTCGATAGACCCCTTCAGTACAGTTTATTTCATGAATATTATTTAAATGTGTACAATATTTTATCTATTTATTGGAGCCACAGAGCTTTCTGTTCTTGAACTGTCTTCTGACAGAACACATTGGACCCAGTTTGACATTGCTTACAGGCCAACTTGTTTTTGATTAATGAGATTCATTCATTCATTGATTTATTTTCATTATCCTGGTCAGGGTCATGGAGGATCTGGAACCAATCCTGGGAACACTGGGCATGAGACAGGAATACACCTTGGATGGAAAGTCAGTCCGTTGCAGGGCACCATGCCAACCCAATGGCAATTTCCATCCATCCATCCATTTCCCATACCTAGAACCTAGAAAAGCCTAGAACATATCAGAAAATAACATGGAGCCTATCCCAGGGAGCTCGTGGCACAGGGCAGGGGACACCCTGAACAATCTGGAAATGCCAATCAGCCTACAATGCATATTTTCAGACTGGGGAAAGAAACTCCTGAAGCACGTGGTGAGCATGCAAGCTCCACGCACACAGGTCGAAGGACATACGAGGCAAAGGTGCTTCACTAAGCCACCATGCCTTAGGGGTAATTTAGACTCACCAATCCACCTACTGCCATGTTTTTAGGAGGTGGAAGGAAACCAGAGAACCCAGAGGAAACCCTCTATGGCACACGGAGAACATGCAAAACTCCAAAAAGTCAGTAACCTGGGCTCGGGATCCAACTGTGGACAACGCTGCAATCAAATCTTCTAACAACTATAAAAACTCAATACATAAATATAATAACTTTAATAATAGTGGATTGTCATTTCCACTACTAAACTAAATTTTTAAAAAATTCCCAGAACCACTGCTATAGAGGACCTGACTCCTAGCCTATAGCTACCTAACCTCCTTGTACTTCTACACCCCATCTCAGCTGTCAAAAGAACCGGAAGTTCAAAAAAAAATAAAAATAAAGGGAAACTAATCAATAGTTCCAGATATTTGTATTGAATTTCTGTGCTCTGGATAGCCTGCAGATGTTGTTGGGTCTGAACAGGAGACTATTTTTGTGCCTAAAGAAAATGAAGGTGGAGACTTTTAGCTGCTCATCATCATCATCATCATCATCATCAACATCATATTTCCAACCCAGACCATATTAATGTGAAGTCAAAGCATTTCTTTCTTTCTTTTCTGCACCCTTGTTGCAATGGTGAAACCTTGACCCGGGATATCTTTTAGAAGGCGTCATGTGACGGTTGTGAAGATGGCGCAGAGTAATCATATCTCTCCCATTCCTTCAGGACGAGGAGACTCATCGAGAGCACAGCACTTCAGGACGCACAGCTCCCACCAACATCTGGTGCATGTTGTGACAAGACAAGACGCGCGTGCGGGATCTAAAATGGCTAAAGAAACCCAGCAGGTCCAGTAGGAGGCCAGTAGTGGCTCTGTCGCTCCCAGATACTGCACCAAAGATCAGATTTCCTCTTATTCCCTGCCTGGACTCAGAGACTCAGGGCTCTGCATCACCCACTGTAGATGCTTGCTTCTTCTTCACCTTCTCCTGGTGCTTGTTTGCGCTTTATTTTTGCTCGAGAGGAGAAGCTAAGCTGCGGAATGGAGCGAAGAAGACCTCGGTGTTGCTGGTTTTCTGTAAACAGTTAACGTGTAGTGCTGAGTACATTGAGTTCTGCGTGGAGTGGCTGATGGAGTAACACGCTACATTGCTCAGCCCTTCATCTTCAGCATCCTCCCACGACACCGGCGGAATGGAGCAAGCTTTCCAGGCGATTTAAATCCGCTCTGTCTCTCTTTTGATTTTGAAATAATGTGGATTCCAACGGAAGATGAAAAATTTGGAGTCGGTGAGTAATACCCCAGCTCTCTTCTCTCTGTCTTCTCCTGCATATTTATTCATATATCTCTATATCTCTATATAATGACACGTAGCTCACCCCTATGCAACAATTTGCTCTTCCTTCAAGAAGTAGCTAAAGCTAATAAACACAAATGGCTCATTTAATAATCCAGTTACCAATTTAAAATGTTCAAATAAGCTTTAAAAATGACCTTTTTTTTTTTACATAAACAAGCCTTTTCTGAGAAGTAGCCTAACTGGAGCTATGATATGGGCTAATTAGGCTGTTTATATCGACTGTAGTAACTCTTGTTGTTGATATAATAAAACATAAAACGTTTTATGGAATGTTGAAAATGGAAATCCGTTTATTTTTTTTCCCTTCCTTCCCACACAAGCGTCGACTAATACACGACAACACGACTAATATCATCTTATTCACGCAGTAGCATGGGATGAAAATGTCTTCCTGTAGCCGCAGAGGGGCGCTGCGTGCTCGCGCGCGGGCTAACAGGTGCGTGCGCGTGAGAGGGAGCGAGCGAGCGAGCGCGCGAGTGAGGGCGCGTGCGCCAGATGACGCTCCTGACGCAATGTTCTTTAAAAAAAAAAAAAAAAAAAAAGGCAGCTAGCTACGTTCCTAACGCCCATTCACAGTGTTAAACAGATTACATGACAGATTAAACAGATTACACCTCCGTGTTGGTCAGCCAATTTCCTCACCATGAAGCTTGTCTATGAGACAGGCTGTGGAAAATTGGGCTACACACGCTGTACACTAGCGTACATAATGGCAACCCTGCTGAAAAATCCAGCTTTCTCTGACCAGCAGCTTCCACAGACTGAGTTGGTCAAGACAAACCAGTAGACTATCTTTACAGCTAGGAAGTGCTGGTAGAAAGGAACGTCAAATCCTTCTGAATCACCGCTCCATCATAGACAAGCTGTTTTTTAAGCAAATAACATAAGAGTAAGGTTATTAGAATATCTCAAACATTTCTTGTTTGATCAACTTTTGTTTTTTCAACTGGAAAAGATATCTCATTCATTCATCTTGTAATATTCGACTGCTGTGGATCCAGAGCTTGTTCTGGGAATACTGGGCGTGAATACATCCTGGATGGGGACACCAGTCCATTGCAGGGCATCACACACACACATTCACACACTCATTCACACCTATTTAGCATAGCTAATCCACCTCTCAGCATGTTTTAGACAGTGGAAGGAAACCAGAGATTGGCTGGTTGTTGTGAATGCTTGTTTTTTTTTTTTTTTTTTGGAACTGGAAACGATATTCTTTGCTTATTCTTTTTCATCCGAGGCATCACGGCAGGGGAAATAGTGCAACTGATTATCCAGGGCCCAAAGTTGGAGAGTGCCCTTAAGCGGCCGTAACGGCCGTAAAGTTTTTATACTCAAGAGATGGGAAGGGGACCCACAGAGGGATCAGAAATATGCTTTTATGATTGTCATCCTGATCACTCCTCCCAAATGTGTTCAACTGCATGATTGAGCTATTTCAGTAGATGCCGTTATGCACTTTATTTACCTCAGAGGATGGACAGTACACCTACAGTCTTCCAACAAGCGGAGACCTCTGCAAATGTATAAATTATGCACAAATATAAAGCAAGTGCAGTGCAATAGTGCAGCATGACTAAAAACATTGGGTTGATGGCATTTGGGATTGCAGTTAGAGAATTACACATGTGGATTATTAGTGCTCATTACAAATCAGCAAGTCATAATAACACTGGAAGTATCCTACTGTGTTACTGTCAAAGTACTATGTTCTGTTGTATATATGTCTTGAAACACATATATTGCAGTAATGTAGATATGGTTTTGCAGTGCTGCTTTTCCCCCCTTCATTATAGTAAAGATTTTTAGATTATACACTGATAGATGTGTATTGATAATATCAAAAATGTCGGCACAAGTCTGGAAATAACTTAATCTATAAAGTATTAACTTACATATCTTAGATATATTACACATCTTCACTTACATATATCTCTTTTTTTATCCACCCAAATAGGACATATCGTGTTCTCTTTTATCTACTTAGAACATTTAAGGCTAAGTGATGCAGTGCAGTGTGTGTGTGTGAAGGTGCATTGTGTAAATGGTAGAATGCACACTTGCTACTGTAGGCTACCTGCCACTACTACAGCGTGTGCTATCATATTCTCCATTTTAATAGCAATTTCACATCATCCTCACAAGACAGTGAGGTAGCTTACAGCCAGTTTACTTAAACGTAAGCAACAGATGATGACCAGGTGAAGCCATTGTTTATGGGAAGAGCAGTGCTATCTTGGGTTTTGTGCACCGCTTGTCTTTTACGCTGTGCACACAAATGTCACTCAGATTCAACTTTAAAACTACAACAACTCAGATAACATGTATGAGATGTAGCAAGAAGCGATTTCTAACCTAAAAGACAAGATTAATACTGGTTTAGACAAATGCAAGTGTGTTTATTTTAGTAATACGAAGAAAAAAAAACAATCAATGCAGAAATAAGTGGAAATATTTCAGTGTGGATATAACCCGAGCCTGTATGATCATTGGAGCTGATCTTGTATGGTTCAGGATCAGGTTGTTTTCAGGTTGTTTATGGATCAGGTTGTTTTCTTCTGATGTGGGGAAGAAGTGATTTGCAGGATCTGGTGGTTGAGGGAATTCGATTTGAAAAGTAAAATCATACCATGGTTCTTAGCCATGTATGCTGGATTGTGATGGTGTGGATGGAAACTGAGAAATTCAGCATGGTGGAGTTCCCAGCGGGCAGGTGAATAAATTTTGTGGAGGGCCTCCCTCCAGGAAATGATGCCAGAAAGTCCGATATCAGTTCAGTGTTTATATTTGTCCTTCGTTATTTTGAGGCACTCTTCTTATGCCAGTAATTGTGACATTATGGTTGTGAATGTTATTGGAGATAAAAAAATGTGTTGCAACACTATAACTGGAGTGTTTGTGTGTGTGTGTGTGTGTGTGAGTGTGTGTGGTATAAGTGTTTTCTCTGTTCATGCTGCAGGGTATGTAAAGTGGTAGCATCTGTCTCCTGTCATACCTCAGCTTCTCTCAGCAAAACAGAGAAGTGTAAAAAAAAAGAAAAAAAAAAAAAAAAGAAAAGACAATTCAATATAATTTCAGCTCAGAGATATTATGAAAGCTAATACACTGGTGGAGGGAAAGCAGTGGTGTTATAGTAAAACAACAGGATTTTGCAGCAGGAATAAGGGTCTATTTTCCATTCATCCAACATTATTATTATGATATTCCATTGGACCTTTTTAATAAGCAAAGGGTGTGTTGAGTTGAATTATCCCTATCAAGCTAGGTCACAGTGCCCTTCAGAATTATTATTATTTTTTATTATAGAAATATTTTCTCTCAAAAAACTTGCGTGCCCAAATTATTCACACCCCAAGAATATTTAAAAAATAAATGCATACAGTTATCCTTTGAATATAATACTTTTAAATGGCAGGAAGGAAGTCTGTTGTTGACTTCCAACCACTTTCTTTTTCCATGGTGTATATATATCAGGTTGCACACGTTTAAAAAAAAAAATAACAAAAAAAAAAAAACATTGTCTTACATTACCATGGGGAAAACCAAAGAGATGGATTGTTGTTAACTCAGATAATGGATATAAAAATATATATATACATAAGCAATTAAAAACACCATTAAGCACATTGTATCAGGGTCATGATATAAAAAGGTTTTTCCCACTAAACCCATTACTTTTATTGAAATAGCAGAGATGAAGCCATTTTGAAATATCAGCAAATTAACTAAATATCTCACTGTGCACAGTTACAGTTTACAGTTACTGTAATCTTAATATGGTACAATATTTGAACTTACTTTTTATAAGTAAGTATAATTACATTTATACATTTATAAGTGATTTCACTGGCTGCCATCATTTTTCCGTTCAGAGTAGTGACCAGGCATAGACTGTCAGGAAAGGAAATGATGCTACAAATGGCTGCTGTGCACTTTCCCCGTTCAAAGTCCCCTGGAGATTCTGCTGGAAGTTCAGTTGTCTGGTGTTAATAGCCACCGGGACCATGAGGGACTAATACTGTCCAAACAAAGCATTAGGCTGATAAACTATAGCACCAGAGCTAACTAGTTAACTGCTACTCAAAAGCTTATGAAAGGATACGGTGAAACTGGACATCAGCATTATCAGGTGAAACAATTATTGAATTGTTACACTATATGGCCAAAATTATGCGGACCCCTGAGTATTGAACATCCCATTCCAAAGCCATGGGCATTAATATTGATTGAGTTGTTCCTACTTTGTTGCTATAACAGCCTCCACTCTTCTGGGAAGGCTTCCCACTAGATGGAATGTGGTTGTGGGGATTTGTGTCCATTCAGCCACAAGAGTACAAGAGGTAAGGCAGTGATGTCAGACTAGAAGGCCTGGTTTGAAGGCAGTGTTCCAGTTCATCCCAAAGGGGTGAAGTCCCGAGTTCAATTCAGTTCAATTCAATTTTATTTGTATTGCGCTTTTAAGAATGGACATTGTCATACAGCAGCTTTACAGAAATATATAAATTCAGGGTATACATTTTCAATTTATAAATTTATTCCTAATGGGCAAGCCAGAGGCAGTGGTGGCAAGGAAAAAACCCCTGAGATGACATGAGGAAGAAAGTTCGAGAGGAACCAGACTCAAAAGGGAACCCGTCCTCATCTGGGTGACACCTGATGGTGCAATTATAAATAATTCCCTTCTATAATTGTGTACTATATAGTCAAAGAGTACAATTGTGTAACCAGGAATTTATATTATATTATTCATTATAGTTTTCACATGAAGTCTATTTTGTTGAAGTTATCACCTGTTCACTGGTGGAGATTTGAGTGCAAAACTGTTCGTGGCAGTTGCAGTCCTAAAGCTGTAGCAACTGTAGTCCTAAGCCATCATAGCAAAACTGGCAATTGCAGTCCAAAGCCATCTTCGTGGTTTCTAAGTGGTACCATCCACAGTAATCTCATGTATCTTTAGGCTGTCCATATAGGGCCATCCTCAGCAGCAGCGAGTGGTTTCTAAGTGATGAGAACTCTAACCAGAAGTAGGGCATCAGGCTGGATCAGGCAGATCAAGCAAGCAGAAGGGGTCAGGATCACTGATACCCCAGGTTCAATCCCCGGCATCTCCGCAATGTTTAGGGATGGCTCAGTGGTTAAGGCACTGTGTTGCTGATCAGAAGGTTGGAGATTCAAGCTGCCCCTGTGGGGTCCTTGAGCAAGGCCCTTAAGCCTACCTGCTCCAGCTGCACCCTATCACGGTTCAACCTGCACTCTGATCCCAACTTCTAAGAAGCTAGGATATGCAAAGAGAAGATTTTCAATGTACTATAGTGTACATGTGACAAATAAAGGCTTTCTGTTCAGTGGATTTGAGATCAGGGCTCAGTGCAGGCCACTCAAGTTCTTCCAGTTCTTCTTGTAAACCATGTTTGGATGGATCTCGCTTTGTGCACAGTCGTACTGGATCATGTCTGGGCCCCAAACATGATCCATGCTTAATGCTACAGCATACAAAGACAACTGTGCATTTTCAACTTTCAACTCATGTAGCTAGCTGGCCCATGTTTCCCACAATGGATTCCAGTGGTGTAAGTAAAGTGTTCTACAACAGTATAACAGTTTGGCACACTCAAAATTGTCATCATCGACATATGGTAACTAATTCACACAAACATGATCAACTGATTTACTGAATTTAGCTGCTAGCACCTTCATTACTCTTAGCTAATGTTACCACATTATGGAAAAGCATATTGTTTTTCTTTACGTATAGGTTTATTACTATGACATTTATCTTCAGTTATCCTGGTCATGGTCATGTAGGATCCGGAACCTATCCTGGGAACACTGGTTGTGAGGCAGAAATATTCTTTGGATGGGGATGCCAGTGCACGCACACGCACACACACATTCACATACAGATTCACACACTTGTTCACAGCTAGCAGCAATTCGGCAATCTGCCTGAAGGCATGTTTTTGGGAAGGGTTTTGAGAGGAAGCATGGAGAGAACATGCATCCACACAGTCCAGAGATCACAGAGCTTTGAGGCAGCAGCACTGCCTACTGCGCCACCATGCCACCCTTTTACTATAACAATAAACGGGAAAATCCATTCCACTTAATCATTATTTGTAATGGGTATTTTTGATATTAAGTACATCTGATATCAGATCCATTAAAACATCTTCTCAGATGTTCCTTTAATTTTTACTTGAGGGTATCTTTATTTTTACTCGTGTATGACAATTCGATTCTTTGCAGAACACTACACTGCAGCTTTTTAAAAAAGAAAGTAAATGCTATGTGAACATGATGTTCAAGATATTCTAAAATATATATTCTAGTGGATTAAGACTTAATCTAACAATATGTAATCATTTTCAAGTGCTGTGGATTTTCCACAGTGGTATAATTTACATAGTGACTGTCTGCAGCTCAGAACAGTTAGTTATAATTCCTTCTGTAACTACAATTCCTTCATATCTTACAAAAGTCTATAACGGTATAAATCAGTGTCTTACAGGTTGAGCATAAGTCTTGTATCAAGACCAAATGATTACTGCATATGCAGAACAGGTTAGAAAATAGTTAATACCACCTGAAAATCAGGACCATAACACAATAAAACTCCTAAAAGACCTAGACCTTTAGTGGAGTTTCTGTGTTGTGCGGCAGTTGATTTGTATTCATGGTTTATGTTTCGTGCTTTGTGCAGTAGTTGTGTCAGTGCTTCACTGTTCAACAAGAGCCTTGGATATTTCATACTTGCACAGACCTTGTGTTACCCCTCATGATGCTGATTATTATAAAATTCTCACTTCAACATGGAGAATAGTGCCCCGCAATATTAATTTATTATTCTTATTTGTTATAATGAAGTAAACTCTCTTTATTTCATTTATAATAAATACATTTTACTTTCATTTGTTTGCTGTCTGTCAATCGACAAATTCAAATAAATTCCCCTTTTATGTAATACTAAATGCAGAATGAAGATATAAATGATGGCGTGGCACTCTGCTGGATAATGTCACAGAAGTCCCTACAGTGTCTTGCATAAGTATTTTCAGATTTTATAGTAGTACAGCCTTTGGAATAGATACATTTATTTCCAGTTTTAAAAAAATCCCAGACTTTTGGATCCCACTGTCTATAATTTATAACCAAACCCTGATTAATAAATATACAGAACTTTGTCCGGACTTGTTTTGATAGCTCTTTTGGCTTAATGATGCTGTTTATTTAGGTATGTTGCATAACTGTGCACAAGTTGACGCTGTTCAACTAATTACATGACTTCTGATGGCAGCTGGTTATCGTCAGAACAGCAGTGGGTTGAATAATTATGCAATCAAAACTTGTACATTTTTATTTGTAAATAATTTGCAAACTATATTAATCTGCCCCCTGATTCAATATTTTGTGTAGATTCATGACATATAATCCCAATTAAGTCTATTTCAATTCCAGTAATTCCATTACAAAAACGTTCAAGGGGGGGGAATACTTACGCAAGGCACCCATAAACTCACCACAACAAAAAAATTTGCACAAACCAAAATCATTTGTTTCTACAACTTTTATAAAATGATACACTAACCTGCAGTGTCATTGTAAGTAATAGAATATTTTTATTATTATTGTAAATATTTCAGATTTCTGTATCTAATTGTGACCTTCCTAGAAAGTAGGCCACAAAAAATGATACGCACTATTTCAAGCTTCATGTCCTAGTCAGAACCTTTGGACTGTGGATTTAGTATCGGTGTTTTTTCCTGTCATTCTCTTTTCTCATATATTGCTTATCCACTGTCCTCTCGAGAGAGTGTGTATTGATTGATTGTCTCTTCCTCTCTGTCTCAGTGATAGGCAGTTTCCGAAGTTCAGTCAGTCATTCCCTGGTGCTGGAGCTTGGAGAAACTGTCCAAATCCTGGAGAAATGTGATGGTAAAACCTATAGTCACTTCATTAATCAATAAACCAATCACTTCAAACCTTTCAGCAGACAAGAGCCTGTGATTTGTGAGTATGAGTTAGAGAGCGTCCTGTTGAATCACCATGTGATTTTTTTTTTTTTTTTTTTTTAGGCTGGTACAGAGGCTTTTCTACCAAAAGACCAACAGTAAAGGTGAGATTTGTATTATTCTGATTTAGGGTTATAGGATCAGATTAGAGAATCAGATTTATTATTACCAGCTTCTTGGGTTTGATTTGTGGCATGTAAGGAAAGCTTTCCATATTGAATCCCAATAGATCCCTTTGGTGATTGTAAACAAAAAGAGATGCGTGTGCAACCTGCTTGCAAAAACACCCAAGTAGCCTAGCAACCTGGCCCTGCTTTTATAATCTGCCTAAAAATCTATCAAGAATTTTATTTAGGAATAGGTTTGACATTAGCTAAAATGTTACCCACTTATTATTATGGATTAGCACTAAAAGACAGGGAGTGCTTTTCAACTAAACTAACACTTTCAAATGGTGTAACTTTAGAAGAACCATAATGTTCTTGGTGTTCTGTCTGTGGTTAAATGATACTAAGTGGTGGCCCAGCCTACAATGACTAGGCATATATAGACACAGTATCTCCTAGAAACTCTATACTAGAGAGAAATTTAAGGTATACAATTCTATTGAAGGTTGCAACCTTGTTGTTTGTGGGCACGTTCAAGATGTAAACGTGTCCATTACAGGCAACACCTCAGTAAGAACGTGACCAAGATATCTAGTGTTAGATAGCTAGTCTCTTGATGTAGGTTTTAGGTGAGCTACATAGGTCTGTTAAAGCCTGTTAAATTCTTAGTTAGTGAGCCAGCTTCACTGATTTGATAGATAACTAATTACCTGAGATGATTCAAAAACAGAGCTCCTGGGACCAATTATTACTCCTAATTACCTGGAAACACAACCGTCTTCTGTTGGCTAGGAAGGGTGTCTGATTCGATAGTACGCGATAAAACCAAATGTGTTTAGGAACACTTTTGTGTTCAGAAAATGTCCATGTGACATTTTAGACAAAATAACAAAGTCTGACTTGCTATTAATACTATAGACTCTCGCTCCTCGCTATAGACTCCTGCTGTGTTTCCGCAACCAGGCGCTCGGCTGACGTGAGAGTGAAGTGTATCTCTCAGGGGTCTACAAGAAAAGACAGTAAATGACAATTAAATAGAAACAAATTAAATGTACATAAACAGACTGACATACACTACTCCAACTCATGTAGATCTGTATCACCCACTCTCTTTTCTCTCCTACTCTCTCTCGTATCTTTTACTCCCCCTCATCCTCATGGGATGCCCAAATAAGCTCACATTTACTCATGGAAAAAAAAATCCTTTATCATGTTCCAGAAAAGTAGAGAGAGAGAGAGACACACACAGAGAGAGAGTAAAACTTTTCGTCTGTCCTGTAATGATCTTGAGTGAGGTTGTACAGTAAATCAGCAAGTCCATGTTACATAATACACAGTACATTGCTAGCACTTTTACTCAGAAAAATATATTCAAAATATATTTGCTCTCTCCTCAGGGCATTTTTCCAGCCAACTATGTGCACTTAAAGAAAGCAACAGTTACCAACAGGGGGTAAGTGTATGATTTGATAATTCATTATAGCCGCATGCCTCATCAGCACCGAAAATATTAGAGCAAATAAACTCCATGTTGAATGACCTTCGGGGCTGAAAGTCACCCCAAGAGACTCAGCTGTGTGAAAATTCAGGTTTGGTGGGATTTTAATAAGCCTGTATGTGGTGTATTTCAGGCAGTGTGAGACGGTGGTTCCTCTTGAGGATCCGATTATCACTGAGTGCACCAGCACACTGCAGGAATGGGGAGTGCTGTGGAAACAGCTTTATGTGGTACGGTCTTCTATGACTACTCTGAAGTCCGCTAATTGTGTCTTGCGTCCTACATGTGTACGTGTGTGTGTGTGTGTGTGTGTGGGTGGTTTCAGTCTGGAGAAACCTCGGTTGTCCTGGTAACAATGAATTGTGTAATCTCTCGCTACTCAGTTTAAGCAGAAAGTGGGCCTTGGGCAATGCCGCCATACAGCAACTGCTTTTCAAGCACGATTAACGCACTGTCCTCCTCTCTCTTTCTCTCTTTTTCTTTATGGTAATTCAAAAGAAGAGAAATTCATAGGAATTATGGTTTATGTCATGATACATTTCAACTAGGGATGTAACCGAAAATGAATACATTATTTGGATTGAATAGGCAGTGTGTTTTAAACATACAGTATACAAATACAGAAACTAATAGGTGGTGTACAGTAATTTTATTTATTTATTTGTTTATTTTTGGTTTATCATCAGTGGTTTGCTCCAGTAGCCCGGCTTAAACATTGCCTTACTGATCTCCAAATTAAAACCGCATTTCTACTATATTTCTATACAAAATTCACAAAAGAAATATACTTTTATTTACAGAGCTGCTGCTATGCCGTTATGATCTGCAAATTGCTATTTGTTATATTTTGTGAATGAAAAATTACATCTTTTTCCAGTAGCCCTGGGTTGATTTCCAATATTTCCAGTGGCATAGTGGTAGGATTCATATTGAAACAACAACAAAAAAAATAAAACTAACTACCAGTTTAAATCTGGATACAGATACAGATTTTGGATCACTAAACAGATACATATATAGATAATAGCATTACGTTACACCCCTGATTTCAACATTTTAGTGCCCCCTCCCCTCTTTACACTCACCTTCCATTCCAAGGTGTGTAGTTTTAAAATTAAAGAAGACGTCACAAATGGTATCATGTCAATAGTTCAGCTGTTTCTGAAATAAATAGAAATCAGTAATTTATAGAAATAGTGTCTTTAATCTATTATTTTTTTACTAACTGTAAGAAACTTGTGTATAGATATCTGTCAGTGGAAATATTTTAAATGTTGGATCTAGCTTATCCTTCTTGTTGTGCATCCTGAATGTGACATATAATTATTTACATATGTTATAGCGTTTTTACGTTAACACTGAGTCCTCTGATTAAACAGAAGCACAGAGTAGAGCTATTCCAGAAGCTGCGGCATGTGATGAACGAGCTGATGGACCTGCGGCGTCAACTGATCTTGGGTCACATGACTCAGGAGCAGAGCCGCGAGGTCAAACGCCACATCACTCTCCGCCTGGACTGGGGCAATGAGTAAGAGCTTTACCAAGCAAACTCTTTTAACTCTCTCCTCTCAACCATATATTTTGCTATTTAGTGTATTAAGTGTCTTCACTGTGATACAATAATCTTGAATGATCGTGTAACTGTATATGAGTAGTCATATATCAGAAACACCATTCTGAAAGATGGCCATAGGTGTAGTTCCTACAATCCAGTTCCACAATCAAGGCTTTCGGAAATTAGAACAAAAGCAATTGGAAAAAAGATGACAATGAGCGTAGCAATGAGGCAGCCAAGCTGGCTGTTAGGGCATGACCAGTGCGATCTCTGGGGGAAAAGTGTGACCTCTGTGACTTTAGACTTTAAACTGCTGAGCTGCTGGGATTTTCACACACAACAGTCTTTAGTGTTTTGCACAGAATGGTGCGGAAACCAAAAAAACACCCTGAAACACCTTGTTGATGAGAGATATTAGAGGAGAATGACCAGACTGGGTTCAGCTGCCAGGAAGTCTATAGTAACTCAAATAATCACTCTTTACGACCGTGGTGAGCAGGAAAGCATCTCAGAATGCACGTCAAACCTTGAGGTGGATGGGCTACAACAGCAGAAGACCACATCAGGTTCTACTCCTGTCAGGCAAAAACAAGAATCTGAGGCTATCATGGGGACCAACTCACCCAAACTGGACAGCTGAAGACTGGAAAAATACCCGGTTATTTTCAACTGTCTAATCTGGAGCCATATAAGAGTGCCTATATGAGTTACTATATCCTTCCTTGCAGCTCGAACCAATCTGACCATCTTCTTTTGACCTCTCTTATCACCAAGTTGTTTCCACCCACAGAACTGTCGCTCGCTCAATGTTTTTTGTTTTTCGCACCATTCTGGGTAAAATCTAGAGACTGTTGTGTGTGAAATTCCCGGGAGATCAGCAGTTTCTGAAATACTCAAACCAGCCCATCTGGTACCAACAACCATGCCACGGTTAAAGTCACAAAGATCACACTTTTTCTTCATTCTGATGTTTGATGTGGACATTAACTGAATCTCTCTCTCTCTCTCTCTCTCTATATATATATATATATATATATATGTAGTATGTAATCATACTGTATGTGCTTTGTTATACTAGAATTTAAATTATCTTACTAACTTTATTCACAACAACACTAACTTTCTGATTCTTATAATTACGATGATTGGAAAGAGGGATTGTCCCCCTACTACTGAAACCTAAAACCAATACTACACAATTTATCATAACACTATCAGCCATGCTGCTGCAGGTTTGTAGACCAGTTTTGCTTAGCAACAGGAAATATTTCAGTCCCTCCTACCTTCTTTCTTCGACTTCCTCCTGGCAAATAAATGGTGGCAATTTGTGTTTTGTAGAACCACATGGACACAGAGGCAGATGGTACAGGGAGGATTGAAACTCCATCCATAAGTTGTATTTTATGCTATTTTGGAACCTATCCTCAAAGTATATCATACAAAATAATACATTTGCTCAATTTCTTAATTAGTCACTATTCCATGTTCATTTTCAGAACTGGAAAAATGTATACTTATGTTCTGGGGCGTTAGGATATCTTGGACAATATTAATAGACTACACCTAACTGTCTCTATTTCTCATTCCCTCTCCTCTGTTATAGACACCTGGGTTTAGACCTAGTACCAAGAAAAGAGTTTGAGATGGTGGATCCAGACCAGTTCAGTGTATCTGACCTCTACAAGATGGTGAGTGATTGGCCAAGCTGTCTGACAGATTGTACTAGAATGAGAGCATATGTACAGCAAGCTGAATATGCTCTGTGGGGTGTAAGTGCATGAAGGTGTGACTGTGTCTGTGTGTATGTGTGTTCACCCATAGTAATAATATTCTTATTATTGTTACTATTTCCAGTAATCACACTTTTTAAGATTACTGAACATGCTGAGCCTGGAGCACATTACACTGTAACACAATGAACCTCTGGAAAAATTGCTGATATTGAGAGAAATTGGGTTTTAAAGGAAATAAAAATTTGAGCTCCTATTAACAGTTTTCCAGTACAAACACAGAATGTCTGACAACTGCAGAACCAGTTGTCATAAGCAAAAAAATTAAGACAAACACTTTAATGAGTCATGGAAAAAGAGAGCTCCAGATTGTGAATGAAGCTCTCTGTTTACTGGCAGTTCTACACTCCTGTTCTCACCTATGGTCATGAGCTGTGAGTGATGACCAAAAGAATAAGGAGTAGAGATGGTGGAAATGAGGCTCTCCAAGATTGTTCCTCAGCCTATCACAGAGAGTAAGCCCAGCTGAGGAACAATCTTGGAGAGCCTCAGAGCCACTGCTCCTATGAATTGAGAGGAGCCAGTTGAGGTGGTTTTGGCACTTCACAATGAATTCCCCCTGGTCAGCTCCTGCTAGAGCTGTATCAGACACGTGCCCAAGAGACCCTGGGGCAGACCCAGGACCCACACATACAGTATTTCACAGTTGGCTTGGTAATGTATGGGGATTATCCGAGAGGAGTTGCTCCTGGAATCTGTGGTTGGGGAAAAAGGAAGGAAGGAAAATCAATGAATGAATGAGTCTGCAGAAGTACCCCATAATAAAAAAGATTAAACAGATTTTCGCAAGGTTTTATACATTTATTAAAAAAACCCAAAATACCACATTAATACAAGCATTCCGACTCGTTGTTATTAGATTAGATTAAATTCAACTTTATTGTCATTATGCAGAGTACGAGTACAGAGCCAGTGAAATGTAGTTTTTCACATATCCCAGCTTACTAGGAAGCTGGGGACAGAGCGCAGGGTCAGCCATGATACAGCACCCCTGGAGCAGATGTGGTTAAGGGCCTTGCTCAAGTATACATCCATACATAAATAAATAAACATGGGATTTGTTGTTCAGCCATTATCCATTCAACCACTGCCAGCCCTACCTTCTACTGATTTTGGGAATGAAGAAAGCTCATAGATCCACTTACACCCAAAGATATTCACACAATTCACACAAATCTTGTGTGTCTTTTTTCCTCAGCATGCCTCCAACAGACATTGTGGTCAATCAAGTACAGCACAGGTTTGAACTCACACTACTGTTACTTTACACTACTTTTAACACACCCATTTGGCAGTATTAAATTGTTAAAATACATGTACATATTCACAGGAAATCTGCATGTGATTTTTTTCAGGGCCAGCGTCATGGAGATGGCTACCGGGTACCAATCGCTCACCATCTCTTTCTCAACCTAAAAAACTTCACATATAACAGCATCAATGAAGACGTGGAGGTGTTTTTTAGTCTCTACGATGCCCGTGAGAACAAATTCATCAGGTAGGAGTCATGCACAAGCATAATGAAAACTGGAAGCCAAACAAGATAGATTGTGGGATCCAAATTCCAGATGCCTTCAGTATCATGTGGTAGCAATTTGAATACTTGAAGTAGCTTCAGTTTGCTGTAGATCACTGTTCCACCATCAATATAGAGCTCATTAATATTGCAGTGTGTATAAGGGGCTCAAGAGTGGCATAGAACATTCAGAATAGTGGCTCTACTTCGTTTGGAGGGAATAAAATATTGATTTTAGGACACTACTCAGTTGAACGACTCAGAGGAGATAGCATCGCTAAACATCTGACTGACGGAATGTGAATCGAGTTTAGTGTGTGTATACATAATAGTGTAATCCATACATATCCCTGTTCAATTAACCATAAATGACATGCTGCATGAAAGAGGACTTAATTAATTAATACTTAATTTAATGAAATGTTTCTTAAGCTGTACTGTGTATCACTAATTAGATGTTAAATTTATTTAAATGCACAACAAGTGGGTATTTACTGTGCAAGTTACTATGCAGTGCCAAAAGAATTACTTAGCAGTGTCACGGAATGGTGGAGGAAGCGGATCCAAGTGCAGATTTAGTTTATTATAAGTGACAACACATGAAGCATAAAGATTCATGAAACAAAATGAGGAGTAGCGTAGCAAGGTAACAACATGAACACGACATGAATAGGAGACAGCGACGACCGACAGTGATGACAAAAGCTAGACAACAAGTGCTATACAAGACGTGACTTAAATACTAGTACTCATTAATTATAAACGTGAATCAGGTGCAAGCATTCATGTGATGTGAGCATCATGATCGTGTGATGTGCAGTGGCTGATGGCAGTCGTGGTCCTGCTCCATATTTGGCGCAACCATGACAAGCAGCTAATGATAATATTTGCTTTAATAAAGTTAAACCTGCAGCCAAAATGACTGAGGACTGACTGTTGAATACAGAAAGCATTGTGGATAGATGAAACTGAAAAACTGGGCTGAAATATCGTTTGTGCTTCTGTACTAGCGTTGTGCGAGCTTGCCAACCCAAGCTAGTCAACAGGATCTTAAGACTAAGCTAGTGATTATCTTAGCTAGGTGTATGTCATGCAAAAACAACATTTGCTAACTTACTATCTTAGCTCATTCTACTTTATTGGTTTATCTAGATAGGTCTGTTTATTTTTATGTTACCCCAAATGACACTATAATAACTTACCCCTTTTCTAGTCTATATGGTCATCTGAATTTGCTTCCTTGAATGAAGAAGTGGGATGACTTACCTGATGATAGCCATGATTGTTCATGCAGCTAAACATGTGCTATCACTAGGAATGTTGGATCTTATTCAATCTTATATTTGTGGTGATCGGGTTCAAGTTAGATTTCAAACCTAAAGTGCCAGCTTCATTAGAGAGCACAAAACTCTTGTTTTGTGGCCAGTTAGACATAAAAATTAAGTCATTTTTTTTTTTGTTCTAGCTGGCTAATTATGATTTTGGAGATGTGGATAAACTTCAGACTAACCATGAATCTTATAGTTCTCATGTCTCCTGTGTGCTTATTGAGAATATTTGTAATTTCAGTGAAAGATTTCTAGTAAAGCTGAACAAAAATGGAGGGCCACAGAATCCTGAGAAAGTGGATAGACTCTGTACTCTTTTTATGGTAAGAAAGCATTTCATTGGTAGTGTTTGGCTGTACGTACGAAATCTCTGGATTATTTCCTAGAAACAAATCTTCGTACACTGATGTTTGTTACATTTGATCCTCTTGTAAACAGTAACATTTTTCTTCTAGGATTTGAGCACAAAGGATCTCAAAAAAGAGCTCTATATTGTTGCACACGTCATTAGAATTGGTAAGCTTTTGACAAATACGAGATTTCATTTGATCCCTGATCTCCCGGTTTAGTCAGTATGTATTTGGATGATGACATGAATTTTGTTTTATTGGCTTTGTACTCCAGCACGTCTGATTTTAGCTGAAACATGATTCAAGTGCAGTATGTCAGCTTTAATTTGAGGCTTTTCACATCTATATTGAGTTATTCACATATGGCTGTATTCAGTATTGAGTTACACATACATAGTGAGAAGTTAATACTGAAAGGAGTTATGCATGCGGGGTGGAGTTTAAATAAAACAGAGACATGTCTCAGGTGTGTGTGGTTCTGACCCTGACCTAAAGCCTATAAGCGTTATAAGCTGCCAGATATTGAGGGTTGAAGCCATATTGTTAAATTACACAGACTCGTATTTGATGTTTATTTGAACATAATGGCAAGAAAATTCAATATGAATACTTTAGACTAAGAAAATAACAAGAAAATATGTCTCAAAAAAGGCACTAAATACATAGGCAAGATCTTTCTTTCTACTACATGAGACCAGGAGAGCCAGAGATCCCTCAGAAGTAAGAGGTAATAGTGCAAGCATGGGACATGTATCATGCGGAATGCCTCATACTACTGGTCTGAGCAGCAAAACATTGAAAGTGGATGACATGAAAAACTCATGGTAACACCCACTATGTTGCATGACCTGGGATTATCTGACACAAGGTCACCCAACAGTCTAATATAGCAGAACACATGATGAAAGAGAGCCTCAGCTGTCTCTATTGATTCTACGGTCAAGGCGTATAAGTAGGATGAGACAGCAAGCTTAAGAAAACTGATCTACCTTAACTAAAATGGTGGTGTTGCTTTCAGATACCGGAAACTCTGTAAGGCCTGTGCAGGATAGCTTGAGGCTCTAGATTTCGTTCTGATTTACAGTATGTGAAGTTGGCACACCATCTTAAAAAGAAACTGAATACAATGTCATTTATGGCATTTGTTTGCATTGACTTGTGCTGATAAAGTTGTAATTTGTGCTGGTTTGGTATTTGAGATACATTATATGGCTAAAAGTTTGTGGACACCTGACCATCACGCCATATGTGGGCCTTCTCCAAACTGTTGCCACAAAGATGGAAGCACACAATTGTATAGGATGTCTCTGTATGCTGTAACTTTAAGATTTCCCTTCACTGCAACTCAGGGGTCCAAACCTGTTCCAGCTTGACAATGCCTCTGTGCACAATATAAGATCCATGAAGACATGGTTTGCCAGTTGGTTGGAGTGGAAGAACTCAAGTGGCCTGCACAGAGCCCTGACCTCAACCCCACTGAGCACCTTTGAAATGAATTGGAACGCTGACTGCACCCCAGACCTCCTTACCCAACATCAGTGCCTGACCTCACTAATGCTTTTGTGGCTGAATGAGCAAATCCCCACAGCCATGCTCCAAAATCTAGTGGAAAGCCTTCCCAGAAGAGTGGAGGTTATTATACTATTATTTGACAGATAGTGTGTTATACCAACTATATTTTAACTAAATCTATGGCCAAGAGTAATTCATATTTGTGTTGTATAAAAAATATAGCACAATTTGATGTCATTGCCTTATTGAAATATAGCTATTGTAATATCCCAAACACTAAACTGGCACAAATCTCACACACACAAAACACAACACAAACAAATGTGAATTGAGTTTTTTCTTGTTTGTTTTCTTTTTATGTGGGGGATAAACTTGACAGGGTTCGCTTCTGCAACCTGGCTTATTGTTGAAGCAGTAGTGAGCCTATGGGATGCCCTGCAGCAGAAGATGTGTATAACCAGATTATATGCATTATTCTCCACTGGCTTGTTGTTTCACAGATTTGAAGGGGCACATTCATCATAGGAGAGCAGTTTTGACTAGACTACTTAAACACAGATTGTATGTTAAGGCTGTGAAATATAACTGCAGGGTCTCCCAGGAATATAAAGGTCTCAGACCAGGTACAGATAAATTCAGCTCGTCACCGTTCCCAAATCAATTGTACTTGCAACAGCCTGATTAGTGTCCTATTATAGGTGCACTACATGCACATGGAATATGTCAGACATGGAATTATTCACTGAAGGATGTGAATGTGGTCTTTCCTGGTGAGCGTGAGCCCCCACAGTACAGAAACCACCTCAGCTTTTCTTTATGAGACAGCCTGTTTTTTCTCTGGCATTCTCATTCATGCATCAAGTTGCCCAACCAATTGGCCACCTAGATGAGATGGTTCAGGGACAAGGAGACATCTTGACAGCTCAGCCTGCACCTCTTTTCACAAGCCACAATGGAAGGTGGTAATGAGGGCATATGCTATCCAGCCACTTTTTGGCAGCTAAGGTGTAGAAAGAAAACACAGAACCCATCAATGACCTACTATCCTGTGTAAGTCTCAAAGCACATTCACATTGAATATAATGTACTGTTATCTAAATATTAAATCTCTTACATTTAAAACCGTTATTATAAATGAAAATATAATTGATCAGGGATTTAGTGTACTCTGTTGTTTAACAGATTTTGTTTACACCAAATAAGTATGTAGCTTTAAATGAGGTTAGTCCTCCTGGATACAGTAATATATATCAGCCTTGTCTAATTAGCTGAGGAGGAGGCATAACAATTATTTATAACTAATTGCTTAGAGTCAATGTTTTGTTCCACGCTAGATAATATTGCCCCACTTGAAGGAAAAATTTTTAGAGGTGGGGGAAAGATCTCTTCTCCCTAACTGAAGACAACAAAAATAATCCTAGATTCTTATTTAGTACAGTAGCAAAATTAGAGAAGCACATATATCAGTGTAGCATGTTTTAGTAATGACTTTATGAATTGTAAAGACAATTGAAAACAGTAGACCAAAAATTCAGAGTGTGAATTTCAGACAATCTAAAAATGTGGAAACCAATAATTGACTCCTCCCTTAGGATTGGCTATGTGCATAAAACCTTCAACTTTAGAAGTTACAGTACCTAGCAGTTAAAGTTGAGGAATATGTAAAAGACATTAGACACTGGATCCTGAGTAACGTCCTCCTACTTAATTCAGACAAGAGAGAAGTACTTCTTTTATATGAAGAAGATACCGAACGAGAACGAAATGTAATTTGACCAGTGAAAAAAAAAACATGAAATACAATACACACAGTATTTCTTTCCATTAGTGACTTGCAGGAAAAGCAAGACCTTCATTTCCATTGCTCTTTTGTTGCTTTATCTCTTTAATCAACAAGGGATTTTTTTCAATAATTAAATGCTAAATGTGTGTCAAAAGTGATTGTAATCTGCCTTTAAAAGCAATCCATGCAGCTTCATTGCATTTCACTGTGAAATACAATACCCGAAATGTATTGCTTTTCATTAGTGACATACTTTACACACTGGAAAGCAAAACCATTGCATTGCTCTTAAGTAACTTAAGCTCTCGTTGAAAAACAATGAGCCGGTTATGGCTTTTTTAATAATTAAATGCTGACTTCCATCAGAAGTGAATGTAATTCCCAGGTGCATTGCATTTCGCTTTCATTGCGTTGCAGTAGTGCCATACTGAAATGCAATCACTGTCCAGTCTCAGCCCTAACCCATGTATGTGGCTATGGTTGTAATTGGAGAATAGAACAAGGACCTGAAAGCAACATTTTCCTGCAGGGGTTGCTGTCCATATAAAGGAGCACCATATATACAGGGTGTCCCAAAAGTCTCCATACATAGGGGACTATGTCAGTGGATGTTCGTGGACGTCCACTTCTCGGTTGGTCCGCAGCACTTTCGGTCTTTTTGAATTTGTTAATAAGTTTGGGAACAGTGTCATGTGTGATGTGCTTGCCATGTTTAATGTTAAAGTCCATCGCAACCTTGCGACAGCTTCCCGATCCAGCCATGAGAACGATTTCAGTACATTCTTCTTTTATCATAGGCATTCTTAAAGGCTATCTGAAAAAAAAAATTATATTAACCTGGTATAAAAAAAATTTGGCAGACATTTTGCTAAAAAGTGTTAATTTCCCCTATGTATGGAGACTTTTGGGACTCCTTGTAGTTTCCTTACTGGTTTTTTAATATAAAGCTTTTCAGAATTACTACTAAAATATGAAAGAAGTGTTACTAAAATTAATTAATTTATCACAAATCACAGCAGGTCCTAGGAGTTATGTTATCAAATTTCCTAGACTTGGCTCCCAGTGACACAACAGAAAATCATTTGCCCTATCATCAGGAGATCGCAAGATTGAATCTTGGCAATGCCAAAGGGTGCTGAAGGAGAAAAATTGGCTGTGGTCTCTGGGTGAAATGGGTTGTATACTCTCTCTCCCCTGTCAATCACAGTGTCACTAGCCATTGATGGGCATCTGTGACCTAATGTATGCAGAAGAGTGCAGATAGTGCTTTCCTCAGAATGTTACACTGCTCTGTGAGCAGCAGTTCAAAAAGATGCTGTGGCTGGCTTCATGTGTCTTAGAGGAAGTACAGTTGGTAGCTGCCGTATGGTAGAGGAGAGCTGGCTAGTGGGTAGGAATTGGCAGATGAACAAATTAGGGAGAAAATGGGGGATTTACTGCCAGCAGAGAATAGGATCAACATTCATCAACAGTTAAATTCCTGCTCTCATTTAGGACAGCATCTTGCTTCATAACTCACAGTGACTAGAAATCACATGACTCCTCCAGGTTGCAGTAATACACCACAATGTCATCAGTATAAACCACTGCATACCCATGGAGCCTGTGTGGAACATCTCACTGATGAACAACTAGAACACGGTGGCTTTGCTGGCCAGGCCATATGGCGTCATGTGATACTTATAGAGCCCCATGGCTGTGGAGATGGTAGTTTTCCACTTAGCCATCCATTTTCTGTACCGCTTATCCTACACAGAGTCATGGGGTGCCTGGAGCCTATCCTGTGATGGGTGCCAACCCATCACAGTGCACAATCACACACACACACTCATTCACACACTACGGACAATTTAGAGATGCCAATCAGCCTACAACGCATGTCTGTGGACTGGGGAGGAAACCGGAGTACCCAGAGGAAACCCATGCAGACTCCATGCACACAGGGCGGAGGCAGGAATCGAACCCCCAGCCCTGGAGTTGCGAGGCAACAGTGCTAACCACTAAGCCAATTTGGTAAAAATTCACAACTGTTCCACTGTGTGACTGGCACCAAAGACAGGGTGTATTCAAATTTCTTGGTCACCTGGTTAAGTACTTGAAATTCAATGCACACTCTGCACAGGAGTGTAATACACCCCTGACTAAGCGGTTCCTGGTTGTACTCCTCCAGCGACTAACCTTACCTGAATACTGCAGATTTGTACCTCCTTTGAACTATTGCTGTAATCATAAAGATTGTCCTGGGATTTTTATTCACAATACCAGACATCTATTGAACAGACTAAGTACTTTTTGCCTTTTCTGTTCTTTTCAACTGTTTTCCCATTGTAATTCCACTATACTGTGTCACACCAGAAGATGCTGCTTTGGGACAATGTTCTTTGTTATAAGCTCTATACAAGTATAATGGCATTGAATTGATTTAATGTAAAAGATTTTTTAACTTTAAATCTTTAATCAAACTTTAAAAATGAAAAAAAAATCTTTCTGTTTCTGAGACTTTGAGAAACCCTTTGATCCAGACATAGAGATACACTGTAATGGTACTTCATTGTCATGAATAATCTTCGTAGCATTCTTTCACACATCTATGGCTCCATTATGGATACTGTCCTTTATCTATCCAGCAATTGAAATATATGAACAGATCTGATTTATGAAACTGTCATAAAAACAAGCAGTGATTTGAGCATAAATGATGAAACAATCTCACCTGCTTGGACAAAAGCTCACGCCCTATAGTCTGGCGTCTGTCATGTTTTGCTTTTAATATGAAATAATAATATGAAATTATATATTAACTTCAAAAAATGTGAAATGATATTCAGTCGTCTTTGAATAGCCCAAGACTCCATTTCCAGTGGCTCTCAATTAAAGGACTAATGAGCTGATAAAGAGCCGTATATGTGTATTCTGATTCAAATTTGCAACTTAGTCTGCATATTGACACTAAACTCCATTACCTATATTTCAGTACAAGAGTTTTAGTTATTATTAACATTATTTGAATTTTATTGTTATTACTTATACCACTCTTTGTACTACGCTTGCTATAATTATGGACAATATTGATTTTGAGTATTTAACTGCAAATCAAGAATTTTTCAGATTGTTAAAAACATTATGCTCAAATTTCCATTGACTGCGACCAGATGTGAGTTTGGTTATACAGACATGCTAAAGATCATCTAACATATGCAACTTTGATGAATAAGTGCCATAGTCTCTGATTAGCTTTATGATAGCCTGCTTTACTGGAATTGGCATTTGTTTGGTTTAAACCTTTATACCTTCCCTTAGCTCTCTTGTGCATGAAGTAATGACGCTGGCTGAGACACAACTCAGCAGGCATAGACTGCTAATTGTGTATAAAAAGGTCCATTATCCCTGCTGGTGTCAACATATACTGTAAGCATTTGAATCAAAGTGTTTGAAAAAATCATTTTAAAAAAAAAAAACAGTCTACTGGAGTACAGAGCCAAAATCAAGAAACATTGTGTTGTGTTTCAAATACTGAATATTGACTTAGTGCCAAGACTCCCTGCTTTTGATGTATTATTTTGCATGTTTCATGGTGAAATGATTGATCTGTTCTGTGTGTGAAGGTCGTATGTTGCTAAATGACTCAAAGAAGGGCCCCCCACATGTACAGTACAGAAGACCATATGGCTGTGCTGCCCTGGCCATGAGTGATGTCTTCAGCTCCATCACAGACCCAAAAGAGGAAAAGGACTTTGTGCTAAAAATCTACACGTGAGTGTGTGCAAGTTTTTGCAAGTGTATATACGTGCTATTGTAAGAGCTGTCCTCATATGTTTAATATTCCTGTTTATTTTTCTTTAGCTGTAACAATGAAAGTGAGTGGTATCAGATCCATGAGAACATCATCCGAAAGTCTAGCACGAAATACTCAGCCCCAAGCACCAATTATGGTAATTTGAAGGAAATACTGATGGCAGATGCCATTTACTGGAGATGTGCTGCCCCAAAGCAAATTCCAGTAAAAGGTAAAAAAAAAAAAAAAAAAAAAAAACTCTTCAGTTTTCATCTCTCTTTGTGTGTTTTATTTTAGGTCTAATAGTATCTCTGCAGCTTTTCCGCGGTGATCTAGATGCCTTGCGAAGAGAAAACCAGACGCTGTTCAATGGGGCTGTGACTCTTACACGTAAACTTGGATTTCCTGATGTCATTCTACCAGGTAGGAGTGGCAGATGTTCGATATAGGTGTTTGTTTTCATTTATTGACCAGACACGTAATACTCAGACTTCTCTTTTTTAAAGAGCTCTTTATGAAAGTGTTACATTAATCTTCAATCATTCACCAAAAACACTGTGCCAAATTAGTTTTAGAAATTGATTATATACCAGCAAAGAAAATATAGCTACATATATCTTGTTCACTCATTATTTGCTTAATTCTTTTAATTGGTGTGAAGGTATGTTTCGTATATTTTATTGAAATGGTAAAAAAAAACCCATAAAAATTAACACAAATTTTTATATTAATATTTGTGCTTCAGTACAGCTTTTAGTAAATATGACATAATTAAAAAAAAAAATTATAGAAATATAATGTGACAAATATTTTCATAACTAATTAGTAGTGGGCTAGTAGTACTAGTAATTGCCTTTGTAATGATAGGAGCTGTCACTATACTGTATAATGGTAGTTATTATATTAAAGTTAAAGTTTATTATGGCCTTTTTTGATGTCCAAAGAATACTTTTACCATAAAATGTCTGAAAGCTTTCTATATGGAATGAATTAAGGTTATGTATTTGCTCTGCTGTTTTTGGTGCTGAAATATACAGTTACAATATAAAAAAATATACAGTTAGAGTATGAATTCATACGACATATCTTACAATTATGCACCTTCCTAAGTCGTGTGTGTTTTACGAAGGTTCGGAGGATCTTCAAAGAAGGTGTTAGCACTAGGGGTGGGGGATATGACAAAAATATCATATCACCATATTTCAAGACATTTCTATGATACATGATATGCATCATGATATATAGGTTTCATAAAAAAATAAACCTTTAGAAAACGAGTTTAAAGATACTTTTATTTAAGGTGTATAAAAATAAATCTAAAAAAATCCTTATCATTTTACAATTTCAAAGATGCAGTAGAAAAGTGTATCAAATCTGCTTCCGGAGTTTGCAACTACAATAAAAAAACCCATAAAATTTATTTAAAAAGATATCACAAGACCGACAACATCTCAGAAAAGTGTATCATGACATAATTTATCACAATATCGATATTATATCATAATATCGCCTAGTCATAGTTAGCACATTTTGTTTACCATCTTTTCCATAATATATCATCTATAAAGTTTTGTAACTTTGGTTTGTTATTGTTATTTGTTAGTATTTATGGAGCTTGGAAGCTGACAAAACTAAATTAATATGAATTTTGTATATTTGAATTATATACGTCACATAAAATTTTTTTTTTCTTTTTTTCAATAGTGTATTTAATACATTTTTTGCCAAAGTTTTTCTTTGTTTAGAACTTGCTAGAGTTAGGGTTTGCCTTTAAAAACATTAAAATTATTGGTTATGAGATATTACTGGTTTTGAGATAAAAAAAAAAAAAAAGAAAAAATCTAAACCCTGTATACAAATAAATTACAGATTTTATTTAGTTAGGCCAAAGGTGAAGAATCCGGGATTCTCAGGGAAAAATAGATGCTTTCTGAGTGTTCAAACTCAGCATTTATTCAATCAGAGTCATGTCTCTCATGCTTACGTCCATTACCATAGAAGTTATGTAATGTACTGTAATGAGTGAGTGCTGCTAAAGTTTTTTTTTAAATGTCCAACTGAAAAAGCTACACAGATACAGTAACTTTGTCAGCAAGCTAATGTTAGCATAGCATAACTAGCTAGAATTTTACCTAAGTAGTTAGGCTGGGCATTGAGTGTTTAACATCACTGTAGAAAACTAGCTGTTTGAGTGGAACATATCAACTTTTTTATTTATTTAACCACACCGAAATCTACATTCCCCTATTTCCCCTTCAATCTATATTTCTCTAATTTACATAAAATCTGTGTTAATGAGGTTTATTTTTTTTGAGATTTGTATCTAGCTTGCTGATCTTTGAAATTTCAAATGATTTGTTTTTAAAGGCAAATCTAAACCCCAAGCAAGTTCAAAAAAGAACAGAAAAAAAATGTTGTAAAAATGTAAATTTATTAAATATGCCACAGGAAAAAAAGGAATATTGTTTAATGTGATGTGTGTATAATTTCAAAAATACAAAATTCATATTCAAATACTTTTGTCAGCCTCCGAGCTCCATAGTTATTGCTTACAAACTTTTGGTTGGTACAGGGATTATTGCAAACGAGATGCACAGTCACTGCTACACAAGGAATAGATGAATGTCAGGCAAGGAGCATCACGTTCAGTTCGGAGGTTATGGAAGATAGAAAATAGTTGTTTTGAAAACTGAGGTTTATTGTGAGATTCTCACATACATATGTGCATACTTTTTTGGTGTTTTTATATATTGGAAGCTTTATTTCCATTATATTTATGCACACCCTGTTGGTCCATGCAGATTATTCTAGTTTTTAAGATGAGCATAACCTCTGATCACAACAGCGTTCTGATATTTCCATATTTCATCAGACAAGAGCTTACGCCATATGCATGGAGACATGTTTGGAAATTAAGAGTCATGATGGAAATTAGTAAAGAATCAGAATTACATTACACAGCCAGTTAGTCCCTATGTAATACAAAATCCTGTGACAGTAAGGCACATTTATTGCGACACCAGCTCGCTCTTTTATTATATTAATAACAACAGGTAGCATTATTAAAGATACAGAGCTAGTGAACACCTTCTTGTGTTATGTGCTTACATGCATTAAAACACCTATAGAGACATTAGAGAGACTACACACAACCTACTGCCCCTCAACAAGCCCACGCAAAGAAGCATGGCTGCCTCTTTTGGTTGCTCTTCCCACTAGATTATATAGATTATATATGAATTATCATACATTAAAACATGTGATCTGATTATAGGTTATGTCCAGTTATTACATGTCCAGTCACATGACTAAACATGGCTATAAATTACTGTCATTAAGTATGTAAACAAACAGCTGATTAATATTTAAATCTGATTTGATGAATGTTGCATTTCTTAATTAACATTTTCTCATTGTAATGGATGAGCATCCATACTAAACCATGTGAATGTTTTTAATTTTTTTTATTTCGTATAAAACGAAAAAGAAAATTTACCAAGTTATCTAGTATTGAATTCCTTCCCTTTTATTCAATACACTGTACATGTCCATGTCACACTTAAACTTGGTAATCGAAGATTTGGGGAAAATAAATAAATAAATAAAGACATCATTATTATTATTATTATTATTATTATTATTATTATTATTATTATTATTATTGTAGTGAATAACAATAGGAAGTGTTTCATTATTTAATGTGTGTGTGTGTGTGTGTGTGTGTGCGCGCGCAGGGGACAGCCGAAATGATATATATCTGACCCTTGAGCGTGGTGACTTTGAGAGAGGAGGGAAGAGCGTGCAGAAGAATATCGAGGTGACTGTGTACGTGCTGTATGCAGATGGAGAAACACTAAAAGTAAGTCTAACATAAACGTGTGTGTGTGTGTGTGTGTGTGTGTGTGTGTGTGTGTGTACTGGGATAAAAACAGTCTTTTCTTATAACACAGTAGTCTGCAGAGCTGTTGTGTATTTGTATTTGTCTAATTAGTATAGCTGTGATTGACACATTAGATAATAATTAGACGTGACAGACATTTTGTCACATTATGGAATGTTGTTAATGTGCGGCAGCATCAGAACGTTAGCTGATCTCTCTCTCTCTCTCTCTCTCTCTCTCTCTCCCTCTCTCTCTCTTTCTCTCTGTGTTTCACGTATTTAAATCTTGGAAAATTATAGTCTGCATTTACATCGGTGCACAAACAAAAAGAGGAATTAAACATCGCAATATAAAACATTTAAGGCTCTAATTTAGTGCAGGCACTATAGTTATGGGAAGCACTTCATATGAATAGCCCATTTTAGACAATTCTAACAATCTATAGACTGTCATGAACTAGCCTTTCAACTGATTCTTAAAAACATGTCATGTATTGTACCATGAGAGTCCACATAAACTGAATGTGAAACTGTGATAGAGCTAGGGATGAGTTAATAGCTAATAGTCAATAGATCTACTAAACATCAAGAGCTATTAACTGGACTATCCCAATAAAGCAAGAGACAAGTTCAAGTTCATAGACAAGAAATTATATACTAAACATCGACAACCATAAACTGTACTGTCCAAATGAAGTGAAAGATAAGAGGGACAAGTCGATAGTCTATATAGAGCATGGGTTCCAAAACTTTTGGTGCAAACCCCAAATGGTCGTAATGGTCAAATTTTCTGCGACCACAAGCCGTGACCCTCTACATATCATTCGTAACATTTTATTATGCCAGTAACATATACTATATGGCAAAAAGTTTGTGGACACCTGACCATAACATAGTCATTTGTGCTTGTTGAACATCCCATTCCAGATTTAGTCCCCCTTTGCTGTTATAATAAGCTCCACTCTTCTGGGAAGGCTTTCCACTAGCTTTTGGAGCGTGGCTGTGGGGATTTGTGTTCATTCAGCTCACTAAGAGCATTAGTGAGGTCAAACACTGATGTAGGGCGAGGAGGCCTGGGACGCAGTCAGCGTTACTGTAAACTGTTTAGCCATTTTATGCACAGTGATTTTAAGTAGACTGACGTGCTCTGTTTCTCTTTAAACCGTTCCACTGTTGTCTCAAATCTAAACCTCTGACTTTACCTTCAAAAGTATTTAATAATCTTGAAAATCCAGAAAACTGCTACACAAAACAGACCTTTCAGTAGGTTTGAAGGGTATATGAGAGGTTTTTAAAATTCAACCACTAACTGTCATAGAAAAAAAACCTGACAATATGAAAAATATGTCTGTTTTTATTGTTGAATTGCTGTGCCTAGTGCTGCATGTCGGGATAGTTTTAAGACTAAAATAGCTAAATAGTTAAATGTGCCGTTTGAATGCGACCCCCAGTGACATTTCAAAATAGTCGCACACCAAATCCATCTTGGTAATTAGAGCAATATTTGTAATATTAAACTATAAAATAAATGAATATGACAAAAGAGGAGTTTGTGTGTTTCTCTTCTCTCAACCCTGTTTGTAAATCATGTGACTCTTATTTTGCGAACCCCTCCTGTAGATTGTATATGGATTATCTCTTAAACATCAAAAACCATACAGTGTGCCATTTTGTTGAGATGATAGGCTTATTCAGGACAGTCACCTGACTGGTTGTTGATGGTCTTTAGATGGTTAGTTGACTTTTTACAGAGTTGAAATTGGACTATACAAAACTACTACTGCATTATTTATTGGAACAACACTAGCGTATTGTAAATTTGGCTAGGTTTAAGCATAAGTTTTCCCATTTTCACCCAGTTTGTGGTGGTCAGAAATGAATGAATGAATTGGGCAGACACAGGGGCGTAACCTGGCCTGGGCATTCAGGGCTTTTTTCTTTAGCCCCAAATAATTCTCCACTTGGAGCGGTTTGTCACTACGTAAATGAACGTCAGTAAAAGAAGACGGCAGTGTTGTAATTTTGTATCTTCAGTGAACGGAGTGTTGTATTTTATCTTCGGTGAACGGAGGCAAGACCAATCAGACAGGGTTTACAGGAAAATATGTGGAAATACTCATGTCTTATTGGCTGGCAGGTCTCAATTCTGCCAAACGCTAGCTCACGCAGTCAGTTAGTGTGAGGGGAAAAATGGATAAATGAATGTTTTTTTTTTTTACTAGTAAAGGGGTTGAAACTGAAACATTAACATCCTCTTATGCTGAGCCAGGAAAACAAGGTGTGTAAATGTCTATATGAGTTCCAAGTTACGTGAACATGATATGAGCAGAGCATAAGGACAGCTAACGTAGAGCTAACAATACTGAAGTAGGCTAAATTTAACCAGATAATATCATTTTTAAAAGATAGAATTCAGTCATTGTCTTCATTTTACCATTGTACCATTGAGGTGGGAATTGTGGTTTATCAGGTAGGTCCATCAGCAATGATTTTGCAACCAGATGATGAAAGTTTACTCAGTCACTTTGAGTAGTTAGCTGTATTCAACTCTCATTTGTGAAATTGCCATTGTATTATGGGTTTTGAGGATTTTCCATCATGTAGGCCTAATAATAATGGTAGTAGGAATCTGATATGATGCTGGTTTGAGACATTTGAGTGGCTAGATTATTCATGTGGAGATTATATGGTAAATAATATCCAAACCCTTCCTGCCTTCTCTAGTTTTCACATTTTTTTAAGCAATTAGTCCTCACATGCAAGAAGGAAACAGTCTATTTAGAAGTACATTTAAAAAAAAAAATTTTATGGAGAAGAATCTGGGCTCAGCCCGGGATGATTAACAGCCCAGCTAATGCCCCTGGTCAGAAATGAATCTCCTTCCCTGATGAGGATTGACGCAACAGGACGCATGACATTTATTGCTTTTTTCCATAAAATTATTTTATCTGTTTTTCCATAGAACTATTGTAACACGTAAAAGCAAACTATTTAGTCGTGGCTATTAAATGTGAATCAGACAGATTCTGTGTTATGCACGAAAAACCCTATAATTAACTGAATCATTAACATGCATAAGAAAAGTAATTAACTCCAGACAGGCCAGATTTACTGTGTTGAAATCATTGAGATGAGGCATCATCTGTTATAAACAGTATGTCCTAGAGTGCTTACACATGAGTGAACATTCACAAAAGCACACGAGAAGTCAGCTTTTATTGTGCGTTATTTCTACTACTAAAATACCAATGTAAAATCGAATAATATATTGTTATGAATGTTAGTTGTGTTCTTAGAGGGAAGGGATATCATAGTAGCTCACCTCTTGATAATGTCACAACAATGCAGAGAATATATTTGCCACATTCACATGAGAATTTATGGCTTATTGTTGTGTTTTGCATTATGATCACCATACATCATGTAGTTATGATCACAGGCTACTAAGTTCATAGTTATCTATTTTAAATGGTCCAGTGTAAGAAGAGAATTGCATTTTAAGCTCCTCTGAAATGTATTCCAGGTTTATATATATACAGTGTATATATATATATATATATATATATATATATATATATATATATATATATATATATATATATTTGCTCTGTTTCTCTGCCTCTCTCTCAGGATTGTATTAGTGTAGGCTGTGGAGAGCCGAATGTTAGTGAGCACTGCTCCTTTGTCCTGTATCACAATAACAGTCCTCGCTGGAGTGAAAGCCTCAAGCTGCCCATTCCTATTGAGCGCTTTCGTGGCTCGCACCTACGCTTCGAGTTCAGACATTGCTCTAGTGAGTACTGCCTGTCTACTACTCCATATGCCCTATATACTTATAATTAAAAACAAAATATTCTCTGCTATATAGTATTAAACCTTTATACTATGTACTGTGTACCCGATTCCACAGCTTCCACAGTCAGTTTTTTCAATGGGGTTATAGAACAAAGGATAAAGTCAAAGTATTATAGTCTATGTCTATGAGTAGAGCTTTTTGTATAATATAAAAATATTATTTTCCACAATCCATTTTTCCACAATCATACTGCACCGTACACTCCTTCCTAATCAGAATATCTGTATGGTCATCATGTCATATTTCACGTTGAATGACATCATTGTGTCAGGCATGTACACATTTTTTTGTGCTTTTCTTGCCTTTAGCTAAAGATAAAGGAGAGAAGAAGCTATTTGGTTTCTCTTTCACTCCACTCATGAGGGAGGATGGAACCACCTTAGGGGATGAGTGCCATGAGCTTTATGTGTATAAGGTGTGCACACACACACACACACACACACACACACACACACATACACACACTTTGTCTTACTATCCTTGTGAGAACCTTCCATTGACATAATTATTAATGCAGCTAAGTAATCCTATGCCTTCACCTAATTCTAACCCTAACCTTCACCTAAAATTATTACCAGCCAAATATCCCCACAAGGTCAAAACTGTCAGATATTCCTATCTCCACCAAGATATAAAAACTATAGCAATATTAAAAAAAAAAAGAAAATTCTTCCTTCCTTCCCTCGCTCACCTCCTCCCTTGCTCTTTTCCTTCTCCTTTCCTTCCTTGCCTCCCTCTGCTTCCTCTTGATACTTTCAGGATACTGAAAGATAGATGCTTTCATTTTGCATCCAAATATGTACTGTTTAAAGCTACAGGATGCAAGGTTTTGTCATTTCTTACTCTCTGTTCGAAAAATGCTATTGCGTACTACTTGTGGAAGAACATTTTGTAACGTGGGTTGTGCTGCGCTGTTCTCTCTGAATAAAGTCAAATGCACACATTTAGATACAATTCAAGGCTGTGTTCTGAATCACATAATGCACGCCAAGTGGCATGCCTAAGTGGTAATGACACCAATAGTGTAGTACTATAACATTCAAGAATTTCAAACAAGGATAAATCATCTGATTATCATCTATCATTCACTAGCTTCCCACCAAATTAGAGAAAAAACAAATGCCTTACCTAGTTAGCAAGAAGAAAAGCTAAAACTCTATCATTCCTGAGTCCTGCTTATAGTATAATATCAGACCCTTTTAGTGTCTCACCCCTGTTTGCTTTGTTTACACTCTCACACCGCTCTCTCTGGATGCTGGCTCCTGCCAGTCATGGTGTATTTTGGACTTCTTTTGTGCCTAAAAGTAGGGCATGATGACATTTGCTATAGCCTAGCTGGCATCTGATGTAGGCGTACACAATTCCCTCCAATTCTGATCCGATTCCCCTGACACAATGCTAACTGTGAATTGTCAGGATGACTCACAGCAGCGCAGGAACATCAGCTTATAAAGTATTTTTTTTTTTCTCCCATGACTGAATTGTCATCTTTTTCATTTTTAACAAAAAAATATTCACTGTAGCTTTAAGTCTTTAAGTAATTAACATTTGCATTAACCAAAATGTTTCTTTTGGTTAACTTTTTTAAATATAATACCTATATTTAGTGCAGTTGCTTGTGTAGATGTTTTATAGTAATAATAGTAAAAGAAAAGAGAATACTGTAGGACATAAAACTCTTACCACAATAAGAGCTGGGCTGTCTCATAAGATCACATGAGAATAAATGAGAATATTAAATATTACTGGTTGTGAAACCTGATAAATTTTACTTTAATCACTGACTTGCCTTTAATAAATTCAATTCAGTTCAGTAAGCTTCATTGGCATGACCATATACATTTACAGTATCACTAAAGCAATACAGAATATTATTCCCACTTGAATAAATTCAATTGCATCTTAAAGGCTGTTACAATTTTAACCAGATTAGGTGAAGATCATTAGATGAATCCTTGAAGGAAAGGAATCAGGTCAATATAACTGTAGACGTCAGGAGTAGAAGTTGCTCAGAAAACATTGTAACCTGACTCATTTAGTAAGAAAATAATGCAAATAAGAGCAATAAAATAGGTAACCTTTGATTTTACTACATCAGGTTTTATGTATCCCACTTCTGCATCTATAAAAAACAGCCAACATCATGTAATGACTTTAATTCAATGCATTTCAAAGTGATTTTTATTTGTATAGTGTTACAAACAACAGGAATGGTCACAAAGCGGCTTTACAGATATCCCGATGTAGATTCAGATCCCTAATGATCGAGTCAGAGAGGACAGCAGCAGGGAAAGGCTCACTGAGACAGCTAGATGAAGAAGCCTTGAGAGATACGAAAATGAACTTCTTCTAGATAGTGAAAGTGAATGTAAATCATTACAGTACGCAGTTTTACAGAGAAAAGGCAAAGAGTACTAAGTGTGTTAAAAGGATATGGAATAGGAGTTCTTAGCAAGTTGATATAACTGTAGAACGTACAAAATGAATGTATCAAGGACTACAGTGTTCTTGTTGGAAGTTATGGACCTCTCTCTCTCTCTCTCTCTCTCTCTCTCTCTCTTTCTCTCTAGTGTGACGAGAACACAACATTTACTAATCAAGGCCTGTATTTGAGTATGCCATGCAGTAAGGCAGACCTAAACACCTGTCCTGCTATTCCAGCTTCATTTCCTTTCCAGCGCAGCAACAAGGAGAGTTTTTGCATCAGCACCATATTGGTTTCCACAAAGCTCACGCAGAATGGTAAAACACACACACACAACACACACACACACTGATCTCATTCATTTCAGATTCATTTGCTTGTTTTCAACCATTATGCTAATTATATTAGTTAATGCTGCTTTTTTTCTTTATCCCTTTGAATAAAATGATTGCAAAGCTACAAAATATTGGAATTGGAATATTGAAAATATTGAAAACCCAGTAATGCTTAGAAAAACAATTTTCATAACTATTAACATAAGATGCCAAACAATAAAGCACTGCAAAATAAATAAATAAATAAAATAAATGTTTCATCATCGATGCTTGAGTAAGATGTTAGATGTTCGAGTTTGGTTCATGCTTCTGAGAACCGGCTAAAGCTTTGATTTGTCTGAACATTAGGAAGATTTTATTTTATTTTTTTATTTATTTCTTTTTTTGCAGGCTGTTCATTAAAACATTAAAGTGGCAGCAAACATCTTGTAGCAAGCATTTATATTCATGTTTTGTTTTTGCCTGATGGCACGGTCGCACGTTTCGACTGAAATAAAGATGACACAAATGGCACCATCAAACGGGAAACGTTTATTTGAAAGCATTACATTTTGCTCAGACCTTGTTTAAAACTGAATGCTTGTATGACTCGACTTGGAATTATTCCATTAACATGAATAGGCTACTTTAAAAAATGTAGTTAACTCTGCTCCTGTGAAGAACCATTTCGCTCTTTCAATAAAAGCATAGTTCACAACACATACATAAATACACACAACAGTGACTGACTGTCATTTATAGTGCTGAACTAATTCATTCATCCAATAGAAGCTGAATTCCTTTTCATTTAAAGCACTCTGTGTGTGTGTGTGTGTGTGTGTGTGTGTGTGTGTTTTGGCGGACAGTGGATCTTCTGACTCTGTTAAAATGGAAAGCTAATCCTGAGAGAGTTCTGGACGTCCTAGGCCGCCTACGAGTAATTAATGGAGAGGAAATTGTTAAGGTATACACACATACACACACACACACGTATGCATTTTATTGTACATACTGTATGTCCACATACTCATATCCCTGATTGGTGGTGTGTTCTGTGCTTTTGCAGTTTCTGCAGGATGTACTGGATACACTATTCTCTCTCCTTGATGACAACATTGACAAATATGGACCGCTTGTATTTCAGTCACTGGTAGGAAACTTTTTTCTTTGGCTCAACTGTATTTATGAAATGATAAATAGTTCAAAGTATTGAATACATTCCTGACTTCAGTGCCATTAGTTCTGCTCATATTTAATAAAGGAGCATCAGTGTTTAATTATGATTTCTGTGAGTGCTTATGCAAATGTTTTTCAGGTGTTCATCATTAACCTGCTCAGGGATCCACGGTATTACCATTTTCGCCCGGTTATGGACGCTTACATACACAACCAGTTCGCAGGAGCGCTGGCCTACAAGTAAATAATATACCACAGGATTCTGAAGCACAGTTTTCACGAAAATTCTTCATTTTTACACTGCTTAAAAAAATTATGTAGGTTCTATAATAAGAAGAGCAAAACTGTCCATTATGTTAATCAGTTAAGAATATTGAACATTAAATTGCAGTGTTAAGTAGATTGAAGAGTGACTGCCTAAAATTGAAAAATGTTTGTTACAGAGCCACGGATTGATTTAGCAATCAATTGATTTAGTTGTTAACATTCTGTTGAGTTCTAAATTGACCCCAGCTTTGCAACTGCAATCGCTCCGTGATCTTTCATATTTCATAATTTCATAACTAATTTTAACAAATATGAGGACTCTGAATTATAATTCAAGAATTATAATTCAAGGTTGTTTAAAGCTATTTTTTTGTACTTTCCACACTGGAATGCTGTATAACTCATATCTTGTTACACATCAGTCCAAAAAGTTCTTTTAAAATGTGTGTGTTTGTGTGTAGAGAGCTGATCCGCTGTCTGAAGTGGTATATGGATCGCTCTGCTGAGGTTGTGCGACAGGACCACATTCAGGATGCTATGAGGGTCAGTAGCATGCTTGATCATTTGTAGTTAGTGCCAAACTTTTGTGTGTGAGTGGGCGTGTTTATCTATCTATCTATCTATCTATCTATATATATATATATATATATATATATATATAGATAGATAGATAGATAGATAGATATTTTGGTGGTGACCAAATGCTCCTACAAGATCTGAGAGTTTTGACCTTATGCAGACATTTTGATTGTCTACTGAAGAGAACAAAAACTGCAGCTCTTTACAAGAACCAGAAGGTTTCCTGTTTGGTTGCGGAGGTTAAGATTAAGGTTAGATTTAGATGTAGGCATAGCATAATGATGATGTCAATGGAAGTTCCTCATAAGGATAGAAAGACAAATGTGTGTGGAACAAAAACTACTTGGCCAACAAGTTTTTATGCCTAGTGTTTTTTTTTTTTTCAAAAAAAGAACGAAACTGAGCAAAACCATGTTATTCCCACTGTCATTAAGGTTATATTTATACTTAAGGCTGGGTTTTTTTCATTATAGTATAGCTGCAGTCACTGTAAGATCGTGTTCATCCCCTAGCTAGTGACAGTCCTTTCAATGCTTTTTTGCTAGCTTGGTTGCACACCAAACTTTGTGCGCATTCATAAGTGCTTCTAATTTTCCTTTAAAAAATCCTTTAAACTGCCTTTTACAATAGTAGTTTCTCTAGCGTTAAGAAAAACACCATATAAATAAGAAACTATAGAATAAACTAGAAAAGCTCAGAAAGCTCCCTAGCCTCATAAGGTATATAAACCCTATTTGATCACTAATATTATCTTGTTAGCTAGCAAGGTAGCTAGCTTTCTAGATAGTGTTAGCTATAAATGTTTTTGATAAATACGATGCTTGTTTGTTTATGATAGTGGTGTTACAATAATGCTGAGAAATCCGCAGTCAACAAACCATAAATTCTTGTTAGTTTGCTAGCTCGTTATCTGGCTAGTTAATGTTAGCTAACACTTTAACTAGCTTGATGGTAGTCTAAATCTTGAACTGGAGAAATGCAAATACAAGCATGAAATTGTGTACTGCCTCTGAGGCAGCATTTGAAAAGTTATGCCCATGGGTTACTAACTAATAAATTTCATTCTGCCATAAATCTACTGATTAGCAAGCTTGCACATGAGGGCATACAGTGATCCGCCCGGGTAGTCCAGTGTCCTTCCGCCTCCTGAAAACATGCTGATAGGTGGAAAATTGCCTCTAGGTTTGTGGTCTGTGATAGACTGGCATCCCATCTAGGGTGTATCCCTTCCTGTAGGGATAGGTTGTCGATCAACTGGATATCCCTGACAAGGATAAAGCATCATTAAAGATAAAGAATGACTGATATTCAAGTGCATTACTATGGAGTAGTGCTGGGATGGTTTACATAAGAGTGTAGTTTAGTGTTGGTAATGGATTGTGCGTTATATCGTATATGGTGTGGGTGAAACTTAATGGCAAGTTTGCTTGAGTAATATGTCATAGCTGCTCCTGACTAACACTCCTGGGGTCTCATTTATCAACGCATGTGTAGAACGAGGTCTAAATTTGTGTGTAAGATCCGTCAGTACACACAAGGAAGCTGGCATTTATCACACTTGTGTACGCACAGCCCTATGCAATGGATGTCGATAAATCCATGTGTTTTTGCCAAATTTCTCCTCTTGTGCATGGCCACACTGATTTGCATAAAGAAACTCCCCCAAATCGCCAATTATCGTAAACAATTTGCATTTACAAAGCGTAGTAGCCTGCTCATGGCATTGCTTATTACACAGACATGGTGCATGTTGAAAGGTCAAAGAAGATCTAGGTCTAAGAAGATACTATTGCACAAATTGGAATAAAAAAAACTGTTTATTTGGCATTTATACGAGTAGTTTGTCTAAGAAATAAACACTTTTTTTTAAGCTTTGGTGGCTACGTGTTTATTCTATTGCCCAATTACATTTAGTAAACATGGCATGAAAATCCCTTATTATTTTTGGCTTTTCCACTGCTGTATTTGGAAATGCAATGTATCATAGCATGAGTAATATGAATGCATAAAATGTGTGTCATTATTTGGCTCATAGTTGTTTGGGAAATGCCAAACCTGTCTCCAGTTTTTTGTTGTAATGTGTCAGTAGCTAAAAACCCTAAAAAAAAATTGATAAACTATAAAATTATACTGGGCAAATAAAATCGATTGATGAGCCACTCATCACTCCCAGCATAGAGTTTCCTGTGCTTCTTTAAAACATGTTCCTCCCTGTGCAAAGCCGCATGTGCCAAACCTTCAAGCAAGGCATCGTTCCAATCAATTTTTAGAAGTGCCTTTTGTGCGATTTTACTCTACATTTCATCTCTGTCATCTGTCTGCACCTTGTTGTGAGCAGTAATTACGCTGTCAATTACGCTGATTTTTCTACCACCAGGTTCCTGCACATGCATGGTCAGGCGTGTGTGTAAATATATGCACATCTTAAAGCACAAAAAGAGCTTGAAAAATCGAATTCTCTGTGTAGGGATATGTGTATGCACTGTTAACACACAAAACTACGTGTACACACAGTTGATATTATATGAGACCACTGCTTTGTACAGTTTGTATCAACTGGAAAATGAAATTGAATTGAGTGGTTGAATAGTTGCAGATTTTATAGTTTGTTTGCATTCTGAAGTCACAGCTATCACCAGCAATAACAAGGACATGTTCTGATACTGTATATAAATGATTTCTACCTCATATTTCCTGAAAGAACTATGAGCATTTCTGACAAAAATACAAACTCAAATCAAAATTGTAATCCAATCAGAAGCAGTGTACAGGACGTTAAGAAGGGGACTTATTCAGTACAAATGATCAAATTTGGCTATTCCGGTTCTCCTGATATTTCTCAGCTTGTTTCTATGAGCTGTGAGTGAGTGAGATCTAATTTCGCATGCTTTTTGTCATATTATCTACAGCTTCAAGTGGGTCATGACCAAAAAGTCAATATGGCTGGCTGTTGTGAGCTTCATGACTGCAGGATGTACTGGATATACAGAGTGTCATTATGTTGATTAGATACAGTAAATAAATCTACCGTCTTTTCTCAGGTGCCAGCTGTATGTTGTCAGTAAATACCTCTACCTTTGCACATAAGCCAGACTCATGTTTGTATCCATCCGCATACAGTGATCAGGAAGAGTAGGCAGAAGTTCTAGGTGGCTTGCCTTAATTTAGCCTTAGTGGGGGCGAGCACTTCTCTCTTCCTGTATACATGCATGCTGTGGCCAAGGGAAATGTGACTTTTGGAGCCTCTGTCTAATAAGAATCCTTTTTTTATTATCAGCTGGATGATTCATTCTTTAGTCTGAAAATGATGTGTCTGATTGTTGAATAGAAGAACAGAGGTGTTTGTTGTCCTTGCAAAAGAAAGCCTATGTGCTCAGTCCACTTCAAGTTAAAAAAAAGTCCTTCCAGGTATGATTCAAGTAAAACTGTAAGACGATTGCCTTCACTTTTCATAAATTTTGCACTGTCTGTACCTGTTTTCGAGGTCGTACAATTCGAGCCTTAGGTGCTTGTAAGCGCCTTGTAATCAAGTGTCTTGTAATCGAGGACACTGATGCGGATTCAAGAAAACTCAGTGTCCTGGTCATATCAGAACAAACAGCATCTTCACTGAATCCATAGTTGTTTTTAAATTTAATGCACTTTACAGTGGTGTGACGCATCTTGATGCTGTATTTGTAGCGCATGCTTCCAAATCCCACCACCTGATGCACTACAGACATTGGATAAGGTGCAATCTGGCTGTTGGTAGAATATTTTTTTGCTAGACAGATTACCAGATGATCTTTTCACAACCAGGCACAATGACGTAACTGCAAAACTCTTACGGGGAAAATATCGACAGAAAACACCAGCCGGACTCAAATAATATCTTTTATATGTGATTTTTGTCAAAGGCACAAACAAAATGTGCTACATTAAAAAAATCTGTTAGAAGATGATAATGATCATATACTTGTTCGTTTCTGTATTAATGCACTTAATTAGCTGACTTGCTCGCTATATGTTATTATATTAGTTAGTATATTATACTAGCTATACTAAAGTAATAGGCTATAGATGCCAGTTTGCTCTCTTGTCCACTACCACTGCATTTGTCTTTGCCTTTTTTTTACCCAATTTCTTGCTTTTGTCCATGTCGAAAGTTAAATTTAAGACATTTAGTAAGCCCATGGCAGTATATAAATTTGTAAAAAAAAAAAAAAAAAAAAAAAAAAAAAAAAACACATTAGTACAAAACCCTTCCAGTTTGCAACCTACACTTCCAAACCAGCCAGAAACACATTTTAATCTACATTCAGAAATGTGTGTGTGTGTGCGTGTGTGTGTGCGTGTGTGGTGGGGCTTTTAGGCACTGGAATACCTGTTTAAGTTTATCGTTCAGTCTCGGTCTCTGTACTCACGGGCTACGTGCGGCATGGAAGAGGAGCAGTTTAGAGCCAGCATTCATGAACTCTTCCAATCCATCCGTTTTCTGCTCAGCCTGGACGGACGAAATGCTGAGACACTTGTCTGCACACAGGTGATGCATGCACATCTGTAATATTTGCTTGATCCAGTAGTAGAGTTCATAATAGACTTTAAGCATCATGAGGGATGACAGAGGAACACGTAAATATTATTCTGAAGTTCAAACATGGAAATTTATGTTCCCAAATGACACTTTGGATGTTAAAATTTTCCTCTTACCCTGTTCAGGCCACGTTACTGACCAGTTTTCCAGACATCTTTGACGAGCTGCTGCAGATGTTCACAGTGCAGGAGGTGGCTGAGCTGGTGAGAGGGACGCTAGCGAGCATGCCCAGCACTGTAGACATTGGTCAGTCCATGGATGTGGTTAAACTCCAGTCAATCTCACGTACTGTGGACAGCAGGCTTTTCTACTTCCCAGGTAGGACATGTGACTGTTGGGATTGAGGTCTTATCGTGATTTGTCATGGCAGTAACCCTAGGATGCAACGGTGTACACCAGTGGTGAGGGAAGACATCAAGTTGAAGAAGGAGTAATGGTTTCTGAGTAATTCTCATGAAGTGCTCTCCTGATTCAATTAGGTATGGGAGTGTAGGAGAGCCACTGTAGGAGAGCCAGAAGGGCTGCAGCAAAAGCAGTTGCAGAACCGATAGCAAAAATGGCCCCGAAGATGTTCCGGCAAACTGTTTTGTGCCTCAGGAGGGGGAGATGAGATCATGCACAATCTCTGCTATAGCTAGTATAGGGGAGTGTTGACCTCTGTTGGGGATATTGTTGAGTGATGGAACTTTGAGGAACACCTTCCATCCAGTGGACATGCCCACCCAGGAGGCAGTGCCAGAAATCGCTGATGTTTTAGACTCTATATCTGTTGCTGAGATTATGGTGGTTAGAAACCTTCTGGCAAAGCTGCAGTGGTGTGAATTTGGAGACGTTCTATGATTGTGTGACTTGAAAAATTTGTTGTGGGAGGTACTGCAGGAGTATGGTGGGACCCACTGGAGAGATTATATCTCACAGTTAGCTTGGGAACATCTAGCCCAGGAGCTGCTGGCATGTATGGCTGGGGATAGAGAAGTCTGGACTGACATTTGCAGCCTCTTGCCTCCACAACCCCTACCAGGAAATGTGGAAGGAAACTGAATGATGAATGAATGGACCTTTACAAATTTTATTTGAAGGTTTCCTAAATAATAACTCAATACTTGCACTACATATACAATAAATGTCTCATATATAACATCTCTCTCCCAGAATCTCGGAGTATTTTGCTGCCTGTAGTACTACATCACATTCACCTACACTTGAGACAGCAGAAAGAGCTACTGCTGTGTGCCAAAATCCTGAGCAGCATCTTCTCCATCCTCAACACTAGTGCTCAGGTACATTCACACACTCTGCTACTGAAGGATGTTTTGTCACAGATTCTTACCTGTTATATATGTAATACCACACATTACTGTGTTATGAGTTGTTCCTTAGTTCCCTCTGCTGTTTCTCTTTGTTCTTGTAGGAGTCTTTGTGTGTACAGGATGAGGTGGAGATGATGGTGGAGAGCTTATTAGATGTACTCCTGCAAACACTCTTATCCATCATGAGCAAGAGCCAGGCGGTGGAAAACAGCAGAAATCAGCGATGTCCCCAGTGCACGGCTGAGATAACGGTGAGCTCTTCTCAATAGCTTTTCCCTCTTTTGTTCACTGCGTTTTCGTTGACTGTTCGGCGGCTTTTATCATAATCCACATCTTTAAACTTTTTCTGTTCAGTTCAGATAACAAGGATCCATTTTTTCAATAGTTAAACTGGAAAAATTATGTGCTTGGCTCAATGAACGTGAAAAACCAATAGTCATAATCATAATGTTATATTTATAATCAGTTATAATCACAATCATATTTATTTTTACAGAAATTATCTAACCTGAAAATAACGTGTTCTTAAGTCTCTGATATTGGTAAATATCAAAACCTGCCATCAAGTGGATTCACAAGGATTCACATGTCAGGGAATTTTGTTTGTCTATTCCCTTAAATATAGTTTACATTACTAGTTAATGAGATCAGAGCCAGAATTCAAATGATTATGTCATTCATTTTTCTTGTATTTGGAGGAACACACATGTCTTCCTTGGATTATGTTCTGAAATGGAATATAGCTTTATTGACTACAGTCTTTTCTACCTTTATTATGTCTTAAAGGGGATCTTCAACAAGAGCAGTGTGGATTTGATTTCTCTGAATGCGTGTTTTATTCCACAATAAAAGTAATAGTAGCAATGAGTGAATGAATGTTTAGTTTTGTTGCAGGGGTGATATCAGTGATCATTCAGTGTGATATTTGTTTGTTCACAAAGTAAGACTTGATATGTGTTTATATTGCCAAATTTGGGTAACTGGTAGCATGCAAAGATAGAAGGTATTCCATTCATATATCCTGATATTAATCTGAATACGACAAACTGCCATTTGTAGGTTGGTGTTGCCATCTGGTCTGCTGACGCCACTTTAAGAGGAAGAGGAAAGAATCTTAATTATAAGATATTGACAAGCTTTTAAAATGCTTAGGCAGGATTTTTACCCAAGAGTTTTCGAAAGGAAGGGAAACATCTGAGAAAGATTTTAGCATCTTTGGCACATGTTTGCAGGCACTGCTCAGTGCTCAGTTCCTGTAGGGACTGCATGGGTTTGATTTCTCCTTGTGTGTTTGGTTTTCCTGCAGGGACAAGATGCGTTTGATGACTGTGTGTATTTGTTTGGTGTTCTTGTAGGGCGAGTATGTGTCCTGTCTCCTGTCTCTATTGAAAATGATGTCTGAGCTGCATTTCCACCACCTGCTCAACAACTTTCACAGCAAAGATGAACTCAAGGTGAAAATCACAAAAATACACTGATGTCATGCAAAGACACAGGCTCATTGTCTACTGTGACAATATTCTTTTGAAACTGCAACTAACAAAGATCATAACACATGAAACTAATTAAATCTGTTGCAAATTCCCAACAAGATACTGCACAATTCATATGTAATGGAAGTAAATATTTAGTGTGTGTCTCTGCGTAACTATGTGTTTATGGATAAATCTTCTCTCATCATGACAGGAGTTTCTGCTAAAGATCTTCTGTGTGTTTCGAAATCTGATGAAACTTGGCGTGTTTCCACGAGACTGGAGTGCTATGCGGCTTCTCACCAGCCAGTGAGTATTTTACTCAGTTACCAGGGTCAGTGCGTAGAAAGCCGCTCAGATTTTTGCGTTACGTATAAAGCCACTCATAGTAAAATTTTGGCCTTAATGGGGCAATAATAGTATAAATCAAGAAGTTTACTCTTAGAAAAGGTCACAATGAGGTACCAGACTGATCGTACAGATTAATTTAGAGGTAAAATATCACAAGCGACATAATAATGTAATATCATCTGAAATGGAGCTAAGAAAATAGTGAAAATAGGACATCATGTAAATTTATATGTTATGATAAATCTCAGTCTCTCACTTCTGAAAGATTTCTTTGAAGTAAACACAGACAGATTTTGGCTCTGGATATCACATGTTTCAGTTGTTTTAGTTGAAACTGTTTTCATGGAATCTGTTTCTGCAACTCGAAACAACTTTCTGCAACCTTTGGGATATGATTTATTTTAATAACTATAACTGTTTATGGTAAGTAAAGCATTTTGTACATAGGCTTCGACATGATACTTTTTGCTCACACATCAGTGTATATACTGACATCATGGCAGCCCATGACTTTGAAAACTTTTGCTCATGCATATAATTCAGCCGCTTGTGCTGACTGATTAACCACCTTAGCATCTTGTGTCCACAATACCCAACCTGTAAGCATGCTCCCATATACAGAGAAGGTAGAGCGATCGATATAATGGTAAAGTACTCTTGCAGTAGGATTAACCCTTTGTAATTCTGTGTCCCAGGCAGGGGTGTGGCTGTATTTCAAGCAATTTCAAATGTACTGCCATTAATAAGTTTGCATCCCACATGGTGCATTTGGATACATGCACTCCTGAACCTTTACCAGCTAAAATAGTAAGAAAGGTGTACTTGTAGAGGGTATTACTTAACACTTGCGCCTTAGGGACTGCTTGAGAACATTCAGGTATAGCCTTAACAGCAGCAGTAACATACATGAAAAATATGTAATTGGCTGTAATTTGGCTACGGCTGCTGTAATGTGTCTCTCATTTACAGTGTATATGACAGGACAGGGTTGAGAAGCCCTAATCCTGGAGATGTGCATAGTCTGTGTTTTCATTAAATTCAGTTCAACTCGATTTCATTTGTATAGTGCTTTTAAGAAAAGACATTGTCACAAAGCAGCTTTACAGCAATCTGGATGTAGATCTACATCCCTAATGAGCAAGCCAGAGGGGAAAGTGGCATGGAAAACTCCATGAGATGACATGAAGAAGAAACCGTGCAAGAAACCCATTCTCTTCTGGTGACACCAGATAGTGGAACTGTGATCATTATAAGAAACAGTTCTACAGAGTAAAGTCAAATATTCAGTATCAGCATATTGTGGGAGTTGTGGGATGAGCACAGGAAAGTCTTAATAATGAGAACAGCAGCTTGTAGGAGGCAGTGGTGACTCATCCATAGGGGCAGGTATGGAAGAGCCACACCATTTATTAATTTAATCTTCATAAAATCCTCATTCACAACTCCATACATTTTAAACCTCTACCACCTCTTTTGAGTCACCAATGATTTAAAAAAAAGTGTCACTATTTGACAGATACAGGCAGATTTTCTGTTGATTTGCTTGCCTTTCTAGATGTTGCACAATCACAGAGCACTTAGCTTTAGTAGCGTTATTATTGCACCTAATGGTCAAAAATGGGAACTGCAATAAGCGCTAATAGAGGTCCATTGGGGCAGGCATAATCTTCCCCCTATGTGTGCTTTTCAGTGGAGGAGGAGCAGCAGACAAGACAGTTAATGACAAGGTTGCCAGATTAGGTTAGTTTATAAATACAGCCAAGATCTGGTTTTACTGCAAATAATTGGAATTAACTCTAATAAAGTAAAGTATAAGTGCAGACAGTGTGCCATTTTTATTGTCAGATATATTGCAAAGACTGAGAGAGGGAAGGGAGGATTATGAAGTAATGATTAGGGAGTAATAACAAAGGTACATCTAAAACCACTCAAAATGAGCTGCTAGACTGTATGCTGGATGATTTTGTGTTGTCGAATCTTATCTGCTTATTATGAGGTTACTCCGAAACTTCATTAGTTAGTAGCCTACAGCATAATTTAAGTGTGATAGCCTCTCGACCTATCCTGTCCCACCAAAATCTATGGTCACAAGCCGATGCTGGTTGGAGCAAGCTGACAGTATTGAGGTGAGAATATTCACTACAGTAGGAAGGATAGTCTTATGCAAAGGGATTTTGGGAAGTATAAGACTTTAATGTATTCAAATGAGCAGCAGGAGGTGAGTCATAATGCAGAAAGCTGAGTAAGCAGGAGGAACAGAGCAAGTATAGGTTGTTTTCAACCTAGACTTAGAGACTCAGACTGTGTCTGGTTTCTGAACACTAATTGGAAGGTTATTCTAATGTTGAGCAAATATGTCGATCTGAATATGTTGAGCAAAATCTCCAAAAACATGATACAGCTGCTGAGAAAATCCATAGAGCGTTTGGATGAATATGTAGAGCGTATGTTGTAAGTAATAAATACAAAATAAAGTACATGTAGTTTTACTCTCATCTCGTTCCCAACTGTTCGGACACCCTGTAGATACTAATAAAGAACCTGCACCTTTTCGCTCAAAGCAGACATGGTGGATCATAATAGACCAAAAAAATTCGCTCAGGTACTGTGTGATACTGTGTGGTCTGTTTTAAAATGTGGCTATTATTATTATTATTATTATTATTATTACACCAGGGTACTATTTGCTATATAGTTATTTTTATTTCATGTGGAGCAACATTGTCTAGAGTGTAGCACAACCTTGACTACTCCTGTAAATTAATTAAGGGCAGTGTATATAGATGTACTCAGGACGCTAGTCTCATTTAAAGCTACATACTCAGTCAGTCTAATCCTAGTCTCTGCTAGACAAAGTACATTAAATTTATAATAACTGCTTTAGATGCACTAACATGGTAATTGCTTGAAGGCAGGGGTTCATTTGGAATTTAGGATGGGGGCTCTATACTTTTTTCATGAGTGCCACTAACAGTACAGTGGTAAGAGCATAGTTTGTTTCATATGTTAATATAATATGTTTGAAATAATGTAATTAAAATAATTTTTTTGATATATTATTTTATGTTTCAGTCCTGAGTTACTACTTTTTCTTATTTGCTGGTTTTGTCATCAGAATAACTTGTGATTATTTTCTGGCAAAAATAAGCGATACACTAAAACTAACATTTTGCTTTAATGCTCAAATATAATTACACAGCAGTCCACAGTTGCTTTGACTAATGGAATACATTTTACAGTTACGTAATGAAAGCATTTTTCTATAAACCAGTTTAAAACTGCATTACATCATTATTATAATGCCTGTTATGCCATCTTATGATTTCCGTTTCTATCAAATTAGAGTACCAGAGCTCAGTTCCGCTTGCTGTTCACATAAACCAAAGATGAAGGGCAGCAAAGAGAGGAGGGGAAGATTTTGACAGATAGAAGCAATCAGCTGGCTGGCACAACACATGCACGTGTCAGTCAGTTGTATTTAGTTAGTAGCTGGATGAAGTAACCCATTTTGGCATTGCATTAGCACTAAGAGGCAGCAGTGCATGTGGATTTGAGGACAGAACTGATTTTGTCCTGTTGCTTCACTTTACCTGAAAATAGTAACCGACCACTAACAGAAAAGAAAAACGGTTTGCCAGCAATATGTAGGAATTATGCCAGAAGTGTGTACTTACCTCTGCATGAAAATAGAAAATGCTGTTTAAAGACTGACAGCACTACCATTTACATGGTAATATACTGTATATAGAAAAAATGAATTACTGTTGCATTGTCTTGTATTGAAGACAATTATTTTATTGTCAGTATTTTTTGGATCTTGATACTGAAGATGGTAATTATCTGAACAATCATGTTAAGCCCTTGGCATCCATATCATTTTGTTACTTTATTTCAATCAGAAAACAATGGCAAGATTTGTCAGCATTTTCTGTGATATCTACATATATAACAATTGTACAATAGATTCTTATGTATGTGTATAGTATAGTGCAGTTTATCATTTCATTCAGTACATTTATTGAGTAAATGATAGTGTATATTGATGACATATTATGGAAATTAATGATGTAAATTTACATAAAAATAGCAGATAACAGAAATGAGTTTTCTGAGTAATGCTTACATCAGGGCTGATTGTTTTCATGTTTATCATTGTTACTTCGTAAGGGATTTTGACTGACTCCCAGAATTAGGTTTGCAGATTCTCTGCATTCATCTGTATTTGTGACTTCTTGTGCAGGATTATTGTGATGACAACCCAATATCTGACTCCTGCACTTCACAAGAACTTCTCAGATGCAGACTTTGATTTTAAGGTGAAGAATTTGTTCTGTCCATTTTACTTCTCTTATTAAATTACTTCTAGCCATGTATTTTCAAACAGACACATCCTGGTGTTAATACACCAAATCATATTGTATATGCTATGAAAAATGTCCACTACAAATTTGGTAACAGAGCAAAGAAAATATGTTGTGAGGCACCATCTGTTGTGAGGCACCATCTGTTGTAAGGCACCTGAGCATGCTACTGCCTTCTCAGTTAGAAATAGTGGTAATTTGGTCTATTTTAATGAACAAATTCCTGTGTATCTCATAATCATAACATCTGACAGGTGCCTTGACCAATCAGATTTTTAAAAGTGATTCCCCCTTGACTACTTAGAATATAACATTGTACCTGCCTCTTGAACAGTCTAGCTTTTGGTCAAGACCACAAAGGACAAAAATTTGTCGTGAGCTTTGAGGTCACATTGTGTTTAAACTAAGGTTAATACAATATCTTGCCTTTTTCTTGCGTTAAAAAATGTTGAAGGTGCACAAGAAAAAGTAACAGGTTCAAACAGATGTTTACCACAATTTATTACTATTTCCTAAGACACAGATACAGTAAACAGACATTACATCCAGCTACTATTTGACCTTCTTGATGTTAGATTTTTGGATGTGTTCAAACCCTGGCCTCTGAATTAGGTCTGAGCATCAGCAACTTTATTCTCAGCCTTAAGAGAAGAGCTGTGGTCTGTTGAAGAGAACTGCATAATAGGAGAATGTTCAGTATATTTGGTGCGCCAAAACATTCATTGATTTACATAGAAATTTGATACTCCGTGAGTTTATACGGATTCATTTTTAGAAATTGTCACTTGACAGTTTTGGGTAGCTCCAGCAGACAAAGAAAGATGGACGGATCCTGCTGATAAAATCATACAAAATCGCTATGAGACAGGCACAGTATGGTGGGTACGCCTACATAATCTACAGAAAATGCAATCATGAATATAATGAAATTTACACATTAGCATGGAAACATTCAGCAGACTCTTTGCCTACATTCCCAATCTTTCAGGAAAGGGATGAAATCAGTATTGGCTTTTCTGGGGTTTACATCTTCAGAGGCCTAGAACCTGATGCTGAGAATAGGTTGTGCTTTTCTTTATTGGCAAGTCTGGCATAATATATCAGAAGAATGCACAATAAAATTGATTTTGATGCTTAATTAAGAATGGGATCAGATTAAGGAAATGACATATTAAACAAGCGTGATCTTGCAAAGCTGAAAAATACAAAACATTGTTGTCCTTTTCCTTCTAGACCTTGCCCATATAACCAAGATTTATAAGATGAGCACTACAAGGGAAACAGAAAACTTTCATTGCTTAATATGACCCAGTAATTTACATATGATTTACATGATTTACATATGGTTTACATTTGAGGGTAGAAAGATTTGGAAGTTTGGAATTATCCACAGTCATAAGCAATGATTTGACAGGGTGCTGATAACAGATGTGTCACTGCACCAGGACAATATTATTGTTCAAAAAAACATGAACTGTAAAAACTCATTAGGACATCTTCAAAAAGAATTCAGTAGAAGCCTAGCTATGGATTACTTGGCAGACATTATTGTTATATTTCATACTTCTTGTTAGAGCGCTTTTGTTCCTCTTCTTCTATTTCCATCTGACAACCTTTACAATTTTATGTAGGAACTCCACGTTTTAAGCATTGGAGTATACTGCTACGAGTTATCACTCATTAAGGTAGAAGCTGGAGTATGTGTATGTATAATATATGGGCCCAGTGGTTACTATAAAAGCCTGTATATATGTTCAGTACAGTTTCTTATGCAAGTGATTTGTAAAAGGACTACATCAAAATGTTTTTGCGGTTTGGTTTCTATAGAAACCAGAACTTACCTTACACCTAACAGTAATACCTGTAGTAGATTTCCAAAGGTCCATGGCACATGAAATAAGAGATCCAGTAATAATCGGATAAAGGTCATGGTCAAGAGGCAGGAAAATCTGCTTATAATACCATAAACTTATTGGGCAAGGGAGCAGAAGTTAAGATTTAAAATGCTATGATCTATTTGGATGAGGTACCTGTGAAATTTTCTGGCTATAAAGCCTGTTGGATACCACTGTTTCTGTCTCTCTCTCTTTTCTCTCTCTCTCTCTCTCTCTCTCTCTCCTAACTTGATATCCAGAACATGACTTGGTGTCTCAAATGCTAAACATGGCCTAAAATGTGTTATGCTAAAGTGTGAAGACTGTGACGACCATGTCTGTATGTTTTCATTTTTAGCTTTGGAACTCCTTCTTCAGTTTGGCTGTGCTATTTATTAGTCAGCCCAGTCTGCAGCTTGAGTCACTCAGTCAGGTCAAGAGACAGCGGATAATGGACAAGTATAAGCATATGCATGCACAAATACACATACACACATAAACGACACACCTTTTACTATATAGAGTACCAGGTGTTTTTATCAGTGAATGCTGCCATTTGCTCTGTTCTACAGATATGGAGATTTGAGAGTGCAGATGGTGTATGAGCTATACAGTATGTGGCAGAAGCTAGGTGAGAGCATTCTCTCTGTTCCACACTTTCTGACCTTCCTCTTTTATTAGATTTAGTTAACGACATTGCAGCCTTGTTTAGATAATCCCTCTCTCTTCTCTCTTTCAGGGGATAATAAGCCTCACTTCACCCCTGGGATGATGGGTCCATTCTTAGGAGTAACTCTGGTTCCCCAGGCTGAGGTCAGGAATGTTATGGTTCCCATTTTCCATGACATGATGGACTGGGAACAGCGCAAGAATGGCAACTTCAAACAGGTCAGATACCAAATGACAAAATGGGTTTCAACTGTAAATAATTATGTAAAATAAATCAGAATTAGATGGAATTAGAATAAATTTGTATAAAAGAGGCTTAAGCAGAGAGAACTTTGAGTAATGTCATGCTTGTTTTATGTGTGTTTCTGTGTTCATGCATTTGTAGGTGGAGGCTGAGTTGATGGATAAGTTAGACAGTATGATAGCAGATGGGAAAGGAGAGGAAAACCACAGAGAACTTTTTGGATTATTGTGAGTCCTGACACAGACTTAAATGCACATACCATTGTTCTGTATAGAGACTATGTTCAGTGGGGTCCAAAAGTCTGAGACAACTAATGAAAGTGTTTCTATTTGTATTGTTTTCTTATTGAATGCAAATTTTTTCATTAAAAATTATGTTATCAGCAACAACTAGATTGAAAGGTATAATCATAGAAATACTTACATGAATTTCTGAGTCGTTTAGTATTTGGTACGTCCTCTGTTTGCTTTAATAACTGTGTGTACTTGCGCTGGCATGGGCTCCACATGTTTGCCTAAAACCTGATGATCCATGCTAGACCAAATCAACCAGTCTGAACACATACTTCAGTGGAAAAGATAAGTCTCAAAGGCAATCTGACCTTTTGTACAAAGGAGTTAACATCACAAATTTGCTTACGTTTAAATAGTAAACTAGAAATAGTGCGTTTCTAGGTTGCATTTCCGTTCTTTGTTTAAATTTTTTTTTTTTTTTTACAAAATTCTAAAACTTTATGTTTATTTATAGTTCTAAAAGAAAAAAAAAACAGGTTTTCAATGTGGTCTCAGAATTTTGGACCCTAATGTATGTAGAACGTTTATTTTTCCTACTGTTCCTGTGTGTGACACTGTGTGTTAACACTGCTACAGGTTATGGCATTTTTGAGCAAGTGTCCCACAGGACAATGATATTCAAACACTCTCTATCTTAAACTTTTGGCTTCTTTGAGTTCCATGTGAAATTTGTGCCATTTTAATTCTTCATCAAGCCTGGCTCTTGTTTAACTTTGTTTAGGACCAAAACAGTACGTCCTACTCAGTACACACTAACTCACATGTTCCTCACTAATCCTTCAACTCATAAATTAGCCCATAAATAATGTTTGTACTGCAAATGCCTTTAGATCATGATATTTATATTATTGTTAAATTATTTTTTCATGTTATATTATAATCAAAAGATGACTCGGGTCAGTAGGGCATCCAGTGCTGAGTAGTGAACAAAACAGGACATATCTTATTTAGATCATTTTTTTTATGACTGGATTAAAATTATGCTGCCTTATGCTATCTTTCCTACAGAACCCAGCTCTTTGGACCATACCCAAGGTATCATATTATCTGCTAATCTCAACACACACATAACCTTATAATACTAATGTTGCAATTTCTAAATCTTACTCTCTCTAATTGTCAGTCTGTTGGAGAAGATCGAGCAGGAGACATGGCGGGAGACAGGGGTGTCTTTCATCACTTCAGTCACACGCCTCATAGAGAGACTTCTGGATTACAGGTGTGTCAGTGGCGCTGATGGATTTTAAAATAGGGACAGCACAGCTGTCTCTTATGGACACTCCTCATAAGTATGAGCATCAAAAGACTTTTCTACAATCAGGTCAACATTAGTTTAAAAAAAAAACACACACAGAGCACAGCTAGCTAGACGTATACAACAAATTTCAGAAATGAACACAAATCATCATACAGAACTTTATACGTACAATTTATTTATAATACTTACAAATTATAAAGATAAAAACTAACCACTGCTGCAGCTCCAAGCAGTTCCAACTGGTACCAATACGTTTGAAATGTCAGCCATGTTCATTACTGTTTCGGTGATTGGCAGTTCAGCCCCTGTGAGAGGTCTACAATTCATCATATGGAGAAGCCATGCATCCAGGTGGGACAAGTGAAGAGTCCAATGTCCGACTAATGTTGAGATGGGTTTTTGTAATGAAAAACCCACACTCCCATACACTCCCATTCATTCCCATTCACCCCCAGAGATGTGCCGCTTCCGGGCGGGACTCAAAATGATGCGATAAAAGCCTGTTGTCCATTGAGCGTTAATATTTTCTCCCATTAAAACACACGTGACGTACGTGAATCTGCAATAGATGCACCAGAGAAGCACCAGGGAAGGCTTCTCTTGAGTTTCTATCAGTGCTATGTCAAGGGTGGCTTGAGAGGAGATTTTCACTCAGGCTGCCCTGTCCACTGAACACTGTTTGTGTTAAATGACTGAACAGCGCAATACTGCACTGAGATATTTGATAATATGATTCACTAAAATGTAGAATTTAACCAAGATTGATGAATAATATAGACACTTTGGTAAATTTATTGCCGCATTTTATTGAAATTTTAGGGGAAGCCGGGCTTCCCATGTAGTCTTAAAGCAATGGCCTGTGAGGTGTGTATGGTATCACGTACATGTACGTTGTGTTTGCGAGTAATGCACTGTAATTGGTTAAGATGGTTAATCTGATTTTATCTTTATAGGGACAGTGTAAGAGGAGAAGAAGCAGAGAGTAAAAAGTTGGGAGCCAACATCATGGTAAAACATGTGTCACCTCAATACACACAATTAATTTTACTAAAGTTTATTTTAGTGTTATATTTTAGTAATATTTTATATTTTTATACTAGAATTACTAATATACAGTACTGTGCAAAAGTCTTAGGCACATGCAAAGAAATGCTATAGGGCAAAGATGCCTTCAAAAATAATTAAATTAATGTTTCTACATTTAAAAAAATACCATAAAGAGCAGCAAACAGTAATAAATGAAACAAAGTCAATATCTGGTGTGGTGGTCCTTCGCTTTAAAAAAAAATAGTAGTCTCAGGTACAATTAGTGCAGTTTTATAAGGAAATGAGCTGTAAGTTTTACTGAGCAACTTGCAGAAGCAGCCACAGTTCTTCTGGAGACTTTGACTGTCGCACTCGCTTCTTATTTTTGCAGCGAAACCCAGCAGCCTTCATTATGTTTTTTTGTCTGAAAAGTGTCTCTTATGTAATATGCTGCTTTCTTTACTGACATACAAACATTTTTCTGTAACATTTAATTTTGTGCTGGAAAACTAATGTTTGGAAATCTAAAATGTTTTTGTACTGATTCAATAATGTAGAAGTCATAAAATAAAAAACTATAACAAAGTTTGTGCTAAATGAAATAGAGTGCCTAAGACTTTTGCACAGTACTGTAGTACAAATATGTGACAGACAGGATAATGACTATATATATTTTTTTCTTAAGTGGTTACAACATACTGTAAATGCAAACTATAAAAAGAAATAACAAAGCCAAATAAGTCGATGAAGACAAAAAACGTGGCGACAAATGGATAGTAGTCTGTGCCTACTCAGATTTTAGATGCTGTTTTTGTAATAGTGCTTATAATTTACCCTTAATTTATAGTGAGCCTATAGTGAGCCACTATTTTGGATTTCAGGAGAACACATCAAGAGTGATTTCAATTAAGCAAACTACTTTCAATTGTGTAGTGTTCAATTGTGTAGTGTTATGATGTGTTCATAAATTAAAGGATCATTTACTTACTTTCATTATGAGCTGAAGTGCAAGAAGTCTATTACTGAAAATTCCTTTCTTTCTGCTTTTTGTTCCTCATGATTTGGGTTTTCTGGACATTTTCTACAAGTGTGAGATAACCAAAGAAGACATGTACATCCGCTACATTCACAAACTCTGTGAACTCCACCTGCAGGTGCATAACTACACAGGTACGGAGAGAAAAAGAGACAGATTTCAGTAGCCTTTCAGAGAATTGTTAAAACATCAATGTAAAACTTTTTTTTTTTTACATTTGTCAGCATATAGTTTATATGCTTGCATGTGTGTGATCCACAGAGGCTGCTTTCACGTTGCTGTTGTATTGGGAGCTGCTGCAGTGGTGTGAGCAGCCCCTCCGAGACCTCCTACAGTACCCCGCTCAGAGTCAGTGGCAGCGCAAAGAGGCCCTCAGCAGAAAGATACTGCACTACTTCAACAAGGGCAAGGCATGTTCCACACACACACACACACACAAGCATGCACACTGTCCTTCCACCTAATTGATCTTTTGTTGATTTCAATCTTTTGATCTACTTGCTTTTCACTCAACACATCTGACTCCTACTTAATATCAGCAGACATTGTTGATATTCCATGGTCATGTTCAGGAACTCAAAGCCCATTTTCTGGCTATTTACAATTTTACCATCAGTCTGTCCATGTGCTTGCTTTTGAATTTCTATTGATGATGTGCAGAGAATAGACTAATTATAACTATAAATTAAAATACATTCCCATTCAAGCTGTACCAAATCCTATACCTAACAGATCCCAAGAAAATGGCAACTTTGGTCTACTCATTCTCATAGCTATACTTCATTTATTTATGTGTGTGTGTGTGTGTGTGTGTGTGTGTGTGTGTGTGTAGTGTTGGGAGTATGGGATTTCTCTGTGCAGGGAACTGGCCCTTCAATATGAGATGTTATATGACTACCACAGCCTGAGCTGGATACGGGTGAGTGTGTGAGTCTACATAGACAGCATGTGATATCCCAGCATACTGGACAGAACTGTGTGTGTTGTTAAGTGCATTTGCTCAGTGTACACTTTCCTGTTTAAGAAAATGGAGGCCAGTTTTTACGACAACATCATCGAGCAGCAGCGCCTGGAACCCGAGTTCTTTAGAATGGGCTTTTATGGACGCAAGTTTCCCTTTTTCTTGCGTGTGAGTTCATTTCTGAAGTTGAATCATTTAAAAATGAAAATGTCCAAATTTAAGTTAAAGTTAACTATACACTTGTATGTGTATCTGTCTGTGTGTGTGTGTTAGAATAAGGAGTTTGTGTGTAGAGGCTATGACTACGAGCGCCTAGAGGACTTTCAGCAGAGGATGCTCACTGAGTTCCCACAAGCTCTTGTTCTCCAACACCCCAACCAACCAGACGACAGCATTCAACAGAGTGATGCACAATGTACTGTACTCAGTCTAAGAGTCCTTTATTGGTTAAAAAGGTGGTCATGTGTCACTGAGTACTGTATGTGTGTAGATAAGTTTCATGTTAGTAATAAGTGCATATTTAATTTTTATTTTAAATGGATAGAGGCTTCTTTCATGTACTAGTGTTTTATTACACATTTAGATCTTCAGATTTACGCTGTAACGCCAGTATCAGAACTCTCTGACGGCCCGATGATGGACAGGGTGCCTGAACGAATCAAGAGCTTCTACCGCATTAACAATGTCTCACGCTTCTACTACGATCGACCCTTACACAAGGGGCCCAAAGACAGAGAAAATGAGTTCAGGGTGAATATATAAAATGTATTAAATAGCTATTTTCATTTAAAATTATGGAAACAACCTGGGCTAATAAACAGTGCTGTGTGTGAACTGCAGAGTTTGTGGATAGAGAGAACCACTCTGGTTTTGTGCCGTCCCTTGCCGGGTATTTCACGCTGGTTTGAGGTGGAGAGAAGGGAGGTGGTGAGTGAAGAAATTATTACTGTCAGGAATATATTACACAATTTCAACAATATTTTAGTCATTAACATTGTATTCAACAGCAGTGAATATTAATCAGCCTGTAAAATTAAATCTGTGTAATAATACACCCTAAAAATCATTGCTCAAATGTGCGTGTGTGTGTGTGTGTGTGTGCGCATGTATTTCAGGTGGAGGTTAGTCCCCTGGAGAACGCCATATATGTTGTGGAGAATAAGAACCAGGAGCTGCGTTCTCTGATCAGCCAGTATCAGCAGCGGCATCACCACAGCAACGTCAATCTGCTCAGCATGTCTCTGAATGGCACGATCGATGCAGCCGTGAATGGAGGGATAGCGCGCTATCAGGAGGTGCCTCTCGTACTCCCAGAACTATTATAGAAGCTAACATAGAGCCTATTTAAGCACAAATTTCACACTTATTTTTATATTTTTTTGTGTCTGTTATAGAGAAAAGGGCTTTAAGTGCCTGGTTATTTTAATACCAACAAGGCTTTTTCTTGAGTGGTGCTAAAATACACTATATGGCCAAAAGTTTAGGGACACCTGACCATCACACCCATATAAGATTTTTGCATATCCCATTCCAGATTTAGTCCGTCTTTGCTCCACTCTTCTGGAAGGCTTTCCACTAGATTTTGGAGCATGGCTGTGGGGATTTGCCCATTCAGCCACAAGAGCATTAGTGACGTCAGGCACTGATGTTGGGCGATGAGGCCTGCCATGTAGTCAGTGTTCGAATTCATCACTAAGGTGTTCAGTGGGGTTAGGGTCAGGGCTCTGTGCAGGCCACCAAAGTTCTTCCACTCCAACCTTGGTCAACCATGTCTTCAAGGACCTCGCTTTTGTTCACAGGAGCATTGTCATGATGGATCATGTTTGGGCCTCAGTTCCAGTAAAGGGAAATTGTAATGCTACAGCACACAAAGACATCCCATACAACTGTGTGATCTCAACTTTGTAGCAACAGTTTGAGGAAGACCCACATATGGGTGTGATGGTCAGGTGTCCACAAACGTTTGGCCATATAGTGTAGCTTTTTTTTTTTTTCAACACGTCAGTGATAACCACTTTTATAGAGTTAGAATGTTGTCTTGTGGCCTGAACTTGAATACAGTAGTGTGAATATAGTGTACATAGAATTCTAGAATACTAAATCTGCAGGATATACCACAAAGATTATTCTCCTATAACAGCATGCAATTGTTTTATTCCTCTTATACCACAATAGTTTGCCAACGATTATAATTTTAATATTTATTAGATAACAACATGTCATACTACTTATGAGTTTATAGTTAGGCTTTTGTCATGGCAGAAAACTTTAAAGTAACAGCTTCAGTTCTGACTGTTACAAAGGCTTAGGCTTAGATTATGAGGAACATCTGCCATGCAAGTCCCCGTGAATGAGCTGTTACTATGAAAATGACAATGAATTACAATGAGCACATTAATATATATAAACTGTAACTGTCAGAGCTGCTGTTATATTAATTATTTGACACCTTCTGATCAATCAGAATCAAGAATTCAACAGCACTGTGGTATAAAATGCTATAATGGGTAATAATAATACTAAACATTGTATTTTTTTTTCCCTCTTTTTGTCCCTTTCACTCTTAAAGGCATTTTTTGATAAAGACTACATCAGTAGTCACCCAGAAGAAATGGAAAGAATCAACCAGCTGAAGGAACTGATGCAGGAACAGGTTAGCCCCACATACAAATCATATTAATTTCTAGTTAAAAGATTCTGTAAAATTGACAAATTTGTTTTATTTTCAAAGGTTCACATTCTGGGAGTTGGCTTGGCTGTGCATGAGAAGCTGGTGCATCCAGAAATGCGTCCCCTTCACAAAAAGTTGGTGGATCAATTCCACGTGATGAGGAGTGGTTTGTCTCATGTGAGTATTTATGCTGCTTTTCAGTTTACTATGTTATCTGTGTAGAAATTGAATCCACTTTGAGTAATGCATGTGTTTGCATTTTTCCCAACAGGGTGTTGCTGCGCTTGACAGGTTCTGTCCTTCAGGTATGAGGATCCTCCCACCAAGTCCAGAAAGTAACCGAATAATTCATAGACACAGGTGAGACTTCCAGATATTTCAAAGGTAGCCTGTGTGGAATACTTAACATGCACACAAAATACACATCATTGAAGGGTTGTAATACACTGTATATATAATATTACAATATATTGAAATATTGAGCCTCATTCAGCAATCATTTAGTAAAGTTGTGTGTAAATATTTTCAGTCCAAACTGAACAAATAATTGCATATGTGCGTATGTTGATACGCACATTGATAGCACAGCTGACTTACATTTGCTAATGCCCACAAAAATCCATAAAAGGTAAAGCTCCTAAAGCTGAAAGTGGCAAAATGATGACTAAAGAGCAAAAGAGTGCCTTCTAAGGACAGAGTGCACTAAATCTTCCAGTAACGCCAGCTCAGCCATTGCAGCACATCACCTACAAAAGACACACACTTATTCTCCCTTCTTTTTTAGGACACCATTTCTTTTGTCCTGTTTTAAATGGTTCGTCTTATTTGTCTTAATATATGGATTTGTTTTGGGTTGCTTTCTTTAATCATTAATATGAAAAGACATGAGTTGTTGTAGGAAACAACCCTTTTTTTTCCCAAACTAGCTGGATTTTCATGAATACCACATTTTTTGGGTAAATGCTTCTGCAAATGATGTACAAAAATTTGATGTATTTTATTTATGAAGATATTTATTAGAATTGGACTACATCTCCTGTAGCATCTGTTCTTGAAATGATTTTACAGTCTGCAATTTCAACTTTCAATGGCATATGAACTGTCTTTTTACCTGTGTTTCCTGTTCTCTCTCTTCTGCATTTTTAACCCTTTCAGTCCCTTGGGCTCTCTTCGTCTCCCCACATCACACCCCTCCACCAATGAGGGTGGGCCTTTGATGATTTTGACAGATGGGCTGATGGACCAACAAGATGATTCCCCTCTCATGCAGGTGAGCAATCTCATTTCACACGATTAGCTTTATTATATGCGTAAACAGATGTAGAGTTTGTGTGAAACCTTGCTCATTTCTCTTCAGCCAAGTCCCTCATCCTCAAGCCTCAGCTCCATTCGCTCCTCTTCCTCACAGATGATAAACTCCGCCCCTTCTAGTGCAAGAGGTAAAATAACAATACTGTATAATGAACTCAAATTACAAGTGCTTCGTAGAGATTTTCCTAAAATGCTCTAGTGATGTTTGATGAACCTCGGCTCATACTACCTTTCTTTCTTTCTTTCTTTCTTTCTTTTCATCGTCTCTCCTTAATTCTGTCGCATTCTGACTGTCTCACTCAGGATCTCCCTCTCTGTCCGATAAGAATAAGAATTCCCGTGAGCTGCTGATGTTGCTTCCTCCTCACAGAGAGAGACCTAACACTATTTATTATGGCAACAATGAAAACGGACAGGTACTAAAGACTTGAAACTCTTTCATCTGATAAAGATCTTGCTGTATATAGCATCTTGCTTCTTCATGTCTTAGGCCAGAATTCATTTTTAACCTTTCTGTTCTATTCAATAGGTAAGATATTGACATTTTAAATGGTGTTTTAAAATACCTGATATCTCTTATCAACATTTCAACAATATGTGGCCAGTTTAGCAAATGCTGTAGTAAAAACACGCCGTCTGCCTAAAGACTTAGCTAAACATTGCTAGCTAAGTGTATTGTATAGCTACATGCCATAACGGAAGCCTAATCAGTTGTGTTTGTAATCAGATACTGAAAAGTTTATGATGCTCCTGTGTTGCATTTGGAATGGAATCTTTAAACATTTTTTTTTAGTTCAGATAAGTCAGAAATATATAGTAGAAAATGTCAAAATTTCACTATGTGAAAGGATTCCCAGGCTGCCACACATATAAACAATGGGTACAGTTGCAACTTAAAAAAAAAAAGAGAGAGAGAGAGAGAGAGAGAGAGAGAGGTTCTGTGAGAGGGACTAAAATCACCCTTGGGATGATATTTACAAATAAAACAGGCATTTTTATGACCTGAACATCAGCTATTTTTACAATAGCTTTTTCATGCTCATGACAGAATTCAGGCAAACTGTCTTGTTGGAATTTTATTATTATTTTTTTTTTAGATTTTGTAGAAAAAAAATGCAAACAGGACATTTTCCTCAGTACAGTTTTCATTGTGGGTTTTGTATTTGTAGATGAACAACCTTCAGCGCTCTGTACTCCAACAGCACAGCCCCTGCAAACCATGTTCTGATCCCCACCCAGGCCTCACTGACAGAGGTACATGCTGTGTGTGTGTGTGTGTGTGTGTATATGTGTGTGTATACAAGGTGCACATCCTTTCTGCACATTCAGAGACATTTATACAATCCTCATTGTTCTGTTAAACTTGTTGTGTGTATGTTATGTTTGTGTCGCCCCTCCAGGTGTTCCCCCAGCCCCCAGCAATTGGACTCTGGATGCAGAAGCTGGATCATACATGCAAAATCCGGGTACACTTACAATGCCCCATGGCTCTTCTCGCACCTTTCCACAGGGTAATGAACACACACAGACAACCGTCCACTGAAACACATACTGCAAAAAAAAAAAAATTACATTATTAGCAAGTGAAAATATCTTGAATATAGTCAAATTAATCTAGCATTTCCTATTATAAGATTACAACAAACCAAATATAAGCTCTTTAATCCTATTTCTGGACATTTTTTACTCATTTCAAGCTTGAAATACTCTTGTTCTATTATAATTTTGCTTATTTTAAGCATTTATTTCTAGAAGGAAGAAAAATTATCTGATTATAATATAATGTACAGTAATATAGCAAAATAAAATAACATAATATTTCATCAAAGCAAGTTCTATTTCTTGTGAAAAGGTAAATGTCTGGTTTAAAAACTGCATTTTAAGCATTTTAGTACATTGAAAGCACCATACTCTTGTTGTACACACATCAACAGCTATTTTTATATGCATATAGACCAACATTGCATTGAGATTTTTTGTTTGTATTTATTTGTTTACTTATACTTTTTCCTTTGTGTTATAATCTGTTCGGAATTTGTTCTTGATTTTTCAATGCAGGTCATTTCTTGATGCACTTTGACACATTCCAGCAGCATATGAGTGAGGCTCCGCCATCTTTGCCTGCACGCTCACTTAGAAAGGTAAGCCGGGCTTCACTCTTCCCTCCGATATAAGTGTGCACTCAACACCGAGCGAGCCAGACTGCTTCATACAGTCACGGATTAAGTGTTCTCCTCCAAGCATGTTGAGCATCATGAAGATAAAGCATAAACAGTCAGTGATGGAGATTTCATTTCCACACTGCTCGTACCACCTACACCCTGAAAGTTCTCTATTAAGCATTATAGTCAGTGAGGATTTCAATGCAGTACACAAACTTTTCAAAGAAACTGTGGACTTTTTTTTTTTTAATACAAAAGTTCTTCATCAAGTGTGCAGATGCTTATAGAGGTTATATGACATACTGTATCACTCCCTTTAAGACAGTTCTCTGTTATAACTCAGCATCATTGCAGTGTTGTTAACGGTTATATTTAACTTTGTTAGCATTACCTTTTATATAATCTGGTTGAAAATGTATGTGTTGATGAATTCATGTCACTGTTTTAGAGCCTTGTAGTATCATAGATGGCAAAAGAAAAGACATTTCAGTACAAACTTGTGACAAATTAAAGGAAAAAGCAGTGTCTCTGTTATGCTGTTATGGGATGGTTTAAGTCCACTTGTCCCCTGATCACCTTTGAAACATTTCTATCCTGATGGGAGTGGTCTTTACAGAATGACAATGACCCCATCCCATCCACAGGGCATGAAGACTCACTGAACGGTTTGATGAGTATGAAAATTATGCAAATTGTATGCTATGACCTTCACAGTCGCCAGAACTCAACCCAACTAACACCTATGGGAGATTTTGGCTTGACGTTAGACAGCGCTGTCTGCTCAACACTTTAAGTTGTATTTTTCCTTTAATTTGTCATCTGTCTTTATTTGTCTAAGGCTGTAACTGTGGTTTATAGGAGTTATAGGCTAGCACAAGGTGAGAGATGAATATACAGTAGCTCTGTCCAAAATGGTGAACTAATCCCTGCAGTCCTTCTCCAAGTTCACACTTTGGTTATGTAGACACGAGTGAAAATATTGATTGTGAAAAGATGAGCATTTGGGACACAGCGTCAGTTTACAGATCAATAAAGTGTACAGTTTTACTAACATACTCCCAACAGTTACAGTCACTCTCAATAGTAAATATTGTGTTCAATCCTAAACAATGACTGTATAAACCTTCATGAGGTAGCTATGCTAAATATAGCTAGCAAACTACCAGGCTGCAAAATTATTATTTCTTTTTTAATCTAGACTAAGCCTATGGTTTGCTTACAGTGTTTGAGCATTGTCAGATTGTCTTGTTTTAGCATTGTCATTGTCATTGTCAAAACCATTAGGAAAAAGAAGTTGCACATTCTTCCATTTGTTTTCTATACATAAGAATAAAAAATAATTATTTAAATTTAAACCATAGAAGTTTAAAATATTTTTAAACGGCCAAATTTAACCAATCAATGGCAATGAAAACAGTATATTTACTGAAAACATTTAATTACCATATGTTTACTGAAACAGTATATTTTACTATCCTCATAGTAAAGAGACACACAGAGCAACCTTCATAAATTAAACATGCAATATCTATAGAAGTACCATAATTGCTATAAAAAATTATTTGGAGTAAATGAAGAGAACCTCAATGCCAGGCATTTTACAGGGCCACAACTCATCCATTCACTATAGATAATGAAATACTACACGAGTGGGAGTAGGCTTATACTGATTTGCATTCATTTAAGTGATCAGAATAGATATATTTTAACCAGGTCAAAGCAGTTTTAATTATTTGCACTGTTGGGTAAAGTGCAAAGCCTTTAGAGAACATGTTTGTGTGTTCAAATTTGAGGTTTGATTTAAAATTATATTGTACAGGGTGTCCCAAACGTCTCCATAGGGGACTATGTATGCCAGCACCACGTCGGTTGTGCCTTCGTCAGTGGATGTTCGTGGACGTCCACTTCTCAGTTGGTCTGCAACACTTCCAGTCTTTTTGAATTTGTTAATAAGTTTGGCAACAGTGTCGTGTGTATCGTGCTTGCCATTTTTCCTGTTAAAGTCCATCGCAACCTTGCGACAGCTTCTTGAGCCAGCCATGAGAACGATTTGAATGAATGAATGAATGAATGAATGAATGAATGAATGAAAGCCGTTATTGTCGTTGTATATCTCTGTATAAAGCGAAATTAGGAGCACTGCTTCTGACTGGTGTTCTTAAAACAAATATATAACATTAGACAATAAATAGACTATAAAGTGAGTATACCATATAGTATAAAAGTATGTATGTATGTACTGCAAGTATACAGTATAAAGTATATACAGCAAGTGACTAAGTCATAATATTGCACATTGAACATTCAGAACATTCTGAAAAGTGACCAGTGATAGAATTGCACATTACACCAATGCAGAGGACTCTAAACTCTCAAATGCACTGATAAATAAAGTGACCAGTATTGCACATTGACATTCTAATTTCTAATTTCAGTACGTTCTTCTTTTGCCAAAGGCATTCTTAAAGGCTATCTGAAAAAAATATATAATATAAAGTATGAAAAATTTTGGAAGACATTTTGCTAAAAAGTGTTAATTTCTCCTATGGAAGGAGACTTTTGGGACACTCTGTATATATAGAGAATAAAAATATTCCTGAGTAAAATGT
>CM040461.1:19614374-19656954 GCA_022758105.1 Pangasianodon gigas
ATATATATATATATATATATATATATATATATATATATATATATATATATATATATGTATATATATATATACAGTATATATATATATCTTAAAGAATAACATTTATTACCAAATGACATAAGTGAATATTGTGAATATCAACTGTTCACTGTGAATATCAACTGTTTTACCTTTATTATGCATATCTTTTTTACAATAAAAATAATTTCTATTTTTTCCCCTCACATCCACTCAGTCTCCTCTTCAGCCTATCCCAGGCTCTCCCACCAGCCCTGTGTCGGTTTTGGGCGGCAGTAACTCCACGCTTTCAGGTAGCGCCAGCAGTGGCGTCTCGTCCCTAAGCGAGAGTGTGCACAGCCATGCCGAAACACCGAGCCGTAATGAAAATGCCATCCTGAACCGCCATGACAATCCTATAGAAACTGCTCAGCTTCATTACTGGAGCCCTGACGATCACCTGAGCTCTCACTATCCGCATGTGCACTTCAGCGGTGTGCCTGAACACATGCCTTACTCCTCAGCCCCCAAGCATGCTCAGTATGGTCAAGGTCACTATGGAGCCTACGGCACAGACAGCGAGCCAGTGGAGCCCCAGCGGCTGTGCCATCTGCGCCCGGCGGGTTTCAGTGCCATACAGGAGCAGTATCACCAACACCACCTGCACGGCTCATTACGCCGAGCCGGAACTCCGACTGTGCCACCTAAACCCGCCCAGAGAGAGGAGGAGGGGGCAGCGCCACACCCGGTGCCCCTCCCACGCCGAATATTCCCTCCTCACCGTGCCACCTGGGAGCAGGGCATCAGAGAGGAGCAAGAGGAGAACGCAGGATGAAGACAGAAGAAGACAGTGGCAGAGGGTGGTGGTAACAGAAAGGTTCATCTAAGTGCTACGATCTTCAACCATGTGTTAAGCTGAACTGCATGTGCAGGTTATCCTGGTGTTAGGAGGCTTTGTGTTGATGTTTCATCCTTATAGTTTACATGACAGCAGCCTCTAGACCAGGACTTGCCTTGCACAGCAGACTCTAGAGACCATCAGACCATGCTTCAGCTTGCAGTATATGCTTACAAATCATACTCTGGTGTTAAAAATGTCTGTGAGCATGGTTTTTGTACCATTTTAAAAGAAAATCTATATTTTGTGAGTATAGTGAAGATATAATATAGACAATCCCTGTAGTCTCCTTGCTTAGTGTGGTCTTCTACAGTGATGAAAAGAAGAGGCCTTCCTCCTCAAGTGCAATGCTTCTAAACGACAGCACACCCCAGTCTGACTGCGCAATCATTCTCTCAGACCATGTAGATTCTAAATATTTCAGAGAATTCTGAACATTTCTGTCTGTACATATAGCATGGTCTAGCAAATGAAGTCCTAACTACAGACAAAAATATGCCATGGACTCTTGCTAGTAGTCTCAAGAAAAATCATTTCTTAGCTTTCAGGTTTTTTAAACAAATGCTCCCTTATCCCCTGTGTGTACCACAAATCTTTTCTTCCCATATTCCTTGTGGATGAATCCGACTACTTAGTGTAGTTGTAAATAGTGTACGCCCTTGTATTGGCTACACAAGCACACAGACCTCTCATAAATAACTTCGTTCAGGAAGCTTTTGAATATGTCATATTGATTTATAAGCATACCAACTAGCACTCAATACCTCTCCTAATAATGTGGCACACAGACTGCTGATTACAGTGAATTGTAGTCTAGAAAGCTTTCGATTTGATAATGATTGAATTGGAGGGATTTAACCAGTTCTTACATGTCTGGCTTATTCAACAAGGATGGTAAATACTACCTTCTTTTTTTTGCTGATTTATTTCTTTCACAATCAGTTGACTTTATACCAAATTCTGTGTTATTTTACAAGGTCACTGGAAAGATCCCCCTCCAGTGCAGCCCTATTACTAATCAACATGCAGGTACAGAAGCTCAGGTGCGTTTTTGAGTATTAGATGCTAATGAGCATGGTGGCTACAGGGAAACCACACCAAAAAAGTACAATACACACTATCACAATGTACATTCAGTCACTGTACATACATAATAAAACAGCCTGGCGATACATGCTTTTGAATAATCACACACTCTCAAAGCTGTTGTGTCTTTGTTTCATGTACATAATCCAGAAGTGACATATGAAGATTATTGGAATTTCATATTTATACTGGGCAAGTTACAATAGCTTGTGATTGTCTCATTTGTTCTAGACTTGAGATATTAAGTCTGAAGGAAAAAAAAATCATTTATACTCTTTTCAATGTGCCCTCTTGTACATATCGTGAATGCATGAATAAACAGTGTTATGAATTTGGTTCGCTTTGTTTTTTATTAGTATATGTTTATAGATGTGTATAAAATAGTTAGTTGAAAGGTGAGTTATTTAATTAATTAATTGTTAAACCAGTCATAGTTCTTTTCACAGCAGTGCTGGACCAGGTCCAGATAACAAGCAGCTGGACAGCAGCAACGAATCTGTGAAATGGGTGTCAAGGAGGTAGGCAAGGCGAACACTACAGGATTTAAACACTATGTCAGTAAAGTATGTTAAATTATCAAAAATGTACCACAGAGCTGTTAACATGTGCAGCATTAGGACAATATGAAAAGAAAAAAAATGATGGTGGAGGGCTTTTTTGTGCCTATTATTATTATTATTATTATTATTATAAGTAGTAGTAGTAGTAATATGAAAATAACATGTTCTGTTCTCCTTAATCTCATTATTCTATAGGAACATTTTAAACCTCACACACAGCTTTTAACATAGAGCCACCAAACTATACAGAAATAGCAACTTTTGTGTATCATCAATTGAAAGTACATTTTTTAACCATTATCAGTTAATGATGCGCATTAAGAACAAATCTAAATGGCTCAACATTATAAAATGCAGTGTCAAATAACTGCCAGCAGAGATGACGATGTGATAATGGAACTATGGATTAAACCTATTAGTGAGTTTTATACAAAAAATATAAAAAGCTGAAAACCTAGTATATCATATTACACACTCTACAGCCGTCCACCATCAGTTTAACCTAAATTCCCAGGACTCGTTGCCTTGTCCAGATTTACATTTCTTATTGGCATAGCTACGTTTTCTATTAGTAACATTATAGTTACCGGCTAATTTAAAGTTATCTAGATCCTCTTCTTTTATAGGCTTTTCCTTACCATATGCATTCCTAATGATTATAGGATGTTTTTGCAAATTATCAATGCAAAAATAATACAAAATTGTAAATTCAGCCAGATTGAGGGTTGCAATGCTGAATATTACATAAATAACCCATTAAAGACTTTTTAAAGAGTGTTATACATTTTCATGTAAACCTTATTTGTAAGTCAGGCCCCTGGTCCATAAAACTACAACATACTCAAGATGTGATTAGGTTCACAACATTTATTTCACATCCACATGCTGATGAGTGGTGGTCCTAAAGCTGAATATTATTCTGTCAGTGATAATAACAAATAACATCAATAACTGATCTGTTGCTGGAGGCTCATTGAGATGCACATGAAAATGCATTACAGCATCCTGGTAGGAGAAATGAGTACTCACTAAATCAGACTTAAAAAGACTTGAAAAATTCAGCTGAGTCTGATGCTACCAGCTGCCAGAAGGCTGAACCGGTCAAGCTGGTGGACCATCTTCACCAGCTATTTATTTTCCAACTTCCCTACTTGACTAAGACGATCAATAAAGGTTTGAGATTTTCTAGTTACCTTATGGTTATGTTATTTTCTTAACAACATCTTGCTTATGATGTAGCATTATTAGAATTATTAGCAGTTCAGAAACTACTTATACCAGCACTGACCAGCTCAGTCTGTGTTTTGGCAGCTGGTAGTTGGTCAGAAATATTCACAGGATTATGCAAAATTCACAGGACAGCTACAAATGTAGTTGCAATTACGAAATGTAAACAAAATATGCTAATGGACTGAAAAAAATATCCTTATTACCTCAAGATCACTTTGAAGAATGTTTCTGTTTATGCAAGCCCATTTTCTACACAAGCCGAGATTGATAATGTAAATAGAACATAGTGATTCTCTTTAAACACAGGTCTATCATAAGAAGATCTTCATTGTGTAATCTGACATGGACAACATGTTATCACATTGTGTGTCATTGAATTTGGCCAAGGTTTTATTGGAATCACACACAGTGTGACAAATAAAAATCTTAAAAGACTGCTGAAATTGCATAGTGTAAAAGTGGCTGAAGCTGGATTTATTATTTATTTTTTTTAGCAAGGTAATTGTTAAAATTCAACTAAAAGTACAGATAATTAAATTCTGTAAATAATTGTTAAGATGCCTTTTTTTTAAATGTTACACTTCATTTTGTGTAGAAATGTTATACAGCCTCATTAAATAGCTTCTAAAATACAGTGTTTATTGTTATTATTGTTGTTGTTGTTATTATTATTATAATTATTATCATTATTATTATTATTATAATATCTTATGCTATAACAATTCCCTTCACCAGCATCTCTTTTCTTCTCTCTCTTGAAGTTAATAAGAAAAGAAAAAAACAAGCAAACAAACAAACAAAAACCCTGAAAGACTGTAAACTTTGCTCTGGTGGAAAACTGACTGTTAGAAACACTAACTGCTTCCATAAATGTTAAATAAATGGCTCTGTACAGAAACCTTCACCATATCAGCAATTATTCATCTTTGTTAAATAGCACACTTAAAAACATTTATTATATAAGATTATGTGGAGCGCCTGCGTCATACAACTAACTGTGAATGAGCTGTTACTATAGAAACTGTATTAGAACCAGCACTTTAATTGTTGTTGTTGTTTTTGTTGTTGTTGTGGCTGTGGTTGTTGTAGTTGTTGTGGTGGTGGTGGTTATTGTTGTGGTTGTTATTTTTGTTGTGGTGGTGGTGGTTGTTGCTGTTGTGGTTGTTGTTGTTTTGCAAATCCATTTTACTGTGATCATTTCCAAAACCTGGGCGCCATTTTCTCGGAACGCTTGAGACGCTCCAGTTAAAACACTCGTGGATCGATTGCTCAGGACTGCCGCATCCTTTTCCCCAAAAAGCCTGGTATCTTCAATAGACTCTCTCCACTCCTCGCTCTTAACAGGCAAAATGGATTACTGAGGAAGGTAAAAGAAGCTGAAGGCTCAGATAATATGATGTAAGTATATATATTTTTGGTTATTGTCGTCTTCAGGTAGCTTCCTAGGCTATCTCTTTCTAGAACCGAAATTCATGGGTGTTCTTTTCTCCTGTAGGAGCAGGTGCGTGTTGATGATGTGATTTTTTTTCCTCCGGTGATTGTTCATTAACAGTGTACTGCTGTGGCTTAGAGTCCCACAGCCATGTTTATCCAACAAGTAAATACATTCATGTTTCTAATATTTATATCATATTTATTCCTAAACTCAACCCATTGCTCAGACAGACATTTGGGCCTTTATGCAGCAGCGGCCCTTTTTACTCAAACTTGACTTGGATTTAAAAATAACTGTTTTATTTTATACAGTATATATATATATATATGTGTGTGTGTGTGTGTGTGTGTGTGTGTGAGTGTGGTGTGTGTGTGTGTAATATAATTTTCAATATATTTAAATATATGTACTTTTATATATGTATGTATGTGTGTGTGTGTGTATATATATATATATATAATTTTGGGTCTCAAATAATTTTTAGTTTTGTGTTGCTGGGACTACAGCTGTATATACTGAGCTTTAGAAATTCATTTCTAACAGAAGGTAATGCTGTCTTGGCCTGAAGTTTAATTTTACAGTAAGGACACTGCATGTCCTACTACACTAATGATATTGCACCCTTTCTCTAATACAGCATTTCAGTACTTGTGTAATATTTATATTAATTATCTATCTCTGGCTGAACACAAGTGTTGGGTTCCTGTATGCCTACATTTGGAGTTAATCTTCCTATACAGCCCTTTCATGGGGTATAATACTGATTTTAAGCTCATGATCATATAGGTGATCATGTAACTAATCATCCTACCAGTTCATCTCAGCTCTGAATCTCTGTAAGACCATATTTAATGATTAAACAGCAATCCCGTGACTAAACATATAACACCCCAATTAGATCTGAAGAACAAAAGCATGTTTCACGTGCAAGAAAATTATTGCAAGGAATTATTTATTATAATGATATGAGAGTCCGGATTTTTTAACAGATGCACTTCTGTTTCTTCTATCAAATTATACAGCATTATTCAGGATGCTTATTGTAGACAGAACAACTGTAAAATATAGTATTTGACAAACTAAATTAACTCTATTTTTATATGGTCAGGTAAGTCACTAACACCGTTAACTTCATCTGAAATATCTATGGTTTGTTGGAATGCTTATTTTCTCAGAGTCACTGTTACGATTGCTGAATAATAATGGGAAATCATCGTTGTCTTTTAGGGAAGTCATATTGCAGAGTCCTACACTGCTTAAACAGATATAAGTAAGGAATAAAACACAACAGGGCATGCTGTTATTAAAAAAAATCAACGTCAGGGTGGACAGGTGGAGATTGTGAAGCGCAAACAATTTTTTATTTATTAAAGAACAACACATCATACTTTTATTTGTTTATAGATATATATGTAATGTTGTAGAATGTCCCCCATAGACAAGTCAGAGCCTGTTATCTCTTATGCTATAACAGTTCCCTTCACCAGCATCTCTTTCCTTCTCTTTCTTGAAGTCAATAAGAAAAGAAAAAAACAACAAAAAAATGAAAGACTGTAAAATTTCCTCCGGTGGAAAACTGACTGTTAGAAACACTAACACCAGATACTGCTTCCAAAAATGTTAAATAAATGGCTCTGTACAGAAACCTTCATCATATCAGCAATTATACATCTTTGTTAAATAGCACACTTAAAAACGTTTATTATATAAGCTTAGATTATGTGGAGCGCCTGCGTCATACAACTAACTGTGAATGAGCTGTTACTATAGAAACTGTATTAGAACCAGCACTTTTAATATAAAGGTGTTTTAAATTGCAGCTGGAACTATTGTTAGAGCTGCTGTTATAGAAAATTAATCAACATCTTCTGAGATATTCAACAGCGCTGTGGTATATGGATTGTTAGAGGGGGAACACGTCTTGGACAGAAATCAAAGGAGATATTAATGAGGAAGAGAAAATCAGACACCAGTGCACAACAGGCATTTTCAGACCTTGTGCAGTTAGATGCTGCTCTATCCATCACAACAATGTGATTAAGAAGTACCTAAAATGTTAAAAGTGACATGTAAATAAACTATGCAGCTTGTTTTTTTTTTTTTTTGCCCTATAATAACAATTCAGTTGTTGTTATTGATGCAACCCTTTCATTTTATCCGGGCTTGGGACCAGTACACTCCCAGTGGCTGGGTTGTTTCCCCCCCTGGGTATCGAACCCGGGTCACAGCAGTTGTCAAAAAAAACAGACAGAAATCCAGATGTAAATGTTTCAACTAAATAACTCAGTTAATTTTGTTTAGTAACTGGAAAAAGTTAATCTGTTGTGCTGAAAAGGAAACGCTTAATGTTGTGGCTCTCCAGGATCAGAGATGAAAAAATGATCTTCAGTGAAGACCATGATATCTTCGATGACATGCCTTTCCTCTCATCTTCACAGGATTCTATGCTCATGCAACATCAGGACCCCCTCATACTATGAGGACTGGATGAGGAATCAAGGACAGAGGAAAGAGAGCTGAGTTGATGGAAGGGAGACGGAACCGAGCCTTCCTTTAGCCTAAGTGCTAAAAGGGTCAAGAGGATGAGCCATCAGGTTTGCATAATGCAAAGTGTATGGGGGCTTCTACTGCTGTGTCCCATGTCGTGGGCATCAGAGCCGATAGTCATGGAACTGGAAGCCTCCATGCACTCCACTCTGCTCTCGGACATGCAGGCATCTGTATCCAGAGTGTCAACAGTGTCAGACTCTGTTGCAGTGGTGGGCCAGATGTTCAGGATGAGGATCCCACTGGTGTCAGAAGACTGCCGTGCCATAGACATTGTGAGTTTTTGATGGCAATATGGCAGGATGCAGCTCATTGAAAAGTTTATTATGATGTCTATGCAGTCCATTAACCGTCAATGGCCCGAGGTCTATGAGAATACAGCTTTATCTTTTTTTTTTCGTAAGTGGGCATGATAACAAGGATATTCTGTCCCTTTTAAAAACCATTTACAAAATTACCTTTTTCATTAAAGCTCTTGTGGCTGGTGGGTTTAAAAAAATGTTGTCATATGTTTCATGTGTTTCAGTAGAAGGTGTGTACCTAAATTGTTTAAAATGTAACATAGGGAATAACCTGGTAAAAAAAAAAAAAGTAATAAAAAAGGTAAGTTACATTTTTTTGTGACTCCAATACAAAATTTAGCATCAAGTAAACTGGCAAGGGAACAAAATAAAATAAACAGGGAAAGCCGTGATCATTGTGAGTCCAAGCACTAGTTCACAAATAGCTTCCAAGTTGCAGTTTATTATTTGTTTGTTTTATGTGGTGTTTCTATTATTTTGTCCACTCCATGTATAGTTATAGTATCCCTGTGTAGTATTGTGGACCCCAGGGATTGGTATTTATGGGCTATTTTACTTTACTGTGGACTCTAAGGATTGCCACTTTGGTCCATATTTATTATTCAGTATCTCTGCTAAAAGGAAGAACATCTAAGAGTAAATAAAGAAGAGGAGTGAGGTGTAAAAACACAAAATAATCTTACTCCTACTGTATGGAGACCTGCACTGGCATGGCGATGCCAATGGACAGCAGCATTTAATATTTAATATAAATATATCTCCTGAAACAAGTCCTACATTCACAATTTTACAGTCAGTATTTCCAAATTATCCTCCACCCACCTCCTGCTTAAAATCTGCAAGTCTGCAAGAGAAATATAATGATGATCATGTCACTGCAGGGCACTGTGCACACTTACTTTTTTTAAAGGGCATGAGAGGAATTGATTTGACTGGATACTGCCAAAGGCTGCCTAACCATAGGCAACCTCTTGAAGGTTTCTGAAAATACAGAGAATATATAATGCTGTATCTTTTGCCTTATTTTTTAACTTGGGCAATGATCATGGAAAAAAGAGCCTATATCGGTTCATTGCAGCCACAAAAAAAAACCAGAAAACGTGGCAAATCACAAAAAAAGTCACAGTCACAAAAAGCATTATAGAAATGTATGCATTCATTTTAAAATCTTAGTATGTAAAAAAAAATAAATAAATAAAAAAAAATTGAGACTGCTAATAGGTCTTTAGTCTACTACCATGTGGCTATGACTAAGTTTGGAAAAAAATCTGAGAAAGAAAAAAATATAATTGAAGGACAACATACTGAATTTATATGAATTTATGCTTTTCTTTTTGTCCTCTTTTCTTTCTCTTAACAGTTGTCTGGGATTGGCAGTGCAGCATTCCCTGAGTGGCTTTATTGGGACAGTCAGCTATGTCTTCTTCAAGGTCTACCACTAGAGGGGGATAAAGGTCTGTATCGTTTCAGCTTGTCTTCTGAAGCCTTACAAAGTCATGATGGCAGTATACATAGTCACCTACTTCTCAGTGGAACCAAATTGAGTAGTAGCTCTTACACTAACGCCCGGCAGCCAGATGTCTTTGTTATCACAGTAAACCCAGAAGATCAACAGGACATAGAATCTGCTCCAGTGGCACTGCAGACACAGTCTAATGCAACAAATGCGTGTATTTGTTCAAGTGGCCAATCAGCCACTGTGTTAACTATAATCCTGGATGCTGACCTCACAAAGATGAACTCCAGGGAGCGACTGGTGTTGCTGCAGAAAATGACTCACTTTGCTAATGAGCCACCAGAGTTAATGCGGGTCATGCCAGTTATTAACAACCGTTTTTTTGATATGACTGCTTTTATGGCTGGACCAGGTAACGCAAAGAAGGTGGTGGAGAATGGCGCACTGTTATCATGGAAACTGGGTTGCGCACTTGACCAAAGCAACCTGCCTGATATTAGTGGGGTCCAGGTGCCAGCAAAAGATGGTACTATGTCAACTCTACTGGGTTACCCAGTGGTCGGCTGGTACATTGTCAATAAGAAACCTCAGGTGGTTAAGCGAGTCAGAAGACAGATCCACAACACTCCAACACCTGTGCCTTCCCAGTTTCCTCCAACCACTCACTTAGTACCTGCAGAGCGTATTGTGCCTGCTCCAGCATCCCCTTTCATTGCCCCCTCTACAAATCTGATGGTAAATCCTGCTCGTGGCCCTTTGCCCTTACCAGTTAAACCTACCATCCGTGTGCGGGATCAGATAGCTTACACACCTGTCCTGAACCAACCTCTACCCACTCAAGTCCTGGGCAGTACCAGCACTCTCCCCTTGCAACCGACACTGACTCGCCCTGGTTATGTGGAGCCTACTGCCTCTGTTGCTCCTCCAACCACTCGCAGACCCAAGACCTCCACCTCGAAAAAGGGTAAGAAATCAAAGATCACTCCAGTACCTAGAGAGCCAAAAACTACAGATGCACCTTCCAGGAGTCCACTGACTAACCAAAAGCCTCAGTTACATAACTCTATTGGTGAAGTGCATGTGTGGGTTGGGACGTACTTTGAGGTGAAGATTCCAGCGGATACATTCTTTGATCAGGAAGATGGAAACACAGAAAAGTTACGGCTATTATTGCAACAGAATCTCTACCAGGCACTGGATCAGGGCTCTTGGATACAATTTAACAGCAGCAGTCAGCTCCTGTATGGCCTTCCTGACCAGAGCCATGTTGGCAAACATGAATTTCTAATGATAGCAATAGATAAAGAAAATTCAAGCGCCATGGATGCTTTTGAGGTTCATGTAAATCAATGGCCAACTGATGACCAATCACCAGTTGTGTTTACTGCTCGCTTTCAAGGAGAACCTGAAATGTTGATCAACGATATCCACAAGAAAATCCTATTTTGCAAGAAACTTGCCTCTGCACTGGGTGATCGCAACAGCAGTTCTGTCACTCTAAGAAATATCTCAAGGGGTTCTATTCTGGTGGAATGGACCAATACCAGCTTGCCTAAGAATCCTTGTCCAGCAGAACAGATTCAGGAGATGTGTCGCAGGATTTCAGATGCTCAAGGTCATCCCACATCCGTCTTTTACAGTGCAATGGAGCCAGAGTTCAAACCCATTAACGTTGGGGCTCGTGGTGCCAACAAATGCCAAAGGTTCTCATTTTTGCCACTAGCAGAGGTCTCCATTCCTGTATCACCAGAGAATATTTCTGTTCCTGTGCCATCCGCAGTCACACCTTCATCCAGCTCAGGCTGGCATAACAGCGATGATGTCTACTTACACACAGTTATCCCATCTGTGGTGGTGGCTGCCCTGCTGCTCACAGCTGGTTTCATTGCAATGGTTTGCTACCGAAAGAAACGGCGTGGAAAAATGACTACAGAGGAACAGGCCACCTTCATCAAAAAGGGTGTTCCTATCATTTTTGCAGATGAGTTAGATGATGCTAAATCCCCACCCTCTTCCAGCATGCCATTAATCTTGCGTGAAGAGAAGCCACCTATGCCTCCTCCCCATTACCCCAGTTCAGCCTGTGGAGAAGTTCATCAAATCCTAGAGGAATACATCTCCTTCAATGATGATGACCCCAGTGCTCCTCCTTATCAACCTCCCCCGCCTTTTACAGTTCCTATAGAAGGCAGGGGTTCTAGACCGAAGAACATGTCAGCCTACAGGTGTCCACCACCCTATGTACCCCCCTAATAGAAAAGTAGATATCTCTTAACTGGCTCATAGTAGACATTTTAAGAAAAGACATCATAATCCAAATATGGAATAGATGAAGTGACTGGTTTTGTGTGTATGGACAAAGCCCTTGATGTCAAGGCATGCTGGATTATTGTGACTCTGAATGACTGAGCAGTGCACTCAAATCTACAAAACATGGTATTCTACAGGTCCAAACTTTACAAGACCTTACATCATTCTCTGAATCATTCGGAATGTCTGACGCAGTTACTACAGAGCAGTAACTAGGATCTACAGGTTCAGAAAGAAGTTAAATCCTATACTTGCTAACCGTATTTGAAAATGACAGACTGAAATGCTCTGAAACATCTACTGCCCCGGAGTGTCACGCAATCAGACGGTAAGCTCCTGAGCAGAGATGAGGCACTGCCTAAATACATTTTGTGTCTGTATAGTTGATGTTTCTGATTTTTTATAATGATATTTTTTAATGTCTTTACTTGCCTGGAAGCAACATTTATATGGAGTATTATGTTTCTATGTTATGTAAAATAAAAGCAAACCACCGGTTATATCAATTTGATCATGAGCAGCATTATAGGCAGATAGAGACATTTGTGTAAATGATTATTTTAGCCTAATATAGTAGAATCTCTTTAACCTTTGTATCATTGCAGATCAAAACCCACCTTGTCATTAAATTTGTTTATCAAAGCACTGTATAAATTAATTTGCAGATTGAAGTGCCAGACTCTGTGAAATCCTATAACCACCAGAATGATCTGGTGGTTTTAGACAATAGGTGAGTGAGTAACAAGCCTGCCGGCTCATTGTAGCTGATAAATTATCCAAACATTTTTCTAACAGTGAATTCTTTTGTCGATCTATCACTACCGTTAAAGATGTTTCAGTTGCTACCACACTTTACAAATAGACAACATCCCATTCTAGTATGACCCTTTATCTGCACTTATTATAAGTTTTTTTTTTTCCCTTCTCTTTGTTGTATTGTGGCACTGCATTTTGTGTTTGTATATAACTGTGTGCTGGCTCCACTTGCGGGATAAAAATACTAGAACCCTAGAAGTAGTAGAACAAAAAAAGGGTTTTATTTTACAAGCATTTCTACGAAATATGATTATTATATTGTGAAACCAAAAATGCAGTACTTTAGTGAATCTGATTTAACTGGAATGTGCATTAGCCTTGTGTTCTGGATGTTTTAGAAAGACTGACAGCAGAAGGTGGTATGTGTTAGCTAAAAATACAAGAATGACCACATCAAACAACTGAAATAATTCAGTCTAATGTTTTTGCTACTTTTTTGATACCACTGAAAATTATATATATATAATATATATATATATACAAAGTTATAAATGTGTGAGAACTGATGTTGTGGTGAAATAACAATAGTGGCAGGCAAGGCTCTCCAATAACTTGATTTCAGCAGAATAACACTGTATCAACATTGTTCATGAACATAAATTACAATGAATATTCATTTAGTATTCTAAACAAGTTGCAGTTGGTGCCAAAAGCTTTGGTTTACAACAATGATACTTCCTGCAGAGTACAACTCAGAACGAACATATAAACTATCAAACTACAAACAGTAATCCTACCACAAGGATGCAGAGAGTGGGGGATTCCTTCAGCTTCGACTGCTAATATAATAATAATAATAAACAAAGTTTTAAGAATTGAGTCGAAGATATTATTCCTCTTATACCACAGCGATTTGCCACAAATTATCATTTTAATTTATTAATGAAGGACGCATTGCACTTATTAACAGTTACATTTAATGGGCCTTTTTATTATTTTCAAGCTGGATACAAATGGATTTTGTATGGAAAATGTTCGTATGAGCATTTACACAAGAAATTTGGTATTCGTGAAAATCCTGTAAATTTGGAAAAATGTTTATATCCTACTTGTGCTACCGAGTGTGTAAATTTATGCCTAATAAGACTAACTAATGTAAACCTTGAATTGATCAACTTTAAATCATATAATGTGCATGGATTACTGCACTTTCATATATGGAATATACTACAACTACGCTTATTTTTATTACATTTAAAGCATTTAGGAGACGCCCTTATGCAGCGCGACTTACAGAAGTGCTTTGTAGTCTCTATAAAAAACACACCCTCATGCTAGTTCACTAGGGGACTAAGAATACCATTGTTTTATTTTATTGGCATTAATTAAAGAATATAAAAAAAAATAAAGAAAACGAGCAAACACAAACCCATGAATTAAGACAAATAAAACTAATCATTCAATTACAAACAAATGCCACAGCTGAAGGAAGATTTAGTGCTCGCATATTATTATTAATGATATTCAATATTTTTATTGGCATAGAATTGAGTCAAAATAATTTCCACTTATTTTTTTTCAGGCTTTACCCTGATCAATCGTTTCGTGCTCACAGCTGTCTTTGCACTTGAACTTTTACAGAGTTTTGGGGTTGTCACTAAATGCAAATCAGCTGTGCCCTGCATGCACTTGGTAATATACAGGTTATTAGCATTCCGCAATATAAACACGCATGTATGAAGAAAATCTGTTTCCGAAACTTAAATACGTAAATCCGGTGGAAATTTTTAGTTTGGTTTGGTTTATGCAAACATTTACACACAACTTTACTAAACATTTATGAGACTCGAGATTCAGAGAATTCTGCAGTTTCTGGTTTCTCGCAAATGTAACAAGCTGCATTTTTCTTTGTTGTATTAACTTAGAGAGAGAGAAAAAAGACAGGCTGGTAAATGATCATACAAAGCTGCTATAGTGTAACAGATAACAGGAACTAACTCCTGTGTCACGAAGTTTACTGAGTGTTACAAAGCGCTGACACTCGAGACTCCTACCATAAATGTTAAATAAACGTCTAAATAACAAAAAACTTCACCATATCAACGATTATAAGCTTTTCTTTGTTAAATAACACATTTTAAATCTGTTTATTCTTAGGCTTAGGTTATATGGAGAGTCAGCCATACAAGTCCCTGTGAAGGAGCTGTTACTACAGGAACGATAGTGTATTAAGATGTGGGCATTAATATAAACCTGTCATTTATGTTGCAGTCGTAAATACTATCAGAGCCGTGTTATTGAAAATTACACCTTCTGATTCAAGAATTTAGCCTCGCTATGGTATGATTATTGTAATCAACATACATTCTCTGTTAAAAGTCTTGACTATCATCCGGGTATGACATCATAGTGCACATCACATAAAATTCCAGCACCCCCCAATATAAAACACCTTCCTGCGTCCCTGTTCTACAACAATCAGCATGCCCCGTATACGCCAGTATCAAATCTTCCTAGCAATACCTGTTTCTCACAAATTAGCACAGGTCTACATTTAAAATTATTTTACCCATAGAGCTGTTTTAAAATTAATAATGTTGAAATGGTCATTTGGTGAATGTAATCTTTTCATATTGCAGTTGGCTTCCTGCATTTTGTCTTTATAATCTGTGTGAAACAACGTATATGGGATGGCACAGAATAAGCAGTCTGTCATTATCTGTTATAAAAATGTTATGAAATATAATCAGATTATTATTATTATTATTATTATTATTATCTAACAGTATAAGAATATGAGACATTGAACATCATATTTCTACTAGAGAAAAATGCTACAGATACATTGTGAGGTTACATAAACAGAAAGGACAAAACACAAACCATGACAACAGAAGCAAGAAAATGAATCAGGAAGGACAGAATGAAAAGTTCCTCATTAGTCTAAAAGCCACCCTTACAACAGTGGTGTTAAGAGACGGACTATAAGAAGATCTAAAATAAGCTATTGAAATGTCTTGTGATGCTGCATCTAGGTTTGAATGAACACAGGAATGACTGATACACTCTTCAGTGAATAAGCAGTGTATTTGTTATGGGGTTCCTGGCATGAGGTACTCTATAACAGTCAATTGTGCCTGTTTAAAGACAAAGAAAAATGTAAACTATTACTTTATCAAGTTCTGTTTTTTTTTAAGTTTTTTTTTTCTGTTCTCTTCATTACAATAATTAGAATAATAGACAAATAAACATTTTATTCACACTACTCTGTGCTTTGCGTTTCTGCCAAATAAAGTAACAGCTTACTACATTCTACCATTGTCCATTAACCCATTTCCTGCAGTCCAGCTGATTAAAGGGTTTTCTATATTTAAACATAAGTTGTGGGGAAAAAAAACACACTGCACAGACATGGAAAGAGTATTCATTCATCATCACACCACATGGTTCAACTGAGGTTAAAAGTTTTCCAACTGGTACTTACGTATTTTCAAAAGTAACAGTTTGTAAGTTAGTAGGAAGTCATTTTTTATGTATAAAACACATTGACATGGCTACTCTAAAACCTTCCAGTCATTGTCTTGCTGCGTGATGAGGTTCCTCCCAATTCCTTGGTTCCAGAACTTTTGTGGCACATCTCTGTATTTCTTTGGGAATTCTAATCTGGCCTTCTGATTCTTACTGCTGATAAGTGGTTTGCATCTTGTGGTATGGCCTCTATATTTCTGCTCTCCAAGTCTTCTTGGAACGGTGGGTTGTGATACCTTCACCCTGCCCTGGGAAGGTTGTTGGAAGGTTGTTGTTCACTGACTGCTGTTTTTAGTTTTTTCTTCACAGTTCTCACAGTGTTTCTGTCATCAGCTGCTGTTGTTTTTCTTGGCTGACCTGTTCGTGCAATGGCTCTGATCGATTTTCCCTCTTTTCTCAGCTTCAAAATAGCTTGCTTTTCTCCCATAGACAGCTCTCTTGTCTTCATGTTGGTTTATCCTTTTTAACAAATGCAGTCTTAATAGGTGACACCCAGGGCTTAAACCAAAAAGTAGACATTCAGAGCTATTCATTGTTTAAACAGTCCATATAACAGGGCCCACCTGGGCAACAAAAACACCTGTCAGTCACATATTCCAATATTTTTTGATCATATTCATCTTTTGATCTCAAACCCAAATGTCTTCAGTGTATAGCAAAACAAAAGAATTGTCCTTGCTGTTTCAGTACTTTCAGAGGGGACTGTATGTAGGTGGGAGCTAAACCATTAAGAGCTTTAAAAACAAAAAGTAAAACTCCAGTAAAAACTGAATCCCGCAATGGCTATGGTAAATTGCCCATAGGTGTCAATGAGTGTGTGAAAGTGTGCGTGCATGGTGTCCTGTGATCCAGGATGTTATTCTAATGCCTTGTACCCAGTATTCATGGGATTGTTTCCTTTTCGTCTTGCTGAGATTGAAAAAAATACTGAAATACACTCCCTGTCCACTTTGTTATTAACACCTGTACACCTGCACATTCACGCAGTTATCTAATCAATCATGAGGCAGCAGCGCAATGCAAAAAAATCATGTAGATACAGGTCTTCAGACTTTCGCACCATTCTGTGTAAAACCTAGAGACTGTTGAGTGTAAAATCCCCAGGACATCAGCAGTTTCTAAAATACTCAAATCAGCCTCGATGCCACCAACATCCATGCCACGATCAAAGTCACAGAGATCACACTTTTTCTTCATTCTGATATATGATATGAACATGAACTGAAGCTCTTGACCTGTATCTGCATGATCTTTTGCATTGTGCTGCTACCACATGATTGGCTGATTAGATAACTGCATGAATGTGCAGGTGTACAGGTGTTCATAAAAAAAAAAGTGGACGGTGAATCACCTTTATCTTTTGTTTTCTTGCTAATAAGACAAATTTTGTCATTGATAATCTGCAATATCAGATGACTGCATTGATATGCACCTTAGGCAATGGTACTGCTAGTGTTTGTTTTATTGCTACTGTCGTCATTGTTTCTGGTGTCATTAAAACAGACTTGTGGTCTATTGTGTGTGTCACTGTGTAGCAGAAGTGGCACTGAGGACTTGGTAAGATGCACGTAACTGATTTTATAATTTCGTAACACCCATATTCAGCTTTCTCAGCCTCTTGTACTTCAGGACAGCATTGTGAGCTGTTTGTTCTGCCAGCCCCTGATGGACTCGGATGACATGATCATTGCTCAGATTGTTTGGTATTTTGACTGACACTTACAGAGCCTGGCCCTAAGTGCAGAATAATCTGAAGCGTAAACCATGACTCACAGGCTATGGGAATACTGCTGATTCATTGATGCTGCTTTGTCGCAACAACATAATGAAGAGCTGAACTTGGAGGAGTTTTGTACAGCCACCTGATTCTGACAATCAGAACAATGCTGGAGTACAGCTTGACAGCAGACTAGAATTAACGCCGTCTTAACAAAGCTGAAGCTTTCAATTCAGTTAAATTTTATTTGTATAGTGCTTTTAACAATGAGCATTGTCACAAAGCAGTTTACAGAAATAAATACATTGAAGATATAAATTGCACATGTGTGAATTTATCCTTAATGAGCAAGCCAGAGGCAACGGTGGCAAGGAAAAACTCCCTGAGACGATATGAGGAAGGATAAGCTTGATCCTTTACCTGACACAGCTGATCAAATGCCTGACCCATTGTGCTGTTCACTGAGCTAATTAATGTTCGACAATGTACCAATGTCATTTAAACGCTTTTAATATTATCAGACCTGATTAAGGGGCAAAAATGCCAGCTGCAGTGTGTAAGGAAGTACAAGTTTATTGTAGCTTGCTAGGTGGGGGTAGTGCAATTATTATTGCAACACTGGTTTCAAAATTATGAGCCTTACAATAAAGTTTTTGTGATACCTGAGCTAGAGAGAATAACAGCACTCTTCCTAATGAGTCTCTATTAGTGGTGCTTGCATCTTCTATTCAGATCACAGGTTTCCAGAAGAGACTGAAATGGTCATTCATAAACACTAATTGTGTTGATTCGGAAGTAACTTTGGTTCAGCATCAATGATCCACCACCATATTTGACAGTGGGTATCAGGTGATTTTCCTTGTATGGAGTCCCCTTTTGTCTCCAAACATGCTGATGGTGGGCATGAGCAGTAAGTCTGATTTTGGTCTTATCTGTGATACTTGTATCTGTGATACTTTTTGTTATGGTTCACTCAAAAAACACACTTAACATTATTCTTACCTGCTTTGTGTGTGTGTGTGTGTGTGTGTGTGTGTGTGTGTGTTCACTGATTTGAGCAGGTCAGCAACCATCTATCACGTTTGTTTTGAAAGTTCCTTTTTTCCATGGTAATGGATGACAGATTTTACATATATGCAACCTCATACTTATACATCAGGGAAACAGGACCTGGTTAAAAGCATCAACAGAATTCCTGAGGACAGTGATAACATCCTTAAGAGTGTCAATAAATTTGGCATATATTTTTGAGACAATACTATTATTTTTAAAAAGTAGTTCTAATGAGAATGATTTCAATAAAGAGAAAGGACTAAGATAAATAATTTCTTCTATTAGGAAATGTGAATAACTGAGTAATGGTTATTTGACAAAATCATATTCGCTCATTTTTTTTTTAAAGGTTGCCAAAAAAGGGAGCACACTGTATATATAATATTTTTCCCTTTCATAATTTCCAGAGTACGCAAATGAACATAAAGGCTTTATTAATGATTCATGAGATACAAACATCACAAAGCTGGGTCATTTTAATGGTGTTTATAGTAAAAATACTTTGATACATACTGTACAGTGGATCTATACATTTAGGAAGGTATCATCTAAAATAAAATTGCAGAAATTATGGCCAAAAGAAATAATGCAATGAAATGCTGGTATAGGACCACTGGTGCAAATGGCACTTGGATTGATTCTGCTTCATCACAATTCAGTCCTCATTGATGTTTCAAATTGTACCCATACCGAAGTATGCAAATAGGGAGGCATAAAAGGTCTTCTTTTATAATTTCTTCTAATCTGAGCAAACTTGAATGAAAACAATAAAGGAGAATACCAGAAAGGCATTTGTACCTGTGGGTGACTCTGAATAACAAATATACTGGGACCAATATGCCTGGCAAAAAAAATGTAATGTTTAAGATGAAATCAAGCAAACAAGATTTGCATCAAATTGACTGACACACACGCACACACTCAAAACATCCACACAGCACCCAGTAAGGGTTCAGTGGAACCTCAAACACCACCAGTTTAACAAACACCACCAGCTCTTTTCTATGGTCAAACCCATTAAAAGAGACAAATGTCTAATACACATCATCTTAAAATGAGTGTCTACTTTTTGTCCTCTTAAAAAAGGGATACTTTCAAAAATGGGGACTTTAGAAACAGCTTTTTTCCATGAAAACTAATTTGTTTACATTTTTATTTATAAACTATAACACTTGATTCATCAAGCAACCCTCGAAACTATATGATCCTTTATCATCCAATTCCAGTAATATCATCATTTTTAAAGAGCCCTTCAGTCTAGGACACAAGGAGAGCCTCCTCAGTACAGGAGTCCTTGATTTAACCAGTCAAGTGCTTTTCTTCCTGCTTTGACAACATATTTGAGATTTGTCATCTTTTCTCTCTCTCTCTCTCAGTGGTGTTCACCTCTGAGGTATGAATAAGATTGTGCTTCCTGTTTTCTCTGCATCCTCCACGGCTCACTCATTCAAGGAAAGGATGATGTCATCTTCCAGGTCTGAGTTATCGGAGCTATCTGCTGAAATACGAGAGCAGAGAAGGAAAGAGTAAGAGCACTAGAGAAAGGATGAAAGGAACAAGCAGGCATTCTACACTCCAGTGCCAAATTCATTAAAAAAAGCCATTAACTCACTATTATCCATCACTAGCTCTACATCTCCCTCATTGTCCTCTGAATCATCCTCTTCATCATCGTCGTCATCGTCGTCGTCATCGTCGTCGTCATCATCTTCGCCCTCTTCCTCCAGGAGACGAGCCACCTCTTCATCATCAGATGGGGAAAAATCCTGCTCACCATCTTCCTCCTCCTCTCCATTATTTTCATTCTCCAGCTCAGCCATCAGGGGATCTGTGTCAATATCATCCATGTCGTCGTCTGAGTCATCATCATCCTCATCCTCCTGATCTTCATCCTCCTGAAAGAGCACAGACCACAGACCAATCAAGTTTCACTGCATACAAGTCTTAGTGAATCCAGCCGATCAGGTGGTTTTATCATTATATTGTTATTTTGCCATTACCTCCTTGTGATTAGTCAGTTCACTACCCCAAAAATTACTCTTTGCAACAGAAGTCAGAGCAATAACATGGAATAGTCAAGATTTCTTGCTATTGGACAAGGCGGTAATTAGTTTAAGAATTAAGACTACATTTTTTTAAAACAACTTCAAGATGGCTTTATGCAGCTATTTCACACTTGCTAAAAAGTCAAGTTAAAAAAAAAAAAAAAAAGTTACAGCAATCAATTTTAAAAAGCAGTATCTAACTTTTGGGGATTTGCAGACCTCCAAGGTGGAAATGGTCACACCCTCTGTACAGAGAGACTGCAGCTTTCAACCGTCAGGTCCAATATAGTATATGCAAAGGCCATTTCTGATGCTCTCGCCATCTGCACTGATATACACTCCCCAAGTAGCGTATACCCAGGTTTGTATGATTTTAGAATACTGTAGCTTAAGTGTAAAACAATGGGCACATGTATTAAGTAGGAGAAGATAGGAAATATTAAAACTCAAGCATGCACTAATGATGCCAGCAGCATGAGACCTTTGTAGCCTATAGTCAGTTTTCCAGACAGTAATCAGCCAATGTATTCTTAATGCAATCATGCATGTTGAATAAACCAATCATGTTAGGCTACAAGGCACCTGAAGCCTAGTAAATGCTGGTGCGTTTTCCAATAAACTTGCCCAACTAACAAGAGAAATATCCTGTTCATCTCACACAGACTTATTTGATTGCTCAAAGTGACGTCAATAATCTACATAGGAGAATAGTGGCAAGGTGTTATAAGGTATAAGGTATTATAACGTATAATAACATAAGGTATTATTATTATTATTATTATTATTATTATTATTATTATTCTGCATGTTCAGACTCCCCTGTGAATGCCTCTTTCTCTAAATTGGTTTCTCAACATCAATAGCCTACTCATGTGGTCTGGCTACTATCAAAAGTTCTACATAATTTTAACAACAAAAATAAAAGTTGCATATTGCAGCTTTAAAGATTGTTTGGAACTGAAACAACAAGGATAAAGATGTGCCTCTCAGCATATCCGTGTGACATGCAGACAGCAATAGTAGGTAACTCCTGTTCATAAAAATTAAAATAGCATGTGCCAGTTCAGCTGCAACTTCAACCAAAATGTCTTTGTTAGTGTTACCTACAATAAAAAATTTTTTTTTTAAAAAATTGCACAGCCTAGGAAAATTATGCCAAGATCTGTTCACCTGATCCTCCTCATCCTCTTCTTCTTCAGCCAGTCTCTGTCGGCCAACTTCATAAAGTCGACACACTGTGTCCATATTTATAGAATCTTGATTCTAATGTGGAGAAATGCATTACAACAAAAAGCCTTAGTATTACAACAAAACACAAAATCCCCAAAATCGTTTCAACCAATCTTTGCAGAAATCCACTAATAATAACAGCACAACTTACTTCAATGACTGCCAGGTAACAGTCTTTTGTGTCAGTGCACAGGTCAAAAATGTTCCTCTTCACATCAATGGTTGCTGAGAGGAGAAAAAAAAAACAGCACGCAATATATATTTATTGATAATATACTGATATTCTTAAATTACCAAAATCTCTGTAAGGATCTGTAGGATGTTTTGAACTAGAGCCTTAAAACCAGTAATCTACAGTACTGTGCAAAAGTCTTAGGCACCCTATTTTTTTATTTTAAACATTTTACATTTCCAAACATTAGTTTTCCAGCCCAAAATTAAATGTTACAGAAAAAGGTTTGTATGTCAGTAAAGAAAGCAGCATATTACATAAGAGACACTTTTCAGACAAAAAAAAACATAATGAAGGCTGCTGGGTTTTGCTGCAAAAATAAGAAGCAAGTGTGACAGTCAAAGTCTCCAGAAGAACTGTGGCTGCTTCTGCAAGATGCTTAGTAACACTTACAGCTCATTTCCTTATAAAACTGCACTAATTGTACCTGAGACTACTATTTTTTTTAAGCGAAGGATCATCACACCAAATATTGACTTTGTTTCATTTATTACTGTTTACTGCTCTTTATAGTATTTTTTTTTTATGTAGAAACATTTAGTTTCATTATTTTTGAAGGCATCTTTGCTCTACAGCATTTTTTTGCATGTGCCTAAGACTTTTGCACAGTACTGTATGTAGGAATGATATAACTGAATAATAAGAACCTCCTCTGAAACAATTCCCTTTTTGTTTAATGTGATTTACAATCTTCAGTAAATATTTCCTGATGCTGGCAATTTGCCTTAAAGTCATCAAACATGTAATACTGAAATGACATATTATGTTATATATTATACTAGTTCTTTAAAATATTTTTCATATTGAAAAGATTTTCAACAATGAAGAACCTCTCCATCTTTCCCCACACCCCCCGCCCTCCCTCACTTAACTCTAATTCCATGCATACAATTAACACTAATAAGAGTAACAGAAAAAAGGGAAGGAGAGGGTCAGGTGTTTATCCAGTGACTGGATAAAGGTTGTACCTATTGGTTTGTAGTCAGTAGCATCAAAGGTCCTGAAGGAGGAACCGAAGGGACTTTTCATCTGCTGCTCCATCATTTCATCCTCATCATCAGCCTGAAGCATGGCTAAGAGATAGCATTTGGCCATTAATATGACAAAACAACTAGCTTGATTGGTATTTAGAGAAAATAAACGTGCTTCAAAAAGTTTTAAAGTGCCCCTTCGATCAAGATTACTGTTTCAGAAAAGAGTACTTCTTGTCCCTGTCCCTTAGTGTTATGGACACCAGTGTTTTGTTGATATTCTCATTTTAATTTTATTTAAAACATTTTGAGGATACATAAGTACCTATAACTTCATGATTGTCCAATTAAACGCTCTCTAGAACCATACATGTCCCACTCCCAGAGGCAGGTCTAGCTTTAAGGAAGTAGCTTGTTAGCAGTAAACATGGTCCATCAGTGTGTTTTGGCTGTACATCTTCCTGCACATTATTCATATTTCTAACCATCGCTTGGTTGAAGAAAAATGGTTGGAGTTTGAGGTTGTGGTTACGTGGCAGCACTTCTCAGAGGCGTTTTACCAGCTTGGGGGTCTTCAATGCCGGAATATGTCACTTCCTCAGACACAGCAAGAACGTGATCCAATCTTTATACACCATCAGGGCTTCTCCATTAGTAAGTAAAAGGTTCTCACTAATTTCTTCGCTATTCTCTATATTTAGTTAGCTAAGCATAATGTCAGGTTTGTTTAGATTCGGCGGTGTGGCGTATCTCGAAAGCTATTCCCTATTGTGTACCTCAGTCAAGTGTCACTTTGACTTCCTGTTTCAGAAGGAAGTACGTCAACATACAGAATGAAGTCACAGCTAAGAAGTGATTTCATGACTTTAAGGTGTCTTTACCTCCATAAATGACTGTTCCATTGTTGTTGAACACAATTCTGCACTGATCCAGTGCTGGTACAGTGTGAAGCAAATGGAAAGTCCTTAAGTCCCACTGATATTGTAGTTAAAGAATTGAACCTACATCTGTAAACTATGGAAAACATCTCAGCAAGAGTTAGTGTTCAAAATGTACAAACTGGCAATTTAATAACAACCTTCATAAGAACTTTTCATTTTGTATATAAACTCTGTGGAATAGGACCACGAAAGTTGGAAGGATACTATCTCTGTGTTGACGATGACTTCAAGGCCGTTGGGGTGGAAAACGCCGCTGATGTTCATGTTGAATTTATCAAACTTGTGGATGGCCTGTGCTGAACGCACGTCCCACATAACCCCATCATTCAACACAAGGTCATCAGTCGGATTGAAGGTGGCGCAGTTCCGCTTGTAGTTGTTGGCCAGGTCAGGGTTGTTTAAGGTCAGGGTCTTCTGCCCAGTTTGAATGTCATAAATCTGTGTCATTGAAAAAAAGAAGTATGGATGTAAGAAAGTAACAAACAGAGAAAAAGAATAAAGAATGAAACCTGGTTTTCAGCATTTGAATCATGGAGCACATAAATCAACAGAAGTGCTGCTTTTTTATGTCTGTTGTAGCTTCCAATAAGTAGACAAATGCTGACGGCTTCTTTTGGTCTTCTATTTCAAAGATTAACTCTCCAGATTTACATTTTCAGAATCTGCATATGGAATATGTATGTTTCTTACATGGGCAATGTGTTCCTTTGTTCCTATTACTCTGTCCTGGGAGAGCTTACTGAATTCCACATAATGATCATCTAAAAAGGAATGTCTACAAAAAAAGGGAAGAAGGAAAACCATCAGTGATAAGAGTGTCTTGAGTGGTGTGGTTACACATGACATGTGCAGTTGTGTTAGTTAGACTCACTTCATTATGAAGACAGATTTCATTCCCCAGAGGGCAGACAGAGGATAACTCCATGAAGCAGATGTCAACAGTAAAGACCCATCCTGCAAGAGACAAATTCTTAATCGGATACATGTTGATGCATATAAGGACTGACAATTTTATTAGCAGATAGGACGAACTCGATAAATGAAAGAAAGAAAAAAAAAACTAAACACCACCCAGCAGTAAATGCATTAATTAGTTGTCCACTTATGTCTCCTTTCAATGGTCATATTTTTTGTAAATTCTGTTATGGACTTGATCTGAAATGCATGTGCATAATTTTAAAGTACAATTTTTTTCAAGCACTATGTTTTGGAGACTAGGAAAAGGCACAGTGCTGGAAAAAATGGCCCTCGTGTGCTTTCTCTTTTAGTGTTTCATCTTGTGATGATAATTGTCACAAGAAATATGAAATCACCTTCCTATGAATGAGGAAACAATAAGAAATATTAAGAAATATGAAACTTTAGTATTACAATTAAGGCAAGCATGAATCTATAATAACAGATTTCATTTTTGGGCACTAATTAAACTGAGAAGCTATCTGAAATTACATATAGGGAAAAAAAACTCGTAGGCCACAATTTAAATTAAATTAAATTTGTTAAATATATTTGTTAATTACATTTAAAATTATATTCAAATTCTAATATTTATTTTTATCATCGTCTACTACAATCCGCTACAGTAACCTTTGGCCGCATGGCACAAAGGCGTCTCCTCCAAGCAAACCTGATGGCGTGTGTGTACATACCCTGGATGGCTCAAGGTGTGTGATGGCTGAATTATGGCAGCTGTAGCTGGCTTCCTCTTGTCCGCTGAACACGTTGTAAAGTTTGAGCTGCCCAGTGCATGTGCCCAACATGAGGAAACGCTCGCGTGCTGAGAACGCGCAACACATGAAGCCGCTCTCATCCTCCTCTGCTTCCCTGAACACTGAGATTGGCCTGAACCTTAATAAACACACACAATAAAACCCAAATCATTAAATTATTTACAAGCAATATGCATGTTCTTAGTTACATTGTAACACACTATGCAATTACACAAAGACACTACACACACCACATTCCTCGAAATAACTGCCAGTAAATCTCCCTTACATGTAAGATATGCTCCAGTTATTAAAGTACCTGCTGAAGATGAGATGCCTGTCGAAGCAGCCTCCATCCACCCCCCCGTATTTTGGATAGGCGACCCTGCGTGTGTGACGTGCGGTAAAGTTTGTGGGCGCCTGGCACCTCTGCTTTGGCTCTGGACACTGGTGGGGCATGAAGAGACTGAACGGGGGGCACGTGGTGACCGGGTTCTTACACCGGGCATGCTGCTCTCGCAGGTACTCTGTTATAATACTACAAAGAGAATAATGTAAACACTGTTATGCCTCATGTCTCATGCCTGAGAATGCCAAGAGTGTGAAAAACCATCAGTTTGAAGAATAGGATAGTTTTAATTTTGAACACTTTTTGATCAATGCATAATTCCATACGCCATTTTACAATTCTGTGTTCTTCGTTAGTATTCTAATAGCAGGTAAATCTTGATACAATTTTAAGACTATACATACAGTAAATGACAAACTCTTGTATGTGGTGGAAGCTGTTAGCGGATTTTCACAAACATAGCAATAACATCAAATTGTTATTTTTATCAGCTTTAACAAAAATCTTAACAGGTTTTCTGTTGGAAACACATTAAAACTTTGTGTAGAGAATGTGAATGATATAAAGTTGAGTGTATTACACTTAACTATTACTAAAGTACACTACTGTTACTAGGATGTTATGTTTTTGATCTTTTTTTTTTTTAGTAAATTGTTAATAATAAGAAGTGTAGCACCAGACCTATCAAGAGCTGGAGGTGAAGGAAGATGGCGGTCCAACTGTTTCTTCATAGCTGGACTCTGGCTAAATGCGCCATGGTCTGATTTCTGCCTCAAAACACGTGGTTTCTTCAATCCTGTGGCATAGGTAGACAGCCGTTCCCTTGAGAACACGATTCGGCCAACGAGAGGAGAGCCGGTGCTGTGGTGACATGATGCGGGAGGGGCTGGGGGTGGGGGCTGTGAGGTAGGTGGGCGGGGCTGTAGGTGAAGAGATGGAGCCGGCACATGAGAGGCATGGCTTCCTAGCCGTGCTGCCACGCCATTGGCGAGGCGAGGAGTCCGTGGGATGGCAGTTGGTGTGGGGGGCGTGGACACAGATTGTGAAAATGGTGCTACACTGGCATGAGCGTGAGAATGAGAATGTATGCCCATAGGCAGGTCAGCCTCTTTGGTTAGCGCTGAAGCCGTATCGGTGAGACCTTTCGACAACAGATGATTCCGAATAAGCAGAAGCAACTCCTTCTCGGGGAACGTGATGCGTGTTTGCGCTACAACGTTGGCACGCTGCAACCGTGCTAGTGAAACATCCGTGCCAATTAGCAGCGGCTTTCCCGATACTTGCTCTATTAGCTCGGCAGCATATTTGCAAAAGCGTACATGGTCGTTGCGTTTGTCCTGAAGCACAGGCTCTTTCATTAGCTGCTGGATCTGCCCACTGCTGAACAGCGGTAACTTGCTGATAATCTGTCGCACTGTGGTGCTTCGTGCTAAACCCACTAATGCTTTGCATGCTAACGCACGGATTTGGTCGGCATCTGTTATGGGCATTTTGACTGTGAGCAGCGAGAGCAAGACCTTGATACCATTATTGGACTGGACCACATTCCACATTTTGGCCAGGACACTTTCGCTGGTGCGGTGGCTCTGAGGAAGACGCCGTCGTGGTGCTCCTGAGATGAATTTACCGATGCTGGAGATACGCTTGTCAGGAGCACACACGCAGTTAATCACCACCTGCAGAGCTGACTTCTGGATCTCAGCATCATTCACAAACACCTCACCCTCAGCTACCACCAGGACGATGCTCATGCCTTAAACAGATTAGCAACAAATTACAACCCATATAACTGAAACAACGTCGCATAAAACAAATTTCAATTCCAGTTTGTTACTAGGAAATAAGCGTTGTTGAACTTTTGTTTTCTATTCACCAAAATAAATTTATGATGTCATCCTTTACTTCACCAAAATATTAGATTAGAGAGAATATGTAAAGCAATAGCAGCTCAGTGCCTACCTGGAACTCGAAAAACATCAATCTCATCATTATTCAACAATCCCTTACCTACTGTGGAGATGGTAGACCCGCCTTCATCCAGCACAGCCACGTTTTCAGCCAGCAGGAGCTGTGTTTTTGGGATAACAGTCAGAATGCTGAGGATGTCCAGTGCATACCGAACTGTGTCACTCCTGTGAGATAAAATATCTACAGTTAAATTCAAAGACCTCAAAATATAAAAACAACACTATGTCAATATTACACAGGATGGGCAAATAGTAGTAGGTCAGTTACTGAAACAGTAGCAGCATCAGCAGACACTACAATTTAATTAAACTGCCATTTAAAAAAAAATGTAATTGTTTGATGTCATTACTGAATAATTATTTTAATTAAATTTAGCAAACGGTAGAAACTAATTACTAACTATAATAGGCAAAGCCGTTAAAATGTAAAACGCATTTAAAAATGTTGCACTTGTAAAAAGCAAGGAGCCTCTATTGAACATTTTGTGTAAATATAATGTTTTGACGCGCATTGCTGTTTTTTTTTCTGCTTAAATGTAATGCATTTGTTCTATGTATTATACGTTAACTCCTTTGTCGCTCAATAAAACAAAGCTAATCGGATATTAAAATCTGACCTTGGAGCAATTATTTCATTTTGCCTCCTATTCTTGTTAAAACCTAAGTGTATGTATCACAGCTTCCACTTTTTGTAAGATTACAACCTGGAACTGAAATGGAATTAATTGGGAGTATATGTCATGAACCTATAATACTGAAGAGAGGAAAAAATTAGTATAGTTTTCAAAATTATTTACAGAAACCCCCCCCCCCCCCCGGTTTAGAGCCCCCTCCTGTCTGCAAGGTGAATTGCAACAAAAGCCTTGAGCCTTTCCATCCCCCTGTCTGTTAAAATAAAAATAGTAAACCTGTCACACAAATCCAGCCCTAATTCATAACAGTGTTTCTAAATTCCCTATCCTTCGTCTCACCTGCCGTAGTACGTCCTCCAGTCGCAAGCGATGGAGATGAGCTGCAGCAGGAGCTGCACGCAGGACAGTTTGTGGAAGACCTCGGCAGGCTCCCAGTACAGGCGCGCTGGGCCGTGCTCAATGAGGAATTCCACCATTTCAACCACCTGATCATGAGTGTAGGAGCAAGGCTGAAACACACACACACACAAAACTACAGTATACTGTTGTCTACATACAGTGTGTGCATGTGTGTGTTACCAAAAAAAAAAAAGTTTTTAGAAGGGGTAACAGTCTATGGCAAAGTATACTTTTCCGTTTTTATATATTACTTAGTTTGAGAATGTGAACATGAGATTCCTGTCATTTCAGATTAAATTAAGCCAATGGATGTGACCACCTTGTAAAACATAAACCAGACATGGCAGTGCATGTTTGCAGGTATACATGTAAATCAGGCACAGGTTTCAAAAGGTCTTGCATGTTAGAATGTACCTTGTGAAAAGACTGCTGGTGTAGAGTTACTGTAGACTGTACCTTGTAGTACGGCTGGGGATGGATGGGTGCTCCTCCCTCTGTGCGCTGCAGACTCTGCTTTACTTGTTCCACTTTAATAGCCAAGTGGGCTTCAAAGTACCGGCGCAGAGCCATGCACGTGTGTTTGGCCGTCTGCCTGCTGGAGAAGATCTCATCATCGCTCAGCAGTGCCCCCTGATCCTCTGGATTCAAGATCTCCAGTGTACTTATCTGCATGTACACATATAACTTTCCATAAAAACCAGAACTAGGCATATGACAATAACCAGCTGTTATCATCACGTAAGCTTTCAAAGACTATCACAATGAATGTGTTCCATTCAGGCAGTGATTTGAAAATACTTTAACAGCAGGGATGTAACATGCTTAGGTTATAGAGAACAATGAGACTATCACTGTGCTCAAAATGGTCCCTAATAACTATTCTCTTCATCGGAAATATGTTCCAATGCACTACATATAACTATTATAGGAAACAGTCTTAGTGAGTGAACTAAACAATTTCATACACTACGTTACACTCATCACTCTGTGATACTAGTCATATTCTATCACATAAACACACATATTAGCTAACTCTAAATCCACACAATTATTGTCATTTATCAAATTATAGGCAATAAAGTAATAAACTGAACATGTGTGACTATGAAAATGGCTTCCCAAAATTCTAATCAATACATTTGTAAGAAGTCTGAACAGAAATCTGAAAGGGTGTTGCCTTCTTAGCTCACTATATTCCTCAATGAGGAAACCAAACAACATGGCATATTATGGGTACTTTGTGGCCACTAGCGCACACAGCACCGGATATTCTCTCCACTATATTTTCAGACAATGGCAGACCCTGAAAACAGAACTATAAAAGTGAATAGGGATATAGCTTCGGACAGTCTGTGTTCTTGTTCAATCGCTTTCTGTGTTTGTCTGGATACGTACCAGGTTGACAAGACGTCTCAGGCCATCCTGGCTGTCGAAGAGCTCGAGCACAGCTCGGAACGAGAAGCAAATGGAAAAGAACATGGTGGCATGACAGCAGCCGGAGGCATGAGAACACTCCAGCAGCCACAGAGTGTAACTCACCACCTCCGCCAAGAGGGAGTGGGGTAGCATACACACCTGTAAGAGTAATTATGACTATAGCAAATTAAATCAGTTTATGCAAAAATTACAACAACTGATTATGACCGGTAAGGTAATGTCTGGATTTTGTATCATTTCTTCACAGAGTTAAACAAATGGAATTAATGTCGCTCCAAAAGCATTAATCAAAATTCTATTAACGATCAACATGCAAAAATCAGACTTAAAACCTAAGAAGTGATGAAATAAAAACAAGAAAAAGTACAACAACAATACAAATAAGAATTAAAGTTTCAAAAAGAAATTAAGCACGTTTTGCCTTTCTATGCTTCTTACTATTGCCAATTTTTCACAGAAAAGTTCATGGAAGAAAGTGTACAACTTGAATATCCATTGCTCAATTGGTATTGGAGGTGACGAGTTCTGACTATATGCCACATCCTCTTAACAAAGTGCAGCATTTCATTCAACATGGCAGAAGAAGCAGGACAGCATGTTCAGGCAGCAATGCTTGCTATCCTGGAATTGTAGTAAGCTACCTATGTGGTAAGTACTGTTACACAAATATGGCTATACAAGTGTTTTAACCCCTTCCAGCTGGTAAACAATTAAAAACAACGACAGCCTTTATTGTCACATAGTACACTACAGTGAAGTTCATTGTCTCTGATTGGAAATGTCACTTACCCTCTCCATAGCATCTTGATTGTAGGCAAGGTAATAGAGACACAGAGAGACTCCTGTGGCAGCCATGGATGGCCGCGGGATCTCCAAAAGCTTCTGCACCCCACCATGAGCCACAAATTCTGCTGCAAACTTCTTATGCAGCAGGAGAGAGGCCAGATACTGTAACAGGAGAGATGACTGCATACTAAGAAAACAAGTTTAAAAAGTTTCCATAACCACTAGACAAAGTCATTGTATCATTTCAATACAATACATTTTTGATAACCAAAGTGTTGTGTGTCTGTGCATTCTAAGAGTTTAGTATATGATTAGGTGGAGAAAGAGTGTTACCTTGAGGGCCTCAAAGGTTAATTGGACATCGTTGGTCTGTTTTAGATCCATGTAATGCATGAGGAGCTCTCGAGCGCCAAGCTGCATGAACACAGCCAACAGCTGCCCACAAAACAACACACCAGTGTGAGAAGCATGAACAACATCCCCATTGTATAGGTGCAGCACACAGCTGTCATGTCATGTTGAAAAAGAACATGACAGAATGGTGCACTCCTAACCGAGTAAACCGCTCAAAGAGTCAGGAAAAGTTACATGCAAATGATTCTTACAGCTCTTTATTTAGCTGCCAACTACCATTCAATTCAGTTGGATAAATCAGTTTTGCTATTACATATTGGAGAATTTTATACTGCTAAAAATAATAGGAAAGTAAGAATATATTACATAATCTTAAAGAATGTGTTAATCATTAATAAATAAACGTAATCGTAATGGTGGTATAAGTGGAATAAAACACTTCAGGACATGCTTTTATAGGACATGAATTAACTGGAGATGGCATCATTATTTTCTTATAACAGTTTTATTCCTTACTTACATTAGGTTTGCATTCCATTATATTCATTTCACAGCGGTTTTGCAGCATAGGGTCAGCTGACCATAGTACTACATTGTAAGTTAAGGTAACATTAACTTACTTCACAAAACATACAAAAAAAACCCAAACACTGTTTTACATGAACACAACCTTACCTCCTGGTATTCCCCCAATGGTGTGAGGTACTGAAGAATGAGACGCTGCTCGATGCCTGCTGTAAGTGGGTACAAGTGGTAGCTGTTCCCAATCACCCATGGGCTCATCTCTGACCAGCTGCTGTTGGACAACTCGCTGAAGCTGCGCTCTGGTTCTGGCAATGAGAAGTTCAGCTTCTGTTTGGCCTTCCTGCCATTCTCTCGCTCCATCCTCTTCTTGAAATCTTTTGCTCCCTCGCCAGGGTTCTCCGACTCCATCTGGTGTGGCACAGCCAATTTCATGACCCCTCTGACGCCAGAGTGGACTCGGCTGCTGCATTTCTGAATTAAACTGGGTTCAGGGGAGACCGCTCCATCCGATTCATGTCCGAAGCTGTTATTTTCCGAGTGAATATGCGAAGGGCTGGGCGAAAACTCGCCATCTACTGCTTCCTCATCCAGAGGGAGCAGGGGCTCCATGCTCTTGCGTAGACTGGGCCGCTTGAAGTCCTTCCTGCTTTCTGCATCTTTCTCCTGGAGTTCTCTGAGCCTCTGTAGCATTAAGGGAACCTGGAGTAAAAGTGCATCAATTAATCAGCGTTAATCAGTTGGAAAAAAAATGGCTTTAATTCTCTAATTTAGTTTCTCTTTGAGGAATAATTATAACAAACATTTACCTTTAAATAGTGTTATTGTCATATTATAATACTCTATCAGCACATGTTCAGTTTAGATCACTCATTCATATATTCAGTGTATTAGAGCAGCAGCTTAACAGAGCTATATTTCACACTAAAACATCATACCCAGTAACTAGAGCTTCCAGACAAAAAAAAAAGATAACAGAATTCCAGGAAAGGTAACTGAGAGATAAATGGGGCATTTATGGATGGATGGATGGATGGAACAAATCTCACAAGCGTACAGTGGCTCAAAGACAGCAATGAAAGAGATCACCATCATTTGTAATTTCTGTCTTGAGCTATAGTTACTTTACCAGATTTTTTTTAATAGTGAAATATAGAAAATAAAGCTATTTCTAAATAGAACTGAGTAGATGAGATTTATGTATAATTGCATAATATTTACATATGAACCAATATTTTTTTTTTTTTATCTGTGGACAGACATGGATTAAAACTTAGCCAATCAGAGAATAAAGGGATATTCTTTTCTCTTCTGTGTATTAAAGCTCTGTAATAAAACTGCATATTAAATGAACATAAATGTACAATTTCTTAGCAACAGGAAGTGTGTTAGGAGTGATGAAAAAGTGCCAGGCTGAAGGTGGCACAGACCAGAACAGAGTTCTCCTCACGGTAGTTGGCAGCAATGTCCTGGTTCTCCATGGCTCCTGCAAGCAAACCTGTGGCATAGATTCTCAGGGGCTCCTCAGCCTCCCGGGCCCATTTAAACAGGCGCTCTACAATGCCCTCCTACAAAACACACACACACACAAACTTACACTGTTACAAGAAAGTCATGTACACCAGGGCCCCACTTCCTACATCGCGTAACAAGTCTGAGTTATGGCAGGTTTACTAACCATGGAAATTCAAAAACGGGTCAATTTAGTTCTTTCTAATCAACCTGACAATCTGAGCTGTCTGAGGATTAAGTGTTTGCTCCTGGTTTGCCCTAGAAAGGGCAAATATAGCAAGACTCGAAACCATGATCAGTCAGACAATAATTGCTAATGCTACAGTCTCATATATAATGTAATAAACAATATATAATATGTACATAATGTACATAAGGCACACGCAGTTTAATTTAATGTGACTACTGAATTCTAAATTGGAGTCAGGAAATCATAATGCTTAATCATAAAGATTAGATTTCTCATGCTGAATTTGTTCTCAATTTAATAAAATTGAATATGAAGAACAGGTTTTCCTTGACTGTAAATTTATCACAAAGGGACAGGGAACATAACGTAATGTATAAAGTCCAAGATGCTGTGATAGTGATAATGACAGGTTCAAATTCAGGTCAAAGGTTCGATACCCAGAGCCAGCTAGGAAGTCAATTTTGGGCTTTTAACCTCAACCACTCAGCCCTGTGCTTGGACTGTCTTCTGCTTTCAGTAAAACAATGTCTTGAGAACCTGAAAAGCCTATGCTTCTTTACCTTCTCTTGAAAGACCACCGCAGTCTCCAGGCCTGGCATGATGTTCAGCAACAGCCGACACGCTGCAGTGTTCAGTGGAACTTCTCTGCTTGTCATGACATACGAGTTTACCAACTGTAATACACGACACCAATGCGATAATCACATAAACCTCTCTCGTCTTCACAGTCACATTTCCACAGTCAATGTGTAATCTTCATTTCTCAAAGCAACACACATCAAATCATGTCATAAACCTGCACTGTAGATTAGCAAACTGCCTCAATGTCTTCAGTTTAATGGGCTTGACTGCTGTACATGTAATACCAATCCATTACCAATTACAAACCAGTGCGAATGTCACTATACCAGTATTAATAATAAACAAGTATAACACACAAAAACAGACAGGCAAACTAGCACAATGTAACAAATATTCTGTAGGAACTTATCTAGGAACATGGTTCTCGAAAGGGGGTCTGTGATTTTTAATTTTTGCTCCAAATCACAACCTACCATTTAAATAAATTATATATTTTCACACACACTGGTGAAAATGCTCAAACACAAGCCAGCTTATGAATGCTGTCAATTTGAAACTAGTGACAATTTTTTATTTAAAAAAATGTGTTGTGAGGGTTGAACATTCAAAATTTTATTGTACACATTTAAAGAATGTGCTGAATTTTTCAGCTGAGGTCCCTGGCTGCAAGAAATTGAGAACCCCTGATCTAGAACCACGAGAAATGGTCATGTAGGTCCTGTGGATGAGGCCATATATCTCTTACCGCATTCATAAAGTCGTCATTCTTAAATAGGATCTTCAGCAGGTGTCCCAGCATGCACTCTGGGTTTGCCCGTCCTGACAGTTGAAATAAACAAAACACAGTTAGGCGTGAAACCTCCTAGAGAACCCAGAATGCAACATTCAGAATCATGTAATTCACAGTGGAAAAGGACCAGGAAGGAGTATTAAAACCCAATAAGAGCAATGCACTACCTGGATGGCGGTCATCAAACGGGTCAGGATCAGCCTTGTGGTACTCCTCAGTCTCCCTCTCCACAAGTTCTGATATCCTGGAGAATAAATAAAAACAAACCATGGAATTCTGAGTCTCCCACTGAGATCACTGAGCAATTGCTTACAGCACATGTACAAGTTCTCTCACTTGGTCAGTATGTTGACCAGGTCCTGAGTGCTGCCTTGTTGTTCTCTCTCCCATTGCTCCAGCAGTGGTGTGAGCTCCGCTTTTGAGTCCACGCTGCCTTCGACGGCAGACGCCATCACACGGCCTGCAAGAGACAGACAGACATGTTATATAGGCAAACAGAGCAGTTTGAATAAAGTACAAAGAAACAAGACAGTGAGGGGAATAAAGTAACAGTGCAGCAGCCTGAAAAGAGATACGAGTATTGTGGCAGGAAGCTTCAACTGACTTGATGCAAAAAATAAAATGCAGCACTTTCCGACCACGGTGGCTGGATGGGGGAATTTATATTATCTGACAGCCATAAAAACACTCCAGATTCTCTCCAGGGAGGCCAGCTAACCACAATTGAGTAACAGGCTAACGCTTGATTTATACTTCAGTAATCCTGTATTTCTGAGAGCAGGTCTGGGCATTGTGTGCAGATGAACACACACACACTCACCGGCCACTTTAACAGGAACAACCGTACACCTGCTTTTTTTTTTTTTTCTCACACCATTCTGTGTAAACTCTAGAGACTGTTGTTTGTGAAATTCCCAGGAGATTAACAGTTTCTGAAATACTCAAACCAGCCCATCTGGCACCAACAACCACACCACAGTTAAAGGCACAGAGATCATACTTTCCCCCCCATTTTTTCTGATGTTAGGTGTGAACATTAACTGAAGCTCTTGACCTGTATCTGCATGATTTTATGCATTGTGCTGCTGCTGCTGCCACATGATTGGCTGATTGAACAACTGCATAAATGAGCAGGTGTACAGGTGTTCCTATTAAAGTGGACAGGGAAAGTAGATGCCCACGCTCACAACTGGACACTAGGGGGCAGTGTTATATGACCCAAACCAGAGTTTACAGAAAAGGGAACATGAAAAATAGAAGTCTAAGCCAAAAACTAAGAAGCGTTCCACTGTAGGAGTAATAAAATAGAAAACAGCAGGGCTGTAAAGTTGTTTTGAAAAGTGGAGGAGGAAGAAAAAAACATGATCAATTACAAACCAAGTCAATCTGCACCGAAAGCACTGCTGAAGCATTTTCACTTGAGCAGTATTAAACGTTTTGAATATTGAAGCACTTTAATTTAAGTAGCATGGCCTAATGGATGGTATCACGGATGCTTTTGATTTGAGTTGCTATGGTTTAAAGCCCCTCTCCATCCAGTTCTGTCACAAGCTATTATGTGCATTATGTAAGATTTTTAACAGACTACACTCGGACTACATCCTCCCCAGCCTGTGAAAGATGTACCGGGGAAAATGTACTGTTTACACTTGAGGAGTTTTTGGGCCAAAATTACTCTGAAACCCTTGATAGAAGATCACGTCTCGTCACAAGGTTTTCAGGATCGTAACCACACATACCTCCTCAACCAATCAGCTTTCGGGATGGGTGATGCACGGCATCATAAATCTGCATGTCCCGCTGTTAGATTTTGAGAGGACAGCATGTGAGTCCATCAGTGGGCCCTGTGCGACACACTTACCCATAAACCCCCTCTCTGCTTTAAAGCGTGTTAAATATAATTTCCATGACGAAAAAAATCTAAAATACTAAAAAAAAAGAAAAAGAAAGAAACATAGAACACCAGCTGACTTTTACATGAAATTGAAAGGCTGAAGCCTAGCAATCAACTTACAAAACTTATCGTGCCGTTGAAATGGAAATTTGTTGATATAGATACATAACATAGATATGTAATTATAATTAGTGGATACAACGATATATATGAAGGCACTTTTCTGGAAATTTTATTTTCAGCTAATGATATTTTATATACTATCAAATTCCTCAGGGTTAAATAAAGGTTTGTCAAAGACCAAAAAAATTTAGTGGCACTGAAGAGGAATTTCTTTTACCAAGGCTCCTTCCCACGTCTAGAAAGAAATCAACCCAGAAAGAATACGCAAACGCACAACCGAACAAAAAGAAATGTTTTATAGAGTCTGTCTGCCATTCATGCATCACTCATCAAAAATGTAGCTACAGTATGACTAACAGGGTAGTATTTTTTATCAGCTCTTTTAATTTGTAATAGAAATATACTTATATGGCAGTGTCCACACTGAGTGCTAGATCTTACTTTTTGAGCTTACAATTTAAAGGTTGCTATAGGAGGCTTTAATGATTAGATTTAATCGTTGCCATATAAAATTATTATTGCATTTCTTGTCCAGTATGTTGACTCATTACCACTCAGTCAATTTCAGAAACACTTATCCTGCTCAGGATTGCGGTCAATCTGTAGCCTATTCTCGGACCACTGGGGATACACCCTGGCTGGAACACCAGCCCAGTGCAAAGCAATATGCGTGCACGCACGCACACACACACACACACACACACACACCCCTTCACACATGCCAGGGGCAATGTATCTGGCATGTTTTTTTTAAATCATGCTTTAATCATGATGGATTGTGATTTCCACGACAAATAACATAAAAAAAAATAAATAAATAAAAAATTGTGTATTTTCTGGCAAGCACTTTAAGCACCACTGCTGCACTGGGTAACAGGAACTCAATTTAGCAATTATTTAATGGATATGAAAGTCGCAGACATACTGACTTTCCAGTTTCCCCAAAAGTAGGAACACTGGGGAGACACTCTGGCCAGAACACCAGCCCAATGTAGAGCAACTTGTGCGCGCACACACACACACACACCTTCACACATGCCAGAGGCAATTTATCTGGCGTGGTTTTTTTTTTTTTTTTTGGGAGGTGGGAGGAAACCAGAAACCAGAAACCCACATGGACACGGGGGTGACATGCACAGAAATTCCACAGACAGTAACCTGAGCCGGTCGAGCCGGTCGAACCCAGGACCCTGGAGCTGTGAGGCAGCAATGCTACCCTCTGCACCACCACACCACCACAAACCCCATTAACAAGAACTACAAAATTATTCAAGTAGACATTCTCTGTAAATTTGTGATTAGTCTTGGTTAAAACAAGAAAAGTATCAGAAAGAGACGACTCTCTCTTAAATTCACTTTTTCAGACATTCCTAATTTGCTGCATGAATACAAAATAAGAATCATATCTAATAACTGGTGAATTGATAATATTATTATTGAACCATGCAATTGGAAATAGTGACTCTCTTGTAGGTAGATAATGTGCTCATTGTTCGACTCAAGTCTGAGTATGACTCATGAGGTGAAAGAATTATGAGGTGAAAGAAAAAAAAAAAGTGTTAGTAACCAACATAACCATGCTTATCTGTGAAAGGCTGATAATTGTATGGGTGGCTTATTATCAGTGAAGGGGCATGTAAGCAAAACATGTAACCCACCAAGTCAGCTGAAAAGAAGCCCTAAGTAGTCGACTAAACAAGCTGTAAGCACAGTGTGAGAACTGAACTGATAATATTCACAAATCTAGAAAAGGTGGCCAAACCCTACTGAAGTAAATCTGCCAGTTACATGGAATTATCACTTCTACACCTTTCCAACCTGATAGAGTGACTTTGCTTTTCTTTCTTTCTTAATATAAACAGTCACACTGTTTAGCTAGTCAGTAGGATTTGGTTTGCAGGGGAAAAAAAAAAAAACATTGTACTGACTGTACATCTGACTATAGCAAGTTGTCCAAAATGTTCAGGCTTTTCTGCCAGAACAAACATTAACAAACTACAGTTACAAACTATATATATATATATAAAACATGTATTTATACAAGCTCTTATCTAAACAAGAGTTAGCAAACTAGCACCACAGGATTTGAAGTGACTAACATAACCACTTAAAATAATACCAAATGAGCTAAGGAGCAAGTTCCATGTGCTCCGCGTTTTGAAGGGAACACCAACACTGGTACAGACACATGCCTGTCACTACAGCGAGTTAGCTCAATGCTAACAGGATGCAACGTATGTTAGCATGTGTTACCTCACAGGTGTACCACCCAGTCCCTATCCCGTTTCTCAGCCCACTCCACTTCCAGAATAAGGACAAGACGAGTAACCTGTAAAGAAATCTCTTGAAAAGCCCCTGGTTGTTTGCCTTTATAATATTTAATTCCAATCTGCCGTGCGCATGAAGTTTATCATGGCGCCCACAGTGTAAACGTCACGGTCCTGCGACCACGGTCCCTTTTTAATGACGTAGTTGGTGGTTTAAAATACGAGCTATTGATTGGTCCAGATTTTCTCCAGCTTTTACGGCGTCTTGGGCCACACTCGTACTTTTTTTTCATTAATAACCATGAGCCCTGTTATTTGCACGTGAATTATTACTGAGTTACCTGAGTTGGGTTGTGCACAATATTTTGGTAAATGTATGCTGTCGTCAGAAGAAAAAGTGCCCACGAGTTAACGGATAAACGGAACTAACAGGCTGTTACGACACGATCCGCCCGGAACAAATCGGACAGCGGACAAGGATCAGGTAGCGGTGGTGAAAATAAAACCTCAAACAGGTCTTTATGTGTAACGATGTCTTATGTGTACTGAATTGTAGGGGTTCTCAAACTTTTTGTAGCCAGGCACTTTAGCTGTAAAAATAAAAAATAATTTTAAAAATCCCCATATTTTCCCAACCCACATTTATTTTATGAAATATTAAAATATTAGGCTCATTATTCAAATATATAATAATATTATGGCTGTTTATTGGAGCTTTTTATTCCTGAACAAGTCAAAGACGACCTTATTTATTTACTTGGTTTTAAAATATGAAAGAAAATTTTTGCATTAAACCCATGTAAACAGTCACACAGATTAATAACTATACTTCAGTATATACAACTTTAATAATGATGGGTTGTGATTTCCACCACTGTAACAAAGGTATAAAAAATCACGGATTTTTTTTCAATTCAGCAATTATTTAATGGATATGAAAGTGGCAGACATACTGACTTTCCAGTTTCCCCAAAAGTAAAAGGAAAACTTTTAAAATATATTTTTTTAACGTTTGGGTCACGGTTGTATGCTTGTTTACGGAAGTGTGCGCGCGGCGTTCAGCCGTTGACGCATGCGCGGTACAAGTAGCAATTTTTTATTTATTTTTTCTTTTTTGAGGCTCTCATGGGCGCAGGCTCACTCAAACTGGACAGTTGAAGACTAGGGAAAAAAAATCACCTGGACTTTTTCCAGTTTTCAACTGTCCAGTTTGAGTCTGTGCCCATGATAGCCTCAGATTCTTGTTCTTGGCTGACCGGAGTGGAACCTGATGTGGTCTTCTGCTCTTGTAGCCCATCCACCTCATGTTTTGATATGTTGTCCATTCAGATGCTTTTCTGCTCACCATGGTTATAAAGAGTGATTATTTGAGTTACTATAGACTTCCTGTCAGCTCAAACCAGTCTTGTCATTCTCCCCTGATCTCTCTCATCAACAAGCTGTTTCAGCCTGCAGACCCTCCGCACACAGGATGTTTTTTGTTTTTCGCACCATTCTGTGTAAACTCTAGAGACTGTTGTGTGTGAAAATCCCAGGAAAGCAGCAGTTTCTGAAATACTCAAACCAACCTGTCTGGCACCAACACCCATGCCACGGTTAAAGGCACATATGGCTGATTGGATAAGTGCATAAATGAGCAGATGTACAGGTGTTCCTATTAAAGTGAACAGTGAGTGTATATGCTGGCAACCAGACAAAGACAACGAGATGTGCTCTCTCATGATCGACCAGAATTAAAACAACACTGAAGGTCTTGTGTGTACATCCCTGACTCTTTGTGTTGTGTAACTTTGCTTGTGTTTCACTCACATATATAGATAGAGCACCATTCAAACATGACTCAGATTTATATTATCAGAAACAGACACTACTGTGAATGAAGCTTACAACACAAAAAAGACGTTTTAAAGGCACTATAATGAAATTTATTTTAACATGCACATGAATTGGTTCCAAAGCATGCTTTACATTAAAAGAAATCCTGAAGTGTTTTTAATTCTTGGTATCAGAGCGACTTACAAGGACAACTACTCCTTTTAAAAGCCAAGGACATCTCAAGACTTCTGAATCCAGCATTATCTATTTATGATAATAATAAAAAAATGTTTGGCCATGAACTCAGTGCTGTTCAATTTTACATGCAAAGAGAAAAGTATTTTAAAAGGAAAATGTTGATTAAAATGTATTCAGAGGGTGGATTTAACACATTAGACATTGGTTAATCTTATCCAGATTATTAAAATTAATTGGATCAGACATTGTTCACCTGGCAGCAAGCTGGTTTCAAACCTAAAATGTAGTTTTTAAAAAATGTGGGTTAAGATTTTTACTTTCTTGTGATTACAAATGCAGCAAACTCCCTCTCAAGTTTGCTAATTGTCATAGTATTAGTTCTTCTGGGTAAAGTTCATATATATATATATATATATATATATATATATATATATATATATATAAATTCAGGCCTTAACTAAATCTTCTTTTATATTGACTCAAAGCATTTATATGACTGTCAATTAAGGAGAAAAAAATCCTCTCATTAAAACATCTCGTCTGAGCATTTATACCTGATAGATAACCATCTCTGATACTCTATTATTATATTTGTTTTTTATGTACTTCTTGTTAATTCCTCCTTTTTTCTCAACTGAATGTTAATTGCATGTTTGTGTACATAAGATGTTTTATCCCCCTGTACAACTTTATTTGTGCAAAAAAAAAAAAAAAAAAGTGCAACAATGGTGCACATATTACACATAAAACATTTTTTTTT
>CM040461.1:19657054-19680410 GCA_022758105.1 Pangasianodon gigas
TGATACTCTATTATTATATTTGTTTTTTATGTACTTCTTGTTAATTCCTCCTTTTTTCTCAACTGAATGTTAATTGCATGTTTGTGTACATAAGATGTTTTATCCCCCTGTACAACTTTATTTGTGCAAAAAAAAAAAAAAAAAAGTGCAACAATGGTGCACATATTACACATAAAACATTTTTTTTTGCTAAAGGAATTATTTAAAAAAATGTTTTGGATCACAGGCCAAAAACATGTGACTCATGGACATTTCACTGTTCTGTATGAAAAGGCATTAAAGATTATGAGGTGTATCTAAAATGTGTTTAAACAGGCTATGCTCAGGAATGATATATAATTTATTATATTATTATTATATTATTATTTATTATATTATTAAATATATCATTTATTAAATAAGAATTGTAACAAAAAAAAAAATTAGAGAGCATCCATAGAATTGAGGCCTTTTGTAAATAAAATTTACAAAAAATTGCCTTTTCACAAAAATGCTTCATAATTTGACAAGTTTTAATTGTTGTTGATTAAATAAACTTTTTGTGGCAAGGAACAAACTTATTTTTATTTGTTATTATGGTTATCTTTTTTTTTTCTAGAATATCTTGCACCAAGTATGTGCCGGTAGTTTAATATGCTGAATATTCTTATTTTCAGCACTTCAATGAACAGTTAAAAATAAAAATTGATGTCGTTAGAGTTACATTTTATCACATTCCTCTTACTAGAACTATTCATATTCATATAAGGAACCAGTGAGAGCAGAGATGCCCAAAAGTATAGATTTCGAAGTAAAGTTCAGTGCAAAATCCGAGAAAGTGGACATCAGCTGATCAGTAAAGACAATATTGAAATATTTCTCTGAGGTTGTGTATTATTACAAGTGTTATTGAAGGCTATGCTGAGAAGGAAACTAAATCTGGCCCTATGCCAAACAGTGTCCTAAGTCCTGCAGGCCTCCTCTAAAGGGAGCATACACCATATATAATGTTCATATATTTGAGCTGATATATGAACACACTTGTGCATGGGGACAGTATACTCATGGGTCCTCTCACTGCCAAATGTTCAGTTTGGAAACTTTTAAATATGGCCATGGTTATGATGATCAACAATAATCTGATATTTTTGTGTTGAAAGCTCTGTGAATTTCCCCATGATGGCCATCATTTTGGTCAAAGACCAGAATTTCTGGAAATTGAGAATTAAAAAAAAAAATCAAGGATGACAATTTGTTAGCATTTATTTTAAATATTCCCTAATATAATATATACATGTAAGGGTGTCAGTAATTTTGTGACATATGAGAAATAATATATATATATATATATATATATATATATATATATATATATATATATATATATATATATATATATATATACATAAAGAATAGAAGTTTTTTGTGAATGTTTGTGGAAATGGAGTTGACAGTAATTCTATAGCAATTATGTCCTAATTTACTGTATATCCCCTTATTAATAATCTGTGGTTAGGTTTTTATATAATATAATGAACTTCATTCATGCTTTTTTTTCTTTTTCTAGCATTCATGCATGTTTAACGTGCTGTTCTCTCTTAATAAACTAGGAGCTAGTACTACTGTTTTGCACAAGTACACAATCATGTAGTACCATTCTTAAAGCATGATCCTTTTTATTTACAATTCTAAAAAAAAAACTACACCGAGCAAATTGAACAACCAGTTTCAGTTTGATTTCATGTCAGTGCTTTCACTGAGTTATACATCTAACCAGAAGTTTTTTCCTTATTAAACAAACATCTGTCCCTACACTAAACTCATTCTATAATTAAAATACCTCAAGTCAAGAGTAGTAAGCAAAGAAAGTGGAACACTGGGACATTCGAAAAACGCTTATGAATGATATCGGTAATTTAAGCTAAACCTATCATAACAAACCTTGGATCAATGGCGAGTAAGCTTCACATGCTTCAGCCAAGTGGCAAACACATTTAAACTTACACACACATACACACACACCTCTTCAATCATTTGAGTGTGAGAACATAAACCCACATAAAAAAAAAACTTCCAAAATAAAAATACAAATGTATAAATATGTATCAATATAATAAATTAATTTGATAAATTTTTGAACAAGGAAAAGAACATGTAAAGTGTAATAATTAGCACAAATGAACAGAATGACATCAAATGTCTAGATCAGAAGAACAACGTCACATAATAAGATACAATTTCCTGAACAGTTGTCTGATTAGCAAAAGCAAAAAGAAGGTGAATATTTACGCCGAAAGAGAGTGATGTGGGAAACAGGTGAGCCTGTAAACACAACAGGAAATGCCACATACAAATATAAAAATGAGGTAAGATGGTGTTAGCGTTACTCATTATACTATACCACTTTTGCAGTATTCTTATTTGGTGTAAAAGTTTAGGCCATTAAAATTCAAACTCGAACAAAAATCTTGATATTTTTGGAAATGGAAACAAAAGTTATTAACCAATCAAATCATTTCAGTTTCCCCCAGGTAATAAACGATAGGATGAAATCTATCAGATCTGGTTAAGTGAAAAAGTTTTGGCAGAGGAAAACCAAATTTTGGTACTTTTATTTGTCATTTACACAAAGCGATTGATTTTCTTTGCTAATTTAATAACATTAGTGCATCATTACAGAAAAAAAGACGATGAATGGTTGAGCAGACAGGCAGTGCAAAAGGTATTTAAAAAAAAAAAAAGTGTCCCACATGTAGTAGCCTAGGCAACGTTAGCATGTTTAAACTTGAGCAAGACTACAGGCTGAAATTTGGAGCACACACGCTCCTGAACTATTCACTCTCACCAATACATTCAGTGAGACAGCAGCACAAGGCATCAGAGTTTCAGCACACACATGTTCATTCATGTGAGCTCAGTGTCATGCGATTTTAATACAAGCCATTTAGGAAATACAAATAACTCCTCCCTATATACTGGATCACATGTAGCAAGAGCTCATCTGCTTGTGACCGGTCTAAAAAATGTTTAAAATGTCCACAAAAGCATTTGACATCACTGGACGTTTTTTAAAAAGGGAGTGTGTTAGTATTTCATGTAGTCAACAACGAACGTGGTCTCCAGTCTAATGTCTGTCTCTAAGGCCTGTGTGAGACTGAGACAAAGGCAGGAGTAAAGATACATTCTTATGTTTAAGATCACTGCATTTTTAATGGAATTTCCATTCAGTCATGGCTATAGACACGTCTCATGTCACATCACGTTTTTAATTCGTTAAGGCCAAGGGTGGAAAAAGTACTGAGAAATTACGTTTAAATGAAAATATAGAAAAGGTGTCGAAATCTTACTCAATAAAAGTAGACGTATCCAGCCAAAAATGTACTCAAGTGAAAGTAAAATAGTTGTACTCAAAAATTAAAAAAATAAAAAGTAAATTTAACTGATGAAATTAAGTTAATGTCATGTTTTCATGTCAAATGTAACTTTTATTACATATCTAAAACGGTTCAAAGATGACTTTCATTTCAAGCAACTACGCTATTTTGCCTGAAACATCATTCAATCTCTGTAAGTTTGCTGGTCATATGCTTGAATAACACTACGTAGTTTGCTAATGAATTATTCAGTAAGTAAAATATTCTGTAAATAACCAATATTTAACATTAGCTAGAATTTTACTTGCTGTCTAGCCAATTTATGTATGTTAAGCTACTGAAATTGATGCTAGTCTCCCTTGACATTAGCAAAGAAAACATATTAGCTTATTTAAATATAACCAGTTAATGTTAGCAAATTAGAGATAATTTCAAATAAGATGGAGTTCATGCCTTCTAGGGAGGCAAAGGAGACACCTCATTTTTTTATACAAGTCTTTGCTCCCTCTAGCGTATGGAAACATTTCACTGAGGTAGGTCTCGGGTGCTCATCCTCAAGTTAGACACTGCAGTCTTGTGGCTTATCCATATTCAGACGCAGAAGGATAGCTATAGCGCAAACTACATTGTGTAGCTTGAGAAGGTCATGGGAAATGAAGAACTGGGATTTCTTGATAGTTTTTCTCCATTGATGAACTTGATTGGATGCTAAACTGTGTCCTTCGATTGATGTATAGGATAGTCATTAGCTGATTTGTAAAAAGTACTTTGTATATCTAAATGAAAATGTATAGCATAAACTACATTTTTTTTCCTGGGAATGTAAAATATAAATATGCCAAAATAATACTTAGTATAGTAAGGATGTACAATTACTCAAGTATTTTCCACCCCTGCTCAAGGCTCTATCTTACGCTCTTGTTGGTTGATGGTCATATTCCATAACCTGTCTTTGGGTCATAACTATAACAGCCACTTTCACGGCACAAATAAACGACATTTATCAAACAATCACTTATATTTGAGTATTTGTTTGAGTCTGACTTACTAACTTACTCACCAGGTTAATTATCTGTACCATCACTTGATAAATAACATCTAAACTCCTTCAGATGAAAGCTCTCAGATTCCCACACAGTGCAGGTTTTGGTTAACCTCAACATGTACAGTAGCTTGAAGAAAGTCCGTAGTTCATTTTCCTCACAGACTTGTTTGAACACTCTTTCACGTTTCTGTTTTTAAATAAAATATTCAGCATAAGGATTTTTTTCACTTTGTCCACATTTGTAGTCAGAATCCCCCACACTATGCACAGGCAGCCTCAAACTTGCAGCAAGTTACAACCAATATTTGCAGATGGCCCATCTTGTCCAATCAAAGTCTTAGTTCTCATAATCAAACAAATTTTTCCCACCTCCTGCAACATGGGTCTTCTCTCACTGGTCCATCATTGCAATTACATCATCATGATTGTCACAAATATGTTTGTTGTCCTCAGGTCTTGGTGCTCCATTGTCTGCGACACGACAAGACTCATTAGCGCCACCTTGTGGGCCAGAGGACAAATACTGAGGCAGGAAGCTAGATCCTGCCTGCCCTGGAATCCCTTGAGGAATTAGCGTGGATGAGTACATACCCAGTGGTTGCCCATATCGGGACAGGAACGTTGGAGCCAACATCCCAGGTACTTCATGCCTCATCAGGCACGATGAAGGAACTGACGTAGAGGAGGAGGATGTTGCTGCGGTACTAGAGGTGATGCTGGAGGATGTTGGGGAGGAGCTGGGCAAAGCCCTGTCTCTAAGGCTGTAGGTATCTGGAGAGATCTGGAACATGAGTTGGTGCTCAGCTATAGGAACTTGGGGTTGGAAGTAGGGTGACCACACAGAGTTGAGGGAGCTCAGAAGTGCACGGTTTACACCTGGGTTGACGGTGGAATTTAAGCCGTAAGTGCCTGCGAATGGATAATTATGTCCAGAAGGTGGAACAGAACCTCTTTGCTCTGGAGTTGGCTGCTTGGAAGAATATTCATTGGTAGAAGGTGATGTGGATTTGCGCTTTGTGCCCCTTAGGTCCAGGGGCACCTCCATGCCTGGTGAGGCAGTGTTGTTTTGAGGCAGAATCATAACTCCCTTTTCTGAGGCTGTCTCTGGATTGGCCACTCCTGAAGGAGGCAGAGGTGGCACTTTGGTGTAACGCTGAAGCTCACTTAGGATTTCTGGTGTATCTGGGGAGAGAGGTCGAGTCATGGCTTTGGGAGTTAAGACTTTTGGCATGTCATCAGGGGACACACTACCACTGGTGCTCTTACTGCTGGAGTTCTCCAGTGAGGGGGGCACGTCTATGAGAGAATGAGAAAATATTTGATTAATACAGTGACAGGGATCAAAGATGATGGAGCTATTTATAAGTGAATACTCTTGTCTGTCTTTTAATAATATAAGGGAAGCAACAGAGATACAACTATAGGCAGGAAGTAAGATGACATGATACCTTTCTTTGTGTTTGTAATCTCTTCACTTTGTCTGGATTTTCTCACAGCACGGATGGCAAAGATTCTTCCATCCGATGTCCGAATGTAGGTTCCTGGAAACAAGGCATATAAAGACGCATTTTAATATAAGGTCAGTCAAATATGTAAGATAAAAACAATAACAAGGGACAAATATTCAGAACGAAAATCTATTCTCTTACTGCTGAGAGAGGGTGTAGTGAGGAGTTCTTACCTTTAGTTCCTCTGATGATGTGGATGCTTTCGCCTGCACTTATCTTGGTCTGTGTGTCTGACGAATTGTTTGCATCAGGAATCACAATATCTGAGCATGAGAGAGAAGATAAATTGGTAACATGGTATTTTGTTTTCAATAACCTTCTTTCTGGCTTAGGTCATTGTGATTGTAGAAAACATAATACTGCACTCTGTCCACCATAATAAAAAAAACAACATTAAAGTTGTACATTTCAGAGACAATCTAAAAAAAATCGTTCAATATATGAATTAATTTATGAACATACACACCTGTAGTGGTGACAGTCTTCTGTACAAAGACTCCTGCTTTCTGCAGGTAGGTGACTGGAAAGTTGAGAGCTGATTTGGAACCTAATCTCACGGAGGGGGCAGAACCCTGGCTTTCCTTCTGGTCTTCCTTCTGGCCTTCCTTCTGGTGCATTATGGGTGTTAGGTTTGTCTGTGCCAGGTGAATACTGGCTGCTGGCTTAGCCTCTGGCTGTGAGGGAGGCCGCCTAATTTGGGATGGGGGGGGGATGTTAAAAAGGGTTGAATATCTTGCTAAACAAACTGATTTAATTAATAATGTTTCTGGATGCCATATTAGCTCCTACTTGGGTTGTGATCAAATCATAACTGGTGGTCATTGATTATACCAGGAAGTGTTGTTGATGTTTCCCTATTGTTATAAAGATCTGAATTAATGATCGACAGTCTTCATTTTATTTTGCTAGTGTGGGGTTAGGTTGTTAAGTTCAGGGAATTGTGAAAAACATTTCTCTCAATTCATAAATGTTGTATAGAAACAAGTGCATCAACTAACACAGTTTCAGGAAAAACGCTAGATTTCATATTAACCTTTCAAAAGGCTAGATTTCATATAGACAACTGGCCATCCTGAGTTTATCCATCCAAAACTTTGAAAGAAATTGTCTGTTTAGATCATTGCATACTGTTTCAAAAACTCTCAAATGGGAATATTGTAATTGTCTCTGCTCAATGCTAGGCACAGACTAGAGTTTAATAAATATTAATTCATTAGAGAAAATATTACTAGGCAGTAAGAGGAATGCATTAACCCTCACCAGTTTCTCTGGCTGAAGGCAGGGATGTTGGTAAGGCTTTGGTCACTAGCTGGGTAGTAGTGTGCATATGATGGACGTGTGTAGGGCACTGATGCCCTCTTCTCATTCTCATAACTCTTCTTGGCCGCTTGCTTCTCCTCCTTTGTGAGTTTGAGGTCTTGTCGCTCCATCAGTAAGGACTCATGGTGAAAGGGTTGCTAAAGGAAAGTACAAAATAAACTTCTGGCATTCCTAAACATAAGCTGAAGTGAGCATCTGTGTTCCTGTGCAGTGAGGTTCTGTTCCAGTTTCTCATTTCTTGAAATCAGTTTTGCCTGAATGGTTCCTGTCTTTGTATGTAACTGCCATATTTGTATTTATGAGAATGGAAATGTGTGTGAAGCTGTGGTAGTGTTACCTTGGTGATAAGGTGGGGGTATCTCATACAGGCTTTCCTGAGGACTGTCTCCATGTCTTCCTGAGGGTGGAGTAGGTGGGCAGAGTCTAATGGATCAGGCTCCTCTTCCACAAAGTGCAGCAGAGACTCCACCTCCCGGCGTGTGAATGTCAGAACCGGATTCAAGTCATCTATCACACGATCTGAGAGAATAAGCAAGAGAAAGGTGAGCAGTTGGGTGAAAATTGTCCATTTTTAATGGATTTTTATAATAGGGAGCAAAAAGGTGATTGTAGTCCCTGTCACATGACCACATGACATGCTTCTTTACACTCATAACTGGGCACACACACCGGCGATTAGGAAAATCCCCAAGCATCTGAAGGGGTTTTGTTTATTTTGCTAATCACAGAGTTAGGTTTATATTGCAATCAAAAGAAATGGCTTGCATTAATAGTCATCCATATCTAAATAGTAAACAGAACATGAGGTTTAATTGACATGCTGTTTTAATACTGCAACATCAAGGTCCTTAAATTGTCTCATATTAATTTATTGTCATGATTAACAAAATACCTAGGAGAATGAGCAAACCAATTCACTAATGAACAAAAAGCACATTTATACAATAAAATACTCCACGGTGTTTATTTCATATGCATTTACCATTTCATCTGTCAATTCACTATAAATGTAATCATAACCACAGCCCACACACATAAAATTATATACAATAATAACATCAGAAATCATGCATATACAGTTTGCATTACCTATTTGGCTTGCAAAACATAGATAATGCATAACAAACATCCAATCACCAGCCCTTGGACAAAATATTCAATGTTGTTGATGCTGATTATCATCATAGCTATCATATTTTCTCACTTATCACTGTTTACAAACAAATCCTGTAAACCAATTACACTATAGCTTTCTCACAATTATTCATTCATTCATTCATTCATTCATCTTCAATAACTGCTTTTTCCTGGTCAGGGTCACAGTGGATCCTGAGCCAATCGTGGCAAATGCAGGAGAATTCACACCAGATGGAATGCCTTTCCATTGCAGGGCACCATGCATACACACACATTCACACAGTCATTCATACCGATCGGCAATTTGGTGTATTCCATCCGCCAACCTGCCTGATTTTTGACAATGGGAGGAAACCAGAGAACCCAGAGGAAGCCCAAGAAAACACAGGGAGAACATGCAAAACTCCACACAGACAGTAACTCGAGCTCAGGCTCAAACTGGGGACCCTGGGGCTGTGAGGCAGCAATGCTACCCATTGCACCACACATTAAGATTATATTATATATCAAGCTTAAAGCTTGTTCTAAAATCTTACCAGACATTCCCTGTTTGGAGATCTGCCTGTCATAGATTTTCTTTTCCAAGGTGAAGTCAGACACAAGTCTGTAGATGTGGCATGGCTTGCGCTGCCCATAGCGATAGACACGGCACACAGCTTGAGCATCATGGCATGGATTCCAAGAGGCATCGAACACCACCACACGACTGGCACCAATCAAGTTCACGCCAAGACAGCCAGCCCTAGTGAAACATGCACACATATACACAACAATAAGTGGAGGTTCTATTTCAATCTGTGCCAGTGGTGGTGGGAATCACCTGGCTACTGTGCATGCATGCCAAGACCTTTCAAAATAGTCATGAAGTGATGTATGATGTAGTATTGGCAATAAATGCAGCTGTCATAGAGCCATATATCCCTTTCTTCTTCGTTCCTTGTTCACATCGGAACACATGTACACCATATAAAGCTAACCTCTTAGCTTGTGACTTCGGTTGGAGCTGCAGGTTTCCTGTTCTCCAAAGCTGGGGATAGCCTCCTCTTATCTCATCGGTGATTTCTCTTCTGCTTTGGTGAGTGTATTTTTATGCATTCCCAGTGACTTTTTTGTAAAATGCTGCGGAAAGTTCTACACTTTGGTTTCTCTATAGCTCCATGAGTTTGTTTTTAAGATGTATGCAAGTGGCCTTGCTTCTGACAGTGGCATCAGGGTATTACTATACTTGGACAACTGGCTCCTATGTGCCACTACAAGGAGCAGGCCATGTGGGGCATGTCCCCTCACACACATTACAGCACTCAACCACACAGGGAATTCAAAAAAGAGCTCTGTAACACAGGAGCAGGCCATACAATGCTTTGGCATGAAACTAGATTCACCAAGAACGCCTCCTACCCTGTCACCCCAACATGTGGCAGATGTTATCTTTAGCTTGCTGGAGACACAAAGCTTTTCTAACGGAGGGGTCCTCTTGGGAGAGATATGTTCACCACAGATGTTTCCCATACAGGCTGTGTGTGGGTGCGTACACAGCAGTGAGGCACCACAGGGAGCGTGTGGCCCCCCTGGTGTAAAAATAGAAAATATCAAACAGCTGGAATTGAGGGCAGTCCATCTGGCACTCAAGTTCTTCTTACTCGTTCTGAGACAATGGCATGTATTGGTTTACGCAGATGTGTCGTGACTGTCTGCTACATCAGCTGTCAGGGTGGCAGATGTTTGAACAGACATGTTCAGCTTGGAATTTGTATGTGTCGGCCCATCCACAGTTCACCTCAATGATGCTAATTCATCTCTCGGGGCTGTACAATGGTGAAGTGGACGATCTCTTGAGATGGTATGGTAAGGGAAATGGTGTCTGCACTTGGTAGCCCAGATCTGGGAAAATTTTTTGAGGTGCATGTGTGTACAAACTCAACACATTACCGACACACTGGACGTTTCTCCCTTGTAGAGGCAAACAGCCCACTGGCACAGGATGCACTAGGCTACGACTGGCCTCACCATCTAGCATAGGCTTTTCCTCCTGTTCTGCTGATTCTTCCTACATTGCACAGAATTTGACAGTGGCCCTGAGATGGCTCGCAAGACCTTGGATTTGTGCTTTAGTTGGTGGTAACATCCTGACGGCTTCCTCTCCAAGCAGATCTGCTGTTCCAAATGGATATAAAAATTTGGCACCTTCAAGCCCGTTCACCTGGCATAAAAAGTGGGAGAACTGTATGTTCTGGTGCTGCCTTGCACACGTTGGTGGCCAAATGACTCTAGGATGACCTTGTGGTTGAATTTGGGATTTCTGCCCTAGGTCATACGACCCAATTTTTGGAATCTTTCAATTGACCTTGTAGCATTCGGTGATCTTCAGAGCAACTGTTCTTCTGACACAAGCGGCTATCTTGTGTAAAGAGAGTCTTGCCATTCAACCAGGAACATTTCGTCCTCTTGGGCCTTATTATGATGCTCCAAGAAATCTGTGCTGATGCTACTTAGGTGGCACTATGCACTTTCTCCAGGTTCTAAAATGTTAACATTGCCCCTGCTAGTGGTGTGTGTGTGTGTGGCAGACATCTCTGATCACCTTTCTTTGAGTCCAGCTCCCCACACATTGTTGGCATACGCGAATCCACGTGATTCTCACTGCCCCTGGCAGTTGAGAGAAATGAACTACAACATTAGTTACTTATATAACTATGGTTCTATGAACCCCCAGATGTCCACTAGGGTTCCTTGTCATTCAAAATTGATGCCAGCTCGGTAAGAAGGATCCAGGGAAGTATGGCTGTAAGACAGGGGTATTTATTGCATATATTGAGTCATACATCACTTCGTGTTTAAAGGTGTTGGCATGCATGCCCACACGCATAAGAAGGTATCAAGGTGATTCTCACTGTACCTGGTGCTTATTCAGGGTTCACAGAACCACTGTTACATATATAACTAGAGATATGTGTGAAATAAGATGCAAAAATTCTTGGAGACAAGGGGGAACAGAAAAAGCTGAGGATCATAAAGAGTGGTAGTTAGATGAGGGTATGTGTGCATCATACCTGGTGGACAGCAGAAAAAGCCAAGCAGAGTTGTTTGTCACGTCATTAAACTGGTTGATAAGCCTTTCTCGCTCTGAAACTGAGGTGCTTCCATCTAGCCCTGAAAAAGATTTTAAAAAAATCATTATCTCTCTCTCATGCACAACATATATGTGTTATTGTACTTAGGACGACCTTATCTATGTCACATTTGTGATGAGAATATCTATATTTTAAATTTTCACAGACTTCTTCTAAATCCAGAATTCTTTGGAAACTTAAAACCTTTATAAATAAAATTGCAATTTTGCAAAATTAAACTCAACACAGAGGTGAAATGCAGTTTTTTCCCCAAATACATCTTGCAGTACACTCACTAAAGCCACTAGATACAGAGGACCAGCAGATGGCAGTAGAGAGGATCAGATAATGCAATTAAAGTCAATATATTTATAGTAGTTTTTTATTTCATGATTTCTGTTTTATTTTATTTACATTATTTTTTATTTACTAAAATAAACTAAACAAAGACAATATTTGGTGTGACAACCCTTTGCATTGTAAAAATGCATCAGCAATCTCAGGTACATTTTGTGCAGTTTTATCAGGAAATTGGCTGGTAGGTTTTACTAAGCATCTTGGAGAATCTGTTCTTCTGGAGAATTTGACAGTCACAATTGCTTCTGCTTTGGAAGGTAAAACCAGACAGTCTTTGGTTTTTTTTTTTTTTTTCTGAAAAGTGGTCTATTATGTATTATGATACTTTCTTTACTGACATGCAAATATTATTCTGCAACAGTTTTTTTTTTCTGTTGAAAAAAGTAAAGTTTGGAACTCTAAAATGTTTTTGTACTGACTCAATAATGCAGAAGTCATAAAATAAGCATCTATAACAAAATTTGTGTAAAAAAATTAATATGTCTAAAACCTTTGCACAACAAAATAATAATAATAATAATAATAATAATAATAATAATAATAATAAACACAACAACAACTATTATTATTATTATTATTATTATAAATTTTTACTACAGAAGCTTACTATAGTAGTTGACATTGCGGACCCAGGTCTGCTTCACACCACTTCCACTATAGTCAGGCATCGTTCTCTTGACCAGGAATTCTTCAATGACTGTAAGCGTGGATAGACTCTGACTGCAGAGAGTTAGTGTGTGTAAGTGAGAGAAGAGAGAGAAGCACAGAGAGATGAAGCAAAGGATCACCACTATTTGTAGTAAACATGTGTGCATAAGTGTGTGTACCTGAAAACCAAGACCTTGTCTCCACTCTTGATGCTTTCCTCAATAATGTGAAAAAATAGCACCATCTTAGCTGAATTTTCTAAGATGCCTTTCTTATAGCCTGCCATGATGTCTTTTGCCTGAGAAAAGCATAAGAATGAGTTAGCTCTCCATTCATTATGAATGTCATTATATACCTATATAATATATATATATATATATAGATAGATAGATAGATATAGATATAGATATAGATATGGATATATATAGATAGATAGATATATCATATTATATATGATATTTCACAATCATCACTATAAGGTTAGCACTGTATATTAAAAAAAGGATAGAGGGGATTGTGGTAACACTAGATACAGTTTGTGCATTATTGCATAGACAGGTGACAAAGGGGTAATAAAAAGTGATGAGCCACCAAGAGCCACCAGAACAGCTTCACTGAGCCTTGGCATAGATTCTGCAAGTTGCTGGAACTGTACTGGAGGGATTAAACACCATTCTCCTAAAAGATATTCCCTTAATTGCTGTGTGTTAATGTGTCTCACATGGCAGTTCAAAATCTCCCATAGATATATTCATGTATAATTGGGTTAAGATCTTGTGACTATGAAGGCCATAGCATATGATTTATGTTATTTTCATACTCATCAAACCATTCAGTGAGCCTTCGTTCCCTGTGAATGGGGACAGTGTCATTCTGGAAGAGACCACTCCCATCAGGAAAAAAACACATGCATTAATGCAATATGTAAGGAAATACAGATGACGACTGAGATGATCAGTCAATGCACAACTACACAGAGAGGGATATTATAGTAGGGTCGCAGTGCATGAACCCTTCAATAGAAAGACGAATGCTTTGAGAGGTTAAGCACTGGTTTATAGACATGTAAAAAATGGTCAGATGAATCATCCTTCACCATATTCTCGACAAGTGGGTGAGTGCATGTGTGGCACACACCAAGAGAACAGTACAGACCATAATACTCGACCCCTACACTGAGGGGATCCAGCATGGTTTGTGGCATGGTTTGGGATCACTTGTGCCCCTAGAAAGAAGCATCACTGCAAATCAATACAAAGATATTCTGACTGATCACCTTTATCCTGTGTTGAAACTCTTCTATTCTTATGGGGTGGTCTCTTCCAGGATGACAGTGCTCCCATCCACAGGGCACAAGGGCCATTGAATTGTTCGATGAGTACGAAAATAATGTAAATCATATGCTACAGTATGGTTTTGCAGTCACCAGAAAAATATCTTTTGGAAGAATGGTGTTCACCCCTCCAGTATAGTTGCAATGATTTGTAGAACCTCTGGAAGCTGTTCTGGTGGCTCGTGTTGGCCAACATCTTATGAACACACTTTATGTACACACTGATCAGCCATAAGATTAAAACCACTGACAGGTGAAGTGAACAACATTGATTATCTTGGTACAATGGCACCTGTCAGAGGGTGGGATATATTAGGCAGCAAGTGAACAGTCAGTTCTCAAAGTTGATGTGTTGGAAACAGGAAAAATGGGCAAGCATAAGGATCTGAGTGACTTTGACCAGGGCCAAATTTTAATGGCTAGACGACTGGGACAGAGCATTTTTTTAAGATTAAAAAGAAAAGAAAAACAATACAAAGAAATACAAACCTACGACAAAAAAAATGTACTGTTTGAGAAATGCAGGTGTTATATTTTGGGATGTATTGTTTTCACATTTATTGTCTGATACCACATATATTTTATACAAATGATAACATGACTGCTAATGAGTTTATTGTCTGAATTACTGTCATCTCTTATCCACTAACGACTGATGGTGATTCAAATAGTACAGAACTTTAAGAGTTATACATCATCATCCTGGCATCATATGACTTTTTTGACCATTATTAATAAAGAATGGTTTAATCTTGTTTAAGAAATACAAGTTGCCAAAATTGTTATTACTTTTTATAACTCAGAGTGGCCCCAGACTTTCAGACTCTACTGTATGATGTAGAAAACTTACCCATTCATATGTAATAACCTGACTGGTTTTCTCCTGCAGCCGACTTAGAGTCAGTTCTCCTTGACTGCTGCCTGATTCACAGGATTTAGCCCTCTGATTGGCTGAGCAGTGAGCATTGCTGGCAGTGATGTCATCCAGATCCAGATCCTGATCACTGGCCATATTCTCCCTCTGAAGGGCCTCAAACAGAATGTCCGGGTGGTTCCAGATCTATCCACACACAAACACACAGACAAGATTAAAAAATAAACATTATTCTTAAAAAATTCTTCATTCTTAAAAAAATTACCTTTTTCTTACACATACGGATATATACATATATATGCTCACCTTGCAGCAGACACAGAAGGCTTTAAGTGGGTTAAGGGTAAGCCAGCCGGTATTTCCAGCCTCTCTAAAGCGATTCATGAATTCAACGTAGAGTGCGCGCTGCAATGCCGTCAGACGCACCAAAATCACATGCTCCTGCTTCTGTGGCAGCTGGGAGCATAGCACATCATGTCCACGTCTTTAAAACACACACAGACACACATCACAGAATTAGCATCACCAACACGGTGGTCTTCATCATAGGAACTCATATTTATTTGACCAATTTATTAGGAACATCTCTCCTGTAGTTGATCTGTACCTTCCTTGGCCTTTATTAAAGCATGCATTCATAGTAATGTATGATGCGATGGTACAGTCGAGGCAAATAATTAATTCACCTTTGTACAAAGCCTTCAAGCAGGCTGTGTAGCACATGGCTGCGGTAGCGCATGAGCTGCACATCTTCAGGCGTGCTGTCCACACACTGGCCATTGAGGATGGGCCGCACAAACATGTTGCTGAACTCGGGCCGTGTGCCCAGGAAGCCGGGACGTACAAAGTCCACCATGCACCAGTACTCGTACAAGTTGTTTTGCAGTGGGTAGCCAGTCAGTACTAGCCGCCGCCGTGTCCCAATGGCCTTTAGAGCCCGTGAGGTGCTGGCATGCCAGTTCTTAATGCGGTGGCCCTCGTCACAGACCACCACATCTGGACCAGGCTGAGCAAGAGCCCTCTCGATGCCTAGAGATAAACAAGAGAGTTTGAATTAAATTTCTGTTAAAATAACTAATAATTAATAATGGTTAGGAAGGTAGAAAGATAAAAATATTGTATAGATAACAAAAGAAATACTCCTCTATAGGTATGAAATAAATGAATAAACACATTTTCTGAACTTCCGTACACCTAAACTGAAGGTTTGAGAAAACCACGGCTTATAAATAATGAAAGTTTTAGGCCACTAATTGACATCATGCAAATTACTGTACGTGCCTATATCTTTTTTTTTATTATTTAATTATTTTAGTTACGTCACATCTACATACTTTAGCAGGTTCTGGCACTATAGGACAAATTATTAGCTATAATTCATTAAAACAACAGAACAGTACCAGTGTAAAACTAAAGTATAGCTGAATTTTTTTGTTTGTGGCAACAAAATGCAATGATTTCTGCATGCAGTTTGCATAATTATGATAGAAAATGAAAGTGAGAATTCATAAGTTTGCATAGCTATATTATCCTCTACTGCAGAACTAAAGCATGTAATGATTACCATTTAACACTGACCTTTCATTAGCTCCTGCTGGTGGTCCTCCTTATCTACATCAATAATAACCGGCTCACGTGGCTTTGTGTTCTTCTTCTTTCTCCCAGTGACAAAGCTTTTCTTGAGTGAGAGTAGGCGGTACATCTCATAGCCCATTAGCAGCACACCACCGTCTCTGTACCAGTCTTCAACTACCTTCGCACGGCTGCTTGTGGTCCTGTAGTGGTCCACACGCACATATTCACAAACAAAGAATGAGTTCAGCCTTGTACTAGAACACATTGTAATTTATGGAAATACTGTAACATATTCTGCAAATTCTAGCTTATGCACAAATTTGGTATGGTTATGGTTGGTAACTGGTTACAGAAAAACCTCAATGAAGCACAAATAAATGATTATCCTTCAGTGGGTGGCCATGTAATGTCGCTGTTCCTCACCATGCTGTGTGAATGAATATGTATGTGTGTATTAGCAAATGAAGTGATGTAGAGTGCACAAAATAGAGAAACAAAGCAAAGTAAAAAGTAGTCTTTTTGAGAGATACCATAGAGGAAAGATAGATAGAAAGAGAGAGAGAGTGTGTGTGTGTGTGTGTGTTTGTGTGTGAGAGAGAGAGAGAAAGAGAGAGAGAGAGAGAGAGAGAGAGAAGTGGGCCATGGAGCAGATGTGAGTGGGCAGAATAACTCGCTCAGAGATATCAAACTGTGAAAAGTGAATCATCAAACATTAATCAACCCAGTGAGGGTCCTTATGCTCCATGCTGCAGACGTTTATGGAGGTGGAGCGAGCCATCTCCACTCTGTTTTTCAAAACTGAACCCAAGTTTTTGGCTTTTTTAAGGCGCAGAATTAGTCATTGCTCATCTCCTTGAGGGAGGCCCATATGTTAGCCAAAAATCCACTGGGAGCACATTAGAGCATGCAAATTCATCAAGTTCTAAGCTACAGCCTCAGGAGAACAGTTATAAGCCCAAAAGGAGAGACACAAAGCATAGCACAGGCAGTGGGAAGTCACACATAAATGTTTTAGGTGTTACTTTGTTGAGATGAGATTCTGAACTTAATATTATGGTGTTAGTTTATTGAGATGAGTTTCGATTATGGTTCAGTGTAATGGATCTCTTTCCTGCAGTTTCAGCTGACCAACAATCATAGACAAACAGGAGTGATAGATATACTATCCTTAAAATACAGGGGTAAATATAGTTTGATTAATATGTATCTATTAACTTTGAAGTAATAACATTTATTAACCACAACACAGTTCCAGCTGAGAGGTTTATATTAATGCACTCATTCGAATAATGTAATTTCTATTAACTTACACAGGGATTTGCATGGTGGACACTCCACATCAACTTTAAAAATTGTGTGTAATCATGGATATTTTTTTAAGTTTTCTGTCTTTTTCTGTTTTCTAGTTGAAATTTTCTATTTTGCATTTTTGGAAGGGGACTCCAGTGCAAGCGCTTTGTAACGCTCAGAGGTAAAGCTGTAACTTTTTCTTTTTCCCATTTTCTCCCAAATTTGGCCTACCAATTCCCATACACCCCCCTGCTCTTCCCTATGATATGGCAGCTACCAACCATGGAAGGTGAATTTTAACATGCTTTCTCCAAGACATGTGAAAAAGCCAACCACTGTGCTGCATCACAGGGCAACGTAACACACTCAGAGGAAAGTGCTATCCGCCGTCTTCGGCATACATGAACTCACAGACGCCCACGATTTGTCATGATTGTAAAGCCGTAACTAAGTTTTCCAACATGGGAATGTGATCAGAATGGAGGGATTGTACTTTCTCAGTAATATGCATTTTTTACCTTATTAACCTTTTACTTTAGAGAAAAAATTGAGGCTGGTGAGGGAACAACTGTAGTGTTTAAAACGTAAGTGATAAACTAACTAGTTTCATGGATGTTCCACATCATTAAATGAATAAAAATGTGTTGCTCTTTAATTAGATAAAGAATTGTAATTGTTCACAAATTGCTGTGGTATAAGAGTAATAAATCACTTCAGGATGTGGTGTTATTTGAAAATAATCAACATTCCTAACTTATTCAACTATGAGTGAAATACGTTAATGGTGTTAATAAGACTGTTATGTGTTCATGAAAATGGGCATGTACATTCAGGAATGTCATTTTCACTTACTTGTGCTCGTCATTGAGGATGTGCACCTTAAAGGTGCGTGGCGTAATGTGGCCAGGGTCATTGTCGGGTGGCAGGGCTTCAGCAGGCGGGACCCAGAGATTAAACTCCGCCATCCAGTTATGTAGTGTGTTCACCTGAAGCAATTAATGGGAGGCAAGAATAAGGGGGAAAATGGGAAAAAAACATGCAAACAGAGGAATGACAGAGTGACAGATAGAGAAAGAGAGGTGAGAGACAGGGATGGACACAGATCAGGTTATGTACATGTGCGATTATGTAAAATGCTGCATATACACTCAGTTGCTAGTTTAGGTACACCCATCTAGTAGTGTTGCACTTCATTTGGCCTTTAGAACAGAATAATCTTGGGCGTAGATAGATACTGGCTGCATTGAGTAGGAGTACTATGGTATACTATGTGGAAATGCACTGTAGTAAATTTGACGGCTGCATAATCTTACTCATAGTCATCCCAGTGATGCTCTCAGTGTTTAGATTCTACAGGCCTAGAACCATTTGGGGATGATACGTGCCTTGTGACATGGTGTATTATCATGCCAGAAGTGTCGACAAACTGAAGCTATGAATTTGGTCAATGGCAATGTTGACGAAGCCATTGCATCATTCAGAAACTCTTTAGTGGGTATCAAGACCTTTTATATGTGCCAGGAGAACATTCCCCACACCATCACGCTGTTCCCACCAGCCTATACACGTTGCACAAATCTGGAAAATTCATGTAGCTTGTGCCAGATTCTGATTCTGCAGAGGCACTTTCTTGATCTTCGCTCACAACAAAGGTAGTTTCTAGATGTTGTGGCACATTCAAGACAAAGTCCTATAACTGTTGCATTAGTGACCTTCTGCATACCAATTTTAATGCAGTTCCCCCTGTGCCCAATTGTTTTCTTCCACAATTCTCATCATTCTCCTTTGACCACTCTGATCCACAAGCTGTTTTTGTCCACAGGATTAACACATAATGTTTTTAATGTGCATCATCAGTGTTCATTCAAGTGCTTGCTAAGGAGATGGCTCTTTAATCCGTGTTTGAAAACAGCAGGAGATCCTGATGGGCACCACTACAGAAAACAGTCTTGGTGTGGATCTTCCTTTGTCTTAAAAGGTTGCGTTACAAGTTGCACTTGTGGCTTAAAGAGCTGAAGGATACTCTGCAGGAGCTGAGCATTGCCATTAGGTTTGGAGGTTCATCCATTTTAAGGTGGCTTAATCAGTGGCTCATTCAAAGCTCAACTGAATACTAACACTTCCATAATGTATGATTTGTTGTGTGGAATGTACAATTTGTATGAATGTGGGTGGTATACCTCAAAAACTGGCAACACAGTGTACACACATGATCAAATAGACCCTCATGCACACACCCACACACACACACAGAAACAGACATAGACACACAAACAGACACTCACAGGGACGATGGCGAGCACGGTGTGAGCTCCGGTGTGGCGCAGCAGGATGTCGATGAAAGAGATGACCTGTAGAGTTTTACCCAGGCCCATGCTGTGAGCCAGGATACAGCCGAACCCAGGGGTGCTTTTAAAACGCTTCTGTGACTCAACCAGGTTATTGTACAGAAACCGGATTCCCCCAATCTGAATGACAGAGATTGAATGACAGAATGGGAGGGAGGGCAAAAAAGAGGGGAGAGCATGAGAGCAAAAGGAGTAGAGGGAAGAGTGATAATGTGAGAAAGCGGGAAAAGTCAGTGAGAATACACAGGAAGAAAATGGGGAAGAGAGAAAGTGAGGAAAGATAAAAGACAGAGAAAGAGAATAGAAAAAGTGTGATTTTTCAGCTCATATTACCTTTACTGATTGTTGTAATTAGCTGATTACTAACTTCCTGTATATTGTATATTCTGTTTTGTTGATGAACGTTTGGTCATAACTAACTGTTTGACAGATCACCTGATGAGGTTTGACGATACGGGCAAGTTGAGGGGAGAGGTAGATGTCAGTTTCATCCTCTGGGTGATTGACGTTGATGAGGACTCGCCCCTGAGCATCTGGTTGGTTGACAGCATCGTTTAGATGCACACCACTGCTCTCACCATAATCCTCATTGGCCGATTTGCTGATGAAGCATGAGGTGGCATTCTCAACAGAACTTTGGTCTATGGAAACACACACACACACACATACACCCATACACGCCCTCTTTATACATAGTAAAAAATGACAACTTAGCAAGTGAAAATATCTTGAATATAGTCAAATATCTAGTATTTCCTATTATAAGATTACCATAAACCAAATATGAGGTCGTTAAACCTATTTCTAGAGTTTTTTTAAAAAATAATTTCAAGCTTGAAATAGTCTTGTTCTATTGGCAGATAATTTTGCTCATTTTAAGCATTAATTTCTAGAAAGGAGCAAAATTTTCAGCCAATAGAATAAGAAACTGTAAAGCTTAAAATTAGTAAAATGTCTTCAAATAGGTTTAATAATCTTATATTTGGTCTATTGTTAGCTTTCTCTATTAAATCTATGTTTTGATTACATACATGCTCCCCACACACCTTTCTCACCCCAGAAGATACAGTTACACAAGTCTGCATTTGTTAAGATGATGATGATGATGATGATGATGTGTGTGTGTGTGTGTGTTTGTATGCATGCATGTTTTATATAAGTTGGTTAATGGCGCTTACACAAGCTTGACTAAACCATTAAAAGAGGCTTATGTAACCTAGGCAGAGATGACACCTGGCACACAACCATTAACAAACACACCTATTACACAGGCCCAGTTTCATACACACACAGACACACAGACACACACACACAAATAGAATCTGGTGTACCTTGCCAAGTGTGCCACTATGAGTGTTTGGGGAACAGAACATTTTGTACATCTTCCAGCTTAGTCACCTTCTCTCCACCTTCTGTGTGTGTGTGTGTGTGTCTTCCTGAATACACCATATGTGTATAGCTATACATTTGTCCACTATATATATATATATATATATATATATATAGTACTGTGCAAAAGTCTTAGACACCCTATTTTTTTTAGTACAAACTTTGTTATAGATTTGTATTTTATGACTTCTACATTATTGAGTCAGTAGAAAAATATTATAGATTTCCCAACATTAGTTTTCCAGCACAAAATTAAATGTTACAGAAAAACGTTTGTATGTCAGTAAAGAAAGCCGCAAATTATGTAAGAGACACTTTTCAGACAAAAAACATAATGAAGGCTGCTGGGTTTTGTTGCAAAAATAAGAAGCAAGAACTGTCTGCAAGATGCTCAGTAAAACTTACAGCTTATTTCGTTATAAAACTGCACAAATTATACCTGAGACTACTTTTTTTTTTTTTTAAAGCGAAGGATCATCACCCCAAATATTGACTTTGTTTCATTTATTACTGTTTACTGCTCTTTATAGTATTTTTTTTAATGTAGAAACATTTCATTTCATTTCTTCACAAGAAATCACAGCATTTCTTTGCATGTGATTAAGACTTTTGCACAGTACTGTATATATATATGTGTGTGTGTGTGTGTGCGCATATGTATGTCTTCCTGAATACACCATAGGTGTAAAGTGTTACTGAACACTTACATTTAGCTTATCCGCATAGTAAAAATGAATGAAAAATAGAATGAAGGTGTGTGTGTGTGTGTTTCTCACCTCTTGTAGGGGCAGTTGTTTGGAGCACTGACACTTCGGTGCTGTGTGCGTTACTGCTGTTGCTTGTTTGCACACATGCTGCACTTTCCTTGGAGCCATAAGTCACACTTACACATAGATCCCCTGAAGAAACAGAAACATTCATTACCATGACTAACACCATCTAAACACTCACAGGTACAAATATCAGATGTCTTTACAGGCGGTGAATTATGAGAAATTAATATTGGCATTCGCTACCATGATTATTTGCATGTGTGACACTGTGTGTAAGTGTTTATTACCTAGTGTGTGTGTGTACACAAGCTCGGGAGCTACAGTAAAGTTGTTCCTCTGTTGATCCAGGCGCTTGCGTCTCTCAGTCTCTTCAAGTTGGGCCACTTTAGTTACCGCATCCAAGTGGTGCTCTTTCAACAGCTTCCTACAGGTAGAAAGATAAAATAGATAGATAGAGCAATAGATGGGGGAGGGAGTATAACCAGCAGTCAAACTGTAACCAAAAAAGACTTCAAGGTGGTACATTTAAATGATAATGGACACACCTAACCCTGGAGAATTACAAAAGTTTAGCTGCCCAAAGAAAACACATGAACCAGTTATTTAGCCAGCTTTAGATTGTTAATGTAATAGTCTAATGAATCCAATTCAATTCAGTTTCATCTATATAGTGCTTTTAACAATAGACATTGTCACAAAGCAGATTTACAGAAGTCTGGATATAGATGTAGATCCCTAATGAGCAAGTCAAAGGTGACAGTTCCAAGGAAAAACTCCTTGAGATGACATCAGGAAGAAACCTTGAGAGGAACACTGGGTGACACTATAAATTATAAATCATTACTCTTCTTCAACACTATAAAGTTAAACAATACTAAGTGTGTTCAAAGAATGTTCAGTATGAGCTTCATACTCTATCATTGCAGCCGCAGTTCTTAGGTACAAATCTATAATATCCAGGTTAGACTATCAACTGAAACAAAGGTGAGACTTGGGCATAAAGTTTTTGGGAAGAGCAAGTCTTTAGTATTGTTTAATATTTAATCTGTAATAGTACTCATAGTACTCCCATAACTCAATGATAGATAGATAGATAGACAGATAGATAGATAGATAGACTGAGAGATACACTAAAAAATGCTCATTGAATTTACTTAATTCAAATGCATAGATCAGTTCCACATTGATTGAATTGAGTTACATGAACACAATTTGTTTTCATATTATATCCAACATGATTTGATCATGTATTTTCAAAGCCATGAATAAACTCAAACTTCACACTCTCACCCAAAC
>CM040461.1:19695853-19747468 GCA_022758105.1 Pangasianodon gigas
TATATATATATATATATATATATACACACAGTACTGTGCAAAAGTCTTAGGCACCCTATTTTTTTTAGTACAAACTTTGTTATAGATTTTTATTTTATGACTTCTACATTATTGATTCAGTACAAAAACATTTTAGATTTCCGAACTTTAGTTTTCCAGCATAAAATTAAATGTTACAGAAAAAAAGTTTGTATGTCAGTAAAGAAAGCAGCATATTACATAAGAGATCACTTTAACAGGAACAGCTGTACACCTGCTCATTCATGCAATTATCCAATCAGCCAATCATGTGGCTTCAGTGCAATGCATAAAATCATGCTGACACAGGTCAAGAGCTGCAGTTAATGTTCACATCAAGCATCAGAATAGGGAAAAATTTGATCTCAGTGACTTTGACCATGGTTTGGCTTGAGTATTTTAGAAACAGCTGATCTCCTGTGATTTTCATGCACCATGATGAGTAGAAAAGCATCTCAGGACACATAACCCATCAAACTTTGGCTACAATAGCAGAAGAACAAGAATCTGAGGACACAGCGCAGACAGGCTCAGTGAAACTGAACAGGAAAAGACCAGACGATATTTTTCCAATCTTCATCTGTCTAATTTCGGTCCAATCTGGCCATTCCCCTCTGACCTGTCTCTCATGTTGCTGTACCAGCTCACTGTACTAATTTCTCTCTAACAAGGTTTTAGATTGATAATATTCTTAGACCTATTAAAGTGGTGTCCCATCAAGGGTGTACTCCTGCCTTGCACCCAGTGTTCCCGGGATTGGCTCAGGATCCACTGCAACCCTGATCAGTATAAAGCAGCTACTTTTAAACACAAAAGGGCACTAAGTGTGTGCAGGCATAATTAAAATCTTTTCTCCTTATTTCAGACTCACCTTTTAACTCTCTTTTCCCAGAAAGAAAGCACCACCAAACCAGTGAACATATACATTCACATGGATACATACATACACCCACTCACAACGTCAGTATTCCATGTGTTTATTACTTCTTGCATCTAAAGTGTGTTTGTATATAAGCTGTTGGTTTTATATAGGCCCTATCACAAACTTTATCCATTATAGATTGCCATGAGAGGCATAATTACTTATTTAAATAAATAAGCAAACCCTTGAATAAATGGCTGTGGAGTGTTCTGGAAAACAAAAAATTCACTTTTGCAACACTCTGCTGAGTCATGTAGCAATTTTCATGAACTGTGTGTGAGAGAGAGCCATGTCTTACTCTAGCATTTTTATGCCACAGAGCTTTTTAATATAGCATGGGGTCAACTTAGCTAAGGTCTCAGTAACGTTAGCCAAGTGAGGTTAAAAATTATAGACAATGAAACCCAGAGTAGTAAATTTAACAATGCCAAGTTTGGTTTTTATGTAGTGATACATTGTGTCGGTTCCTTGGCATTGTCTATTGAGATGAAGAGCAGTTACTATGAATACTCAGAATCTCATCGATCTTATTCATTGTGTTATCATTGGAAGAAAGGTTGCGTTTACCACAGATTACTATTTTTTTTTTTACAAAAGAAAGGATACAGGCATTTACCAAGCACTCATCATATGAGGTCAAGAGGTTTCATGTAAGGTTTGTCAAGGTGAAGTAAAATTCATGCTCTGTAGGTATCCATTTTTGGTGCATTAGTTATTTTGTACCTACTAGCTTACAATAAGTAGACTAGTTAAAATTATCGTCTTATTGTTTTGCATGCATTTTCTTTCTGGTCATCCTACACACAGAGTTCAACCCTTAATGTCTGAGAAGCTGGAAGCCAGAGGCAGTTGGCGTGTTACATAAGTTACACTCGGACGCGTTATGCAACACAGGATAATCGCTGCTCTGTTCATCCACTTATGAAATTTTTAATATCCCATACTAAAAATTAAAATTTAAAACTAAAATTTGTGTTGTTGATCTACCTGAGGTTATATGTTGATCTTCTTCTTCTGTAGCCATTCCTCTGTTGAATTGGATTTGTGTTTTGGGTCGTTATCTTGCTGAAAGGTGACATTTTTCTTCATCTTCAGCTGTCTGACAGAGGCCTGCAGGTTTGTGCCAAAATAGATTGGTATTTGGAGGTATCTATGATTCCCTCTATCTTGACTATAGCCCTAGTCCTAGCTGAAGAGAAGCAGCCCCATAGCACGATGCTGCCACCACCATGCTTCACTGAGGGTGTAATGTTCTTTGGTTGATAAGCTGTCTTGTTTTTGTGCCAAACATTTCATTTAGAAATATGCCCAAAAAGTTCTACTTTGGTCTCATTAGAAAATAACACATTTTGCCACATGGTCTGGAGTGATTTAGGCAGGCTTGGATGTTTTTTCCATGAGAAAGGGCTTCTGTCTAGCCACTCTTCCCCATAACACAAACGTGTAAAGAATATGAGAGAATGTTATCACATGCAGGGAGTGACCAGTACTTGCCAGCTATTCCTGCAGCTGTTTTAATCTTGCTATAGGTCACTTTGCAGCCTACCTGATAAGTTTTCTTCTTGTCTTTTTGTCAATTTTGGAGGGGCTTCCTGTCCTTGGTAATGTCACTGTGGTGCCCCATTTTCTCCACTTGTTGATAAGGGCCTTCACAGTGTTCCAGTGTTTCGACAATGAGATCCCATAATGTTTTGTAAGCTATAAAATCACAAGTATTTATGTCTACAAAAAACTTAAAGTATTAAGGTCATCTTATCAAATACATTTATTAGCATAAGCTAGATTATCAGTTATCATGATCAACTGACTCCTTTGGAAACACTGGAACTGTCTAGAAACTTCCCATAAGCTCCATTAAAATCAAAACTGAAGTGAACTGAAGAAAATAAAGCTAAAACCTGAAACTATAAACCTAAGACTGTTGATCACAACCACTTAAATTACTTACAAACTATGGTGACATATTATAAATCTGACTTTCAGGTTCTAAGCTTAAACAGGAAGGTGTATCTCCTCAGGGTGAGATGGTAAAGTATGATCATTGCAGTAGTAATTATGGCGAGGAAATGTATGACAATACAAAAGAGAAAAAGCGATTATGTTTCTCCCTTTTTCCAAAATAAATGTCCCATAATAAGATGGACTACTTTTGAGCTTGTTCCGAAACCCTGCTGGCAAGCACATGCGCACACACACACACACACACTGACATGGGGCTAGGTCTGAGAAGCAGGGACGCTTATGTAACTGAACCAATAGCTGTTACACAACATTTGTGTTCATAGGTACAGCACGTACCACTTCCTCATTATTACCAGAACCTATCACGCTTTTCTAAGAAGGGATGCACCAAAACTCAAAACACTGGATTATGCACACCAGCATTGACCAAATCTACAGATGTTTCTACAGAATTTCTACAGAATCTCAAAAGTAAAACTATGTTGTCTTTCGAAGGGTGTGTCCCAAAGGCAATTAACATGTGGAAATGTTTGTGTTTTTCCTGTTTGCTTCTGTGTAGTGCGAGATGTGTACTTACTGAGGAAATGATCACAAATCACTTCTCTGTTTTTAAACAAATAAATCTCATCTTTCTTTACAGCCGCCTACTGACATGCATACTTAATAGCTTATTACTTTTATAGATCTCAGCTTTGGGCATTAATTCATTTATGTCCATTAGTGTCCAGTGTTTCCACTTTGGAACAGAGTACAGAAAGTGAGAGTATGAAAGTATGCTGTGCCAGGGCCAGGAATTGGGCCAGTGTGTCACACAGGTCAGAATGGATACAAGTGCTCTGTTGACACTTTCATAACCCGACACTACCGTTGTGTAACCCGGTCCCTAAGCAATATTATACAACTATTTCTTGAGATTCTTTAATGGCACCTCCAGCATGCTGCACAGCCATAAATCGATGCTGCACAAAGCCTATGAGACATTTCAGGTTCTCTAGCATAGTTAGGCATAAATACAATTTCAAATCTATATGAAAAAGTATAAATCTATATGAATAGGTTATGTGCACAAGCAGTTGTAGCATGTCAAGTTGAAGCACGTAAACAAAATTAACTGCATGTGCTCAAAATTTGATCTGGTAATTATAAATTATAAATAAATATATAATCAACAGAAAGTGTCAATCAATTTGACAAATGTCTTATAAATAAATTCCCGACTGTGAAACGCCAGAGTTCCTCTCTATAACTGGACAAACAGCATATGATAGCTCACCACATGAAGACGAGTAAATAACTGGAACAAATCAGGTATTAGATCAACAGGTCATCTAGCTAACCTTATCAATAATTCAATTCTAAGGCAATGAGAAGGACTGAAATGACTTAATTTGCTAAAAATTACTTAAAAACACATGCAACAAACCAATAATAGATAAGCCATAATGCAATATAAGTCATAAGTGAATAGTCTAGTGATTTTCAAACTAGAGTTTGGAGACTTTTTAAAATTTTAGTTACAGCTGTGGAAACCACAACCCACTATTAACAAAGTTAGATTTATGACTGAGTTCTTATAATGATTAGCCTGTTTGTCTGGTCCTTTGAAATGAATGGATTTAATCCAAACTTCAATAACTCGAAAACTAGTAGGTTTATAAATAATGTCAGCTTGGACCTTATGTGTTTTGTCAGTGGAAGGTTCAGGAATAAAAAGCTCTATAGCTCTAATAAATAGACAAGATGTTATCATGCATTTAAATACATTTAAATAAAAGAAAAATTTACTGATGGGGTCTGGGGAATTTATATTGCAGTTAAAGAGATTCCTGGCTACAAAAAGTTTCATCTAGGCAGAAATGCACTTTGCATTTGATTCAGGTTCTGTTTCCTCAAACACTGCAACTATCAAAACACTGTTTGGATCAAATACAGTCCACTAATGCAGACTAACACTAGAGCATATGGACAAACATTTGACACCAAATTTACCTAAATCTAAAAGTATAAAAGTCTCAAAGCAGTGCTCTTTTTTGTTCTCCTATGCACCTGTTTCAGGATTTCTCTCACCAGCAGCATACCACAGGCTCCTAACCCTGGTCTTGGAGAACCCGCTGCCCTTGTGTTGGGAGCAGGGAAATCACTAAAATGTGTATGACAAAGGGGTCACTCCAGAACCAGAGTCAGGGAACCTGTGGTTTATAAATCTACAGAACTAGCCAAAACTCCAAGAGGGTTATTTGGCAAGTTTAAAAGCAGGTCATGAAAGAGTCATGAGGTCACGCACCTGTTAGAGAGTCTGACTCATCCAGCAGCAGCATGATGTCCAGCTCCTGATAAATACCTCTTTCTCTCTTTCTGCCCTCTAAATGAATCTCCTGTAGATGCTGACTATGTTCAGCTTCTGCCTCTGTCACAGTTTCCTACCTTTGTCTGTCCTGATAATTGTCCCTACACTTGCTTCCTTTATTTTTCTCTAAAGCATCTCGTTTGAAGAGAGTGCTCTGTGTGTGTGTGTGCGCGTGTGTGTGTGTATATGTGTGTGTATGTGTGTTCTTGTGTTCTGAGCCAGTCAGTGTGAATTACAGCCTCACAAACCAGGAAACAGGACTACAGCCGCCTTACATAATCCCGCACGCTGGTGCCGGGGCCTGTCTAGGGGGATTAACGACTAAAACGCCATCACCCCACACTTCCCCTCGCCCTTTCGTAACACTTCCCACAGCAGAGGGAGGAGGGAGGAGGGTAAGACGAGAAAAAGGAGTAATTGTGTCTTGTATGTGTGTCAGTCACAGTATTAAAGTAGTATTAGCTAACTGTCCTCTGGAGTTTTAAATTTGGGGATTGTATCAGGGTGGTAGTAGTACGTCTTCTTACATTCTTTATTCTACATTTTAAACCAAATTACTCACAGCAGAGTTCCATAAGATAGGAAACTTTGCTTTATGTTAACTCAATGACCTCACATGACCCTTACAACACAGTTTGATAAAAGTATAACATGAATAATTATACTACAGCACTGTTGAATTCTCACATCAGAAGGGGTGCATTAATTTTATGTAACTTCAGGGCTTGGACAGTAGTTCCAGCTGTAATATAAATGACACGCTCATTCTAATATGTAATCATTTCTAAGTCTAATAATAAACAGCTCAAAAATATGTCGTTATTTAACAAAGAAAAATGTTTAATTGTCGATGTGGTGGCCTGTTAGTTCAACAAATTAATGGCCGAATGTTTCTCAGGACATTGTTAGTTAATGCACAAGATCCCTAACCAAAGTTTGATTTTAGATGTACCATTTATAGCTGGAGTACCAGTAACCAGTAACATTTGCCATAATGTTCCTCTTTCGGCTATTCCCATTAGGGGTCGCCACCGCGAATCATTGGTCCATGTATTTGATTTGGCACAGTTTTTATGCCGGATGCCCTTCCTGACGCAACCCTGCCCAGTTTTATCTGGGCTTGGGACCGGCATTGAGAGCACACTGTTGCATGCAACCCCAGTGGCTAGGGTTAGTTCCCTGGCTGGGAATCGAACACGGTCTGCAGCTGTGGCCTAACCACTAGTCCTCCAGGGACCCTAACATTTGTCATAATAAGGCTGATAAATTTAAATAAATCAATCAGCACACAAATAATTATAGTCAATTAATAATTACATTGTAAACTGTTGTCATGTAAATGTTGAAAAGTTAAAGAAGACTAGTGATCATGTAGGCAAGGATATGTGAAAGACTACAAAAAGAGAACAATACACTAGCATAACCTCAGGGATAAACAAATCATCAGCAAGTCTCAAGAACATAAAGGTCAGCTTAGGTTAATGGACAGATGAGGGGAAGACTATGTATAGAAGGGCTGCGATTCTTATGGCTTGATGACAAATTAAAGGAAAACCTGACTCTGATACCTGTGGGAGATGTTGGACCTACTACATCAAATGATATCTTTTTTGTGCATTTCCAGACACTTGTAGAATGTAGACACTTTTTCCTGTAATTTCTTGCCCGTCTGTATGTGGTTCTTCCAATATAAATGGAAATAAACTCAAATTGTGGATAACATTCTCCCCTTTATCTAGTATCACTGAATCCAAGTACAGAGCCAAAAACATTAATTAATAAAATTACTGTCTAAATATTTGTCAACAGCATGGCATCTAAAGATGGACTTTCTGATATATTTATAACAGTTATACATTTTAATATGTTTGTTAGTGTGTAACTGAACTAACAATCATTAACTTCATCAGAACCAAGAGATGTAAAAGTCGCATGCTTACCGTCTCTTTTTCCCCCCAGAAAGAAATTCTTCACAACCAAGTCAAAGAGGATTCTGATTAACATTGTACTGACCACATTTTTCATGGTACTATTCCATCAGCTCATCTATTTTATTCAGGCATACACGTTTAGTTCCCACTTTTTCTTGACCCACTTCCACAGAGTTCTAACAACCACCCGCTCCCTGAAGGCATGCCCTATTTTCACGTAATGGATCATGTATAAATGTCTTCATATCTTTTTGAAGTTATTGTTGAAGGTTATATATTTGACATATTTCTCTCCTACACTTGCATGTCACTAGACACAACCAGAAATATAAAAGTGAAGCCATGTGGAATCAAGGTTTATTACAGGTTACCAACATACACCAGTCACTTATTTTTCTGCCTAACCTGATCAAATTATTATAGAATTCTGTATCAGCCAGCTCTGTAAAAGCTGTTTTAAAATAATCTTTAGACAAAGCCAATTATTGCTTTCTACTTCTTATTTAAGTCAGGGAACCAAGAGTGGCACAACCAGTCTGAGCAGGAAAGTTGTAAAGATTTGCACACTTTTAAGAACTTACCCTTTACTCATTCTTTTAACTTCCTCACTCCCTTTCCCACTCTCCCTTGTTCCATAATACTAGCCTAGTCATTCATTCATTCTGACTCAGCAAGGAAGAAGCATGCATTGCTGTACTCACTCATGATGTTATACCAGGACAGGACACAGCACACTCGTCTGCAGAATCTTCTCTTCCTTATAATAGACAACACACATCCTACCCCACACACACACACACACACACACACACACAAAGACCAGGCGGACTGTGCTTACAGCTCCAAGGCAGACTGTGTAATGAAGGTGAATGGCCCAGACGGCCCAAAGCCTCGTTGAATGCTTACAAAACAATGTGGCACTGCAAAAGTGCCTTTGTGCCCTGTTAGTCAGGAACCCCCCACACTGCCCTATTCACTTGATCCAGTAGTCGTTAAAGCCAGCGTCACTCACACACACACACACACACACCTCTACCTCTACGTCACTGATCCCTCCTCCTCTGATGGGGCTGTCTTAGGTAACAGAGTTCACAGGGTTACAAGAAGAATCAGAGAGCAGGAAAGACTATATGTGAGAAAAAGGGAGAAGGTAGGGCTAGGAAATATTTACAGAACAATGCTCAAGAATTACAATGTGTATTATATAACCTTGCTATAGAAAGTCAAAGGTACAAGTTCCATTCACAAACATACAGCGGAATCAATAAACAAACCAACATTTAACAGAGAGCATGAACACAGGCAAACAGCAAAATGTGGCACAATCAAAAATATACACTCACCAGCCACTTTAATAGGAACATTCATTAATAGGAACATGTTCATTCATGCAATTTTCCAATCAGCCAATCGTGTGGCAGCAGGGCAATGCATAAAATCATGCACATACGGATCAAGAACTTCAATTGTTGTTCACATTAACAGACACTACAGTCTGTAGAGTTTACACGGAGTGGTGGAAAAAACATCCAGTGAGCAGCAGTTCTGCGGGCAGAAACACTTTGTTGATAAAAGGAGAATAACCAGACTGGTTCAAGCTGACAAGAAGTCCACAGTAACTCAACTAACCACACTGTACAACCGTGGTGAGCAGAAAAGCAACTCATGATGCAAAACCTTGAGGTGATGGGCTACAGGAGCGGAAGACCACATCCACACTCCTACGACTCCTTCCACAGAATAGGAATCTAAGTCTACAGTATGCACAGGTTCACCAAAACAGAAGATGTTGAAGTCAAAGTCAAAGTCAACTTTATTGTCAATTCTGCTATATGTACAGGACACACAGAGGATTGAAATTTCGTTTCCCTCAGACCCATGGTGTGAGAAACCAACATAACAAGACAAGTAATTAAAAAAGTAAAATAAAATAAAATAAAATACAATATGTACACTATAGACATTCACGGCACATGTGAGTGTGTAGATATTTACATTTTAGTGTAAAACAAGAGAGAGCAGCATTTGTGGAAGTGGACCTGGTTACATTGTAGTGCAACAGAGAGAGCAGTTGAAGGTGGGAAAAAAAAAAGAAAGTTTTTTGGTCCTTTTCCAAACTGCCACTTACTGGATGTTTTTTTCCCCACCATTCTGTGTAAATGCTAGAGACTGTTGTGCATGAAAATCCCAGGAAATCAGCAATTTCTGAAATACTCAAACCAGCCTGTCTGGCACCAACAACTATGCCATCAAAGTCTCCCGAATACTGATGTTGCATCTGAACATTAGCTATATGATTTTATGCATTGCACTCCTACCACTTGATTGGCTGTTTGGATAATTGCATGAAGAGACAGGGGACAGGTGTTCCTATTAAAGTGGCTGGTGAGTGTATATAAACACTATTAAATGTTATCTCACTATAGGAAGAGTCAGCAGAAGCAAGAAATATTCGATACATTCAGTACATTCAGTAAAGCCTGGCTGTAGAAACAGACACATGTTCAAAAATCTGTTTCCTGTAAGGGGAAAATAGTGTTAGCAATCATTTGCCCCCTTACATATACCAGATAAAATGGGCACAAATATTTTATAGTACTGTGTATATTATTTTCTATTAAGTGTTATCATGTAAACATCTGAATACAGACTACTCTCACATGAACACTGTGTGCGGCTAAGAACATGGGGCTGTATTCATTATTGGCAATTTAAGTCTAAAAGGTACATCAATATTTATGTGGAATCCTTGTATTCAGAATCCAGTTATGCTGCTGTTAATCTGCAGTTTTCTGGGCTCCCCATTCAGACAGTAGAGCAAGACTTAATAACCTTGCTCCAACTGATATCACACAACAAAAGTATGCTTAAGCCCAAGGTCAGAACTGTGCATAACTGAGACATGTTTTAGGCAAACTCCACCCAGCATGCGCAATTCTCTAAACAGAGCTTTTGTCTGTAGTTATGTCTGACGTTTGAATACCAAGGTGCACAATTTATGCCTTAAATTCACATTATGTGTGCTTAACTCAACTCTGAATACAGCCCATAATGCTTATAGGGCATGTGTGAGTGTATTTAGGGGTAATAGTTATCAAAAATCTTTATTAATACAAGCCAATAATCTTCTTTGTATAGTTTCTGTTACGAACACTATGCCCAATTTCCCTGTTTAGGAATGAAATTTAATTAACACAAGAATGCATCAATTAATGGGGATAAATAATGTGAGCATGTAGATGACCCCTTAGGAGCACTTATGTATACATACAACTTAAACTAACAATGCATAAAAACCCTGAAGCTCAAAACAAATATTCCCTAATCACCACAATATAAATTCAGTTTCTTAAGATCATGACCTTTAACCTTCCTTCCTTTTCTTTTGTTGTTTCTACTACAGTTGAGTGCTAAAAGTAACAGGACATTTAGTTTTTTAGGATTCGCAGATGTTTCTTCATTATCACAACTAAGATATAGTTAACATTTCCCTCTCTCTCCATGCTTTTAAACAAGCGTGTTTGTGTGTGATATAAATATAATAGCTTGTACTGTATGCCCCATCTATTGCCTCTAACTAGAGATGGCACTGATCCAATACCCAGGATCAGTATCAGGCTGATACCAACAAAAAATTGTGGATCAGATATCGAAGAAAAAAAGAACAAATTTAATCTGATCTTGTAACAAATCCAGCCTGCGATATTAAAGAATTGCCTGTAGCACAACAATGTAAAGCAGGTTAAACCAAGGTCACAAGATAACAACAGTAGCCACATTAGCCGCAATATGATTTTATTGTACATATTTATACTTCATACTTAAAGCGATTTTCATTGATAGTTTAAGTGAATATAAAAACTGTGTTTTTGTGTAGGTCATGCTTTAGCGTTTGTATTTTTTTTCTTGTATTTTTAAGTGAAGAGGTTCAGTTTGTGTTTTAAAGCTTAGTAATTTTTTAAAGAACAAAAAATATTGTATGAATATTGATATTGGCTGATAGTCAAGGTTTCAGAATCAGTAACTGAAAAGAAAAAGTGTTATCATTCCCTTCTACTGCCAGCCTTTTTTTGGATAATTTCTGAGCTGACTTTTTCTTCTTCTTCTTCTTCTTCTTCCTTTCTTTCATTTGTTTTCAATCTATTTTTCTATTGACTCTGTCTTTTCTTTCATTTGTAACCACTTGGAAGTATTTGCTGATATAATGTACAATACATTTTCACCCAGAAATCATTGCACTCAGTTGTATATCCCAAATATTCTCTTTATGGAAATCTCATCCCTGTGTCTTTCAGTTTTGCATTTCACTGCATTGCACATAAAATTCAAATAGATTAAATATGATTTGCATATTTTACTAGTTATTATATTAATTACTGTATATTAAAATTATTATAATAATATATTTTATATATTATTCTCACATGCATACTCTATGTGATAATAAAATAGTGTGTGTGTGTGTGTGTGTGTGTGTATGCATGTGTGTGTGTGTGAGATGTCATTGCAGGCAGAATGACTTTCTGTCAGTGGATGAAAAATAATTTCTAATTTCTACTAGATTTTCTGGTCCTCCTTTTGTTATCCTCTATCTTTATTTCTCCTCATATGCCTCTTATTCTACACACACACACACACACAAACACATATACACACAGGTTCTGTGTCATAACATTGACAAGCTATCGCTCTTTGTGTAAGCACACTTGATCCGACCCATTTCTTTCAGTCAGCCAAATAGGCTAAGGTCACACAGCAAGCAAAAGTGGCCAAAATCTGATTTACTTACTGAATCCGATTTTTTGTTACACTGTTTACATTATATTTTCAATGTGGCCTATATCTGACATTAGTCTGAACAGATCCCACTCCTAAACTGTCCCACAGGTACGTGTGTTAATGTGTCATGTGACGCATTCACACTTGCTGTTAAAAGGACACGTTATTCAGTCACGGCCACTTCTTTGGTTCGCGTCCTTGGTTTCTTTAAATTTTGCTTTTAAACTTTTAACTTTTCTTTGACACTGCTGCCAGGTTCTCCTTTGGCCTTGTTTGGCCATTTCTTTTGAGATCTCTTCAAACACGGAGAGGTTGCGATATGTGCCTTCTAATTTTTCTTATACAGCAATATCATCCCAAATGTTTATAAGGTCTGTTACCTCATTACCTCACCACTGAAATCCTCCTTCAATGTTATCCTCCATCTTTCCTTCCCGGTAGCGTGACATTGTGATGAATGTCAAGTTGGATTGCCGTAAAACTCACATGAATTCTGATCTGCCTGTTCAGACAGAGGTCGCACTGCCTCGAATCGGATTCGTATCGGATTTCAGTAACACATATTGGAATCGGAATTGAAAGTTGAATCTGAGGCTATCATGGGCAAAGGCTCATCAAAACTGGACAGTTGAAGACTGGAAAAAGAAGGCGATTTTTTTTTCTAATCTTCAACTGTCCAGTTTGGGTGAGCCAGTGCCCGTGATAGCCTCAGATTCCTGTTCTTCCCTGACAGGAGTGGAACCCAATGTGGACTTCTGCTGTTGCAGCCCATCCACCTCAAAGTTTCATGTTTTGTGCATGCTGAGATGCTTTTCTGCTCACCATGGTTGTAAAGAGTGATGATTTGAGTTACTATATCTTTTCTGGCAGCTGGACCCAATCTGGCCATTTTCCTCTGACCTCTCTTATCAACAAGACATTTCCATCCACAAAACTGTCGCTCACTCAATGTTTTTGTTTTTCGCACCATTCTGTGTAAACTCTAGAGACTGTTGTGTGTGAAACTCCCAGGAGATCAGCAGTTTCTGAAATACTCAAAACAGCCCATCTGGCCACATTTAAAATGACTGCGATTACATGACCTTTATCTGCATGACTGTATGCATTGTGCTACTGCCAAATGACTGGCTGACAAAGTGACCAGTGATTGTGTGTGTGTATAGTTATAGTGATAGATAGTTAAATACGCATATACATACACATATTACTCATATGGGTGTGACTGTGATGATTTATGTATATATATATATATATATATATATATATATATATATATATATATATATATATATATATACACACATATACACACACATATACACACACATATACATATATAGCTGAAAGGGAAACAGGAGGAGAGAGGCAATGTGGAAGAGGAAGAAGGAGTGAATAGATAAACACATGTTCCCTGTGTGTGTACAGGCAGCCAGGTGTTGTTATGGTGACAGCGGAACAAAGAAGCAGAGGGTGGCCCAATGATGGTGAACTGGGATTTTGCCGTTGTAGAGGGAAAAAAGGACGGACAGATATAGGAAGACCAGATGTGGTTTTAGCCACTGTATTTTCATACTTTTTCAGTTTCATAAGGATGCACACAAGGACACACACGCACACTGTCATGGCTGTGCCGGAACTGACTAGAGACTATGATTCCCATCAGCCACTCCACCAAATCACATGTCTGGTCTCACTTGTTTCATGTTTTTGGTTAACCAGCACTAGTATATATGTCACGTTTTGCACTGCACTCTTTGTCTCGCGTTTGTCTTTCGTTGCCGCATTATGCTTTCTAGTCTCATGTTTATTGTTTCATGTTTTGTTTCCTAGTCCTTGTATCTTGCCAAGAGTTCTATAAATCCTGTTTTATGTTTTGTTTTTTGATCTTTATTAAACTTTAAACTTGAGTCTGCATTTGCATCCACCTCAACCTGCTTTACGTGACACACACACACATACAGTCAGGTCCATAAGTATTTGGACAGTGACGCAATTTTAATAAATTTGCCTCTGTACACCACCACAATGGATTTGAAATGAAGCAATCAAGATATGATTGAAGTGTAGACTTTCAGCTTTAATTCAAGGAGTTGAACAAAAATATTGCATTAACCATTTAGGAATTACAGCCATTTTTTACAGAGTCTCTCCATTTTCACAGGCTCAAAAGTAATTGGACAATTGACTGATAAGCAATTTCATGGCCAGGTGTGACCTGTTTCTGTTTCATGACAAATTAAGCAGATAAAAGGTCTGGAGATGTTTCCACTTGTTGAATTTGCATTTGGTAGCTGTTCATGGGAACTCTTACTATGTGGTCCAAAGAGGTGTTGATGCAAGTGAAGGAGGCCATCATTAGGCTGAAAAAACAAAACAGACCTATCAGAGAGATAGCAGAAACTTGCAGTGGTCAAATCAACAATTTGGTACATTCTTAAAAAGAAGGAATGCACTGGCAAGCTCAGCAACACCGAAAGGCCTGGAAGACCACGGAAGATAACTAATGTGGACGATCACAGAATTCTTTTCTTGTTGAAGAAAAACCCCTTCACAACATCTAGTCAAGTCAAGAACACTCTGGAGGAGGTAGGCGTATCATTCTCAAAGTGTACACTCAAGAGACACCTTCATGAATGTAAATACAGATGGTTAACCTCAACATGCAAACTACTGCTAACATTCAAGAATAGAAAGGCCTCTAAAAAAAGCCTGACCAGTTCTGATGCAAGATTAACTTGTAGCAGAATGATGGACAGAGAAGTGTATGGAGAAGGAAAGGAAGGGCTAATATTCCAAAGCATACCACATCATCTGTCAAACATGTGGACGCAGTGTTATGGCACGGGTATGTATGGTTGCCAATGGAACTGGATCACTGGTGTTTATTGATGATGTGACTGCTGATAGAAGTAGCAGGATGAATTCCGACATGTACAGAGCTATACTTTCTGCTCAGATTCAGTCAAATGCTGCAAAACCTAACAGTACAGATGGATAATGACCCAAAACATACCGCAAAAGCAAAAAAGTATTAAAAAGTAATAAAAATAATCCTTTTATTTGTGATTTTGTTAGTTTGTCCAATTACTTTTGAGCCTGTGAAAATGGAGGGATTATGTAAAAAATGACTGTAATTCCTAAACGGTTAATGCAATATTTTTGTGGTGTAATAAAATCAAAAGGTGCTTCAGTTTAGGGGTGTGCACACTTATGCAACTAGGTTATTGCAAGTTTTTCATTTTTCCTATTTTCCCCTAAAATATTTCTGATTGTTTTTCATTTAATTTTTATATGTTGTAATTTAACATTGAGAGTGGAAAAAGTTCAGACATGATTTATCTGGATTTCATTTTTTCTACATCACAAAAACCTGTCATTTTAACAGGGGTGTGTAGACATTTTATATGCATTGTACATATATATATGTGTGTGTGTGTGTGTGTGTGTGTCTAGATGTGTTAAACAACTTGGCACCTTTTGTTTGAACCCACCCATTTTTCAAGTGATCAGAATTATTGGAACATGTGACTGACAGGTGTTTGCTGTTGCCCAGGTTAGATTGATTGTTTCAACAATTAATAGTTCTGAATGTCTACTCTTGCTTTGAGCCCTGGGTGTTTCCTGTGAAGACAACATTTGTTTTTAAAAAGGATAAGCCAACATCAAAATCAGAGAGCTGTCTATGGGAGAAAGCAAACCATTTTGATGCTGAGGAAAGAAGAAAAATTGTTGATGTAGGGTCTACATTTAATGCAGTAGTAAGGTGCAAAAATGAGCCAGTAAAAAATGGTGTATGGGTGTTATATGGTGGTATATGGATGGTAGCACCTCCTGGAAAGTGAAGCTCAAGCTCCAAGACACAGACAGTTCAGAACAGTTTAGGGCTGTGACTTGACAGTGGGTGCATTTCAGTATGGAACTACTGTGATGATACAAGTGAAATACCAAACAGCAGGAATTGCATTCACTTCTGATGCGACATCACCATTGTTAACCACTGTTAATAAAGCAATACCTTGCTGATAGTTAAAGAGACCTAAAGTGACATAGACTACAGTCAGTGATTGTGTTGCTTTTCGGTGAGGGATGTTATCCAAATGTTGCTAATGAAAAGCGATACATTTTGTGTATTGTATTTCATGCTAGTTCACTGCTGTGGCATGGAATTGTCTCCATAAATCTCAGGTCATAATAGGCTTCTCACAGAGTGGTAGGACAAATGTGTGTTTGTGTGAATGAGAGACCATGTATAATAGAGGAAGATCCCTTTTATCTTCATATTAAGCCTGTTACTAATAAGTATTTTATGCTGCTTTGGAATTCTAACCATTTTGCTTGGATGGGAAAAAATCTGGTTTATTTACAAATAAAATAAAATGTAGGTATACAAATAAATGTATGACACACATTGACGTATGGAGAAGATTCTGTGTCAGATTGAAAAGCAAGCACAGCTGTACAACAATCTCTCTCTCTCTCTCTCTCTGAGTTATTTACTGTTTATAGGGTTATTTGAGGTGTGTGATAGATGGCGTTTCTCAAAGAGGTTTCGGGTGTATATCTGAAGAGGGTGTTATGGTGGAGGATGTACTCCTGAAAGTTGGAGAAAAAGTCGGATTTGAACATATTGCATCTGCTTCCAAATGAATAAATGAGCAAGAACCCAGTGAAGATGTGGAGCAAACTGTAGCTGTAAATGTAGAGAGTGGACTAATGGTGTGTTCAAGTCATGTCTGAAAGATCATATTTACCAGTTGATTGAATGCACATGAACGCCACTACAAAGTCGTAATTACGAGTGGGAAACTCAGGATTTTCTTTGAGCTCTGAGTTTCCGAATTGGGGGTGTGTCAGTAAAAAAACATGGCGGAATCAAAGGATGCAATGTCTGTAGTTGACGGTACATTTGTTGAAATTGAATCTGTATTCAGTGACATGTCTGTGTCAGGCTTTGTCAGTATTCTGTATGGAATTAATTTTGTGCCAAAAGTTTCAAATAAAATAATTAAATCCACAAGCAAATTGTTAATAATCAAAACCTGAAAATATTTTGCAAATGCAAATAATGAGAATCAAAACTAATTTTTCAAAAAGGTTATTTCTCATTCTCACTCTGAATTGCGGAATTTTCTGAGGCAGCGGTTTTGCTTCTGCTTTTTGGCACATTCTTTTTTTACTGGTGCTGGATCTTAGAAGAAGGCCTTCACCTTAAATCTCTATTGGTCACCTGATTTTGGAGTGGGAGGTGCTCTGAAAGGAGGTAAGTGCTCAGCAGCAGGAAAACTGTATTGTAGTTACATTAAAAAGTCTGACAAAAATAAGGAGTACCTACTGGAGTACTTGTAGATTCATTCACAAATATTTCTTTATCATACAAGTGTCTTCATTCCATCCAGTTAAATAGCAGTTTAAAAAGATAACTAGGTGACGAGCTGTCTTCTTATTCACCAGCTTCTTATTCTGATTTTTTTGTTTCTAGTTTCTGCCTAATTCCTATAGCTACAATTATCTCTTCATTATGAAAATGTTTCAAAAATCCGACAATTCCGTATGAAACTAAATATACTTTCAAAATACTCAATATGAAGAAATTTGAACTTGCCATTTAAGATGGAAATAAGTGTAATGAGATAATAATAATGAGATAATGGAATAGGAAATAGGCAGAAAGTGCCATTTGCCTGCATGTGATAGTCTCAAATGCCATGTTCATATGGCTATTATTAAAAAATCCTTCATACTATTTCTGGGACATTTTGAGAATGAGGAGACAATAGCTACATTTCCGTCCAAGGATTTTTTGCGAAAAAGGTTTAGCGCATTGAAATATTTATCAATATAGCTGATGGAAACACAAATTATCGCTAAAATTTCACAAGTGTCAACATAATCTTTTTTTGTTTAACTTTAGCACATAAATTCTATGTTGATACTTCAAATGTATCGAAAAAAAGTAGTTTGGAAAGTTTTTGTCGAGAAAAATCACATTCATGCAAAAAAAAAAAAGTGTCACATGACAGAATTTATCCATCTGTCAGGGGACGAATAGGGATGTGCGCGCCATCCAGCACACCGTAAACCTGTGTCACAAGATGTGCCAAGGAATTACAGTATGCAATTTCACTGGCCTCCGCTACATTCGGCAGCCTGACATAATGCCACATTACTTTTTCTTTAATAGCTGTGCACACAGCATATACACATCGATGGGTGGTTGTTTTACTAACTCCGAAAGTTTCCCCCACCACTCTGGACTTGGAGCAGGTTGCCATCTTGAACAGGGCGATAGCAATCTGCTTTCGGGTCGGAACCGGTGGTCTGTGGCAACCTGCGACCACTACCTCCCAGACCCATGGGCTACATCGCATAAGTGCAGTTATGGAGCAACTGACGTCGTCTTATGATATTTCGTACAATTGAAAGTAATTTCATTTAAATGTCTCAATGCTCTCTCCATTTTAAAATGATTTGAAGACAAAAGGTACACAATTTGCGCTATACATAAAATTGTGTATGAAAACGGCTCAAGAGCCGATTTCTTTTGTGATACACCAAAGGCTAGGCAACAGTTTGTTTTTTTAAAGGATGATGTCATCACACGCACCATTTTATCGGTAAAAGGCCAATTGGATGGAAACAGGCAGAGACAAAATTTTGCAAACTTTTTTTACACACTTTCGCTTTGTCAATAACAGAAAAGCACAAAAAGTATATGTAAACTTGGCTAATGTTGTAGGAAATTTTATGTGATATTAGTGCACGTCATGGCACCATCTACAGGTGCGAGCTCTTAAGCCCTGGACCTTTCAAGGTGGAACGGAAAATCCGAATAAGAAGCCAACTTCAGCCTTGCACCTAGCAAACTTTAGCTGTTTAAACTGCTACGTAACTGGATGGAATGTAACTGGATGGAATGAAGAAACTTATATGCTAAGGACATTTTTCTGAATGCATCTACAAACAATTCAGTAGCTACCCCTATTATTTTTGTCAGCTCTTTAATGCAATTACAATACAGTTTCCCTCCTGCTGAACATTCGCTTCGGTTCATTCCCCCATGTCAGAGGCAGCTCCACCTTTAATGGGGTGGGTGTGGCTAACTTTCAGAGCACCTTCCACTCCAAAATCAGTTGACCAATAGACATGTAAGGTGAACGCCTTCTTCTAAGATACACCACCACGCTCCCTCACCCATAAAAAGTCACAAACAAAAGAAAGATTGCAGAAGCAGAAGAAAGATTCCAGCTGGACTCAGAATCTGGTGCTGCTCTGGACTCAGAGATAACTCTAGAGGAACTCACAATGGCAATCAGGCAGCTCTGCTCAGGATGTCGCCAAGCATTGATGAATAAACATTTCTGAAGTCATGTAGAGGGTAATCTCTATAAAGTCTTTTGTGAAGCATCAGAGATGGCTTTCTACCTATATCATGTCAACATGCAGTGCTGTCTTTATCAGAAAAGGGGGCTCTCTCATTGTTAAAGAATTGGAGACCAGTCGCTCTTTTCACCACTGACTATAAGATAATTTCAAAGTGTCTAAGACTTAAAAATAATCTACGCTCTGTGGTGCACAAAGACCAGACTTACTGTATTACTGACAGGTCAATAATGGACAATTTCTTTTTAGTATGCGATGCCCTGGATCTATGTTATGTGATATGGCTGTAGGTTTGATTTCACTTGACCAGGAGAAGGCTTATGATCATATCACTTTTAATTATTGTTTTTTTCTTTTAGTGATGTTAGAATTTAAGAATCAATCATATATCTTTCTCAGTGATATTTGACTGACCCAGTAAAATTCAAATTCTCTCTCTCTCTCTCTCTCTCTCTCTCTCTCTCTCACTCACACACACACAGAGAGTGTACTAGAGCTCTGTGAGAACCGCATCATGACCTGAGAGGTGGGGATCTTTTGCATAACATACTTGTGTATACTGATGTCAGGCTGACACACTGGGTGCATCAGGACCTGAGCAACAGGACAAAGCAAAAAATACACTCACAACTCTTATCTAGCCCCTCGTCTTCTGCTCTCTTTCTGACTCTTGTCTCTCAGTGCTGCATTACTTCTATTTCTTTGGTGCTATTTTTTATATAATAACTTTTAATCTGTCAATTTAGGCTCACTAGCGCTATTATGGTTCGTTGTGAACCTTGATGCGGCAAGTGGTGCCCAGCGTGCCTTCACAGAACACATTGCGGGAATTTCCGAATATTACACATACGCTCTCTATAATATCAAGTAGACCAGACTGCACCTACAGTATATGGCAAAACTCCTCATCCAGGCACTAGTCATTTTGTGGCTTTGCAACTTCTCTGCTGCTGGTCTTCAGTTAACCAAAAACGCACACACTTCACCCCCTTTATCTCACTCCACTTCTTCTCTGTAGTTGAACCAATGACTGTATATAGGAATGGACAACATGGTGCCATTTACTCCCATTTTATGGTTTTTTTGGTCTAACTGGGAGTCGCCATTTTGTGAAAATTGGAGCCAGAGTCTGCGCAGTAGAGACCTTGGAGCCAGAGCATGGCCAGTAGATATGGCCAGTCAGACAGTGTGTCTACCTCTGACCCACCCTTATTGGTGATGGACATGGTAATTGCTTGTGTCAGGAGCACACATGCTGTGAAATACCTGGAGTGCAACTTAAATTGGCACATCAGCTAACGCAAAGTGGTAAGTACAGCATTATAAATGATTATGTAAAATACTAAATTTTAGTAGTATAATATTTGCTAGTGTATTGATTTTGCCATTGTCAGGAAAAGATGTCAGAGCTTTGAGCCATGACTGACTGATCTACCATTTACTAGCTAGCTGACATTACCCATCAAGTTAATCAGAGTAATGTACATATAAGTAGCTAATGTAAGTTACCAACTGAAAATATACTGAAAAACAGCAGTCAGCATTTACACTCAACACAACCTATTTTTTGAGGACATAAATTATTGCTCTCCATGATTTTCATCTAGCGCTGACACCTGCAGTAACTTACCCATCTGAATGGATTCTATTATTTTATTCTATTATCACTCTGTCGATGGAGTTCATTTAAAAAGGAGCAACTGACTAACCTTAACAAGCTACTTTGAGTGTTTGTGAAGGTCATACTGTCAATAAATTATGAAATTTAGCTAGTATTAACTGCCTTGGTTTATGCCACGATTTCATTCACATTGGTTTGCTAGTTATAATATCAGTACAATGAGCTAGCTTAGACATCAAAATGAGAAACTTACTGGAAAACAGCAAATAACTTCCCACTGAGGGTCTAAAACAGTTTACAAGAGCTTTATGTCGGGGCTGTCATGTCCAAAACTGTCAATCACCTCTTCAATCACGCCCTTTCATTCATTTACATTTATATTTACATTTATGGCATTTGGTAGACACCCTTATCCAGATCGACTTACAGAAGTGCTTTGAAGTCTCTACCAATAAATACGTTCTGATACAGGTACGCTAGGTTACACAGTAAGAATACCATCAGTCCAAAAACTCTGTTGGGGAGGTAATATAGTAAAAAGCACTCAGACAATACAAAGTGCTAATTTTAATACTTTAGGAAGAGATAAGTCTTTAGATGTCATATGAAGACTGCCAGTGACTCAGCTGTTCGGACATCTAAGGGAAGTTCATTCCACCACCTAGGTGCCAGAACAAAGAAGAGTTTTGATGCATGCCTTCCTTGTACCCTGAGAGATGGTGGGACCAGTCAAGCAGTGCTAGAGGATTCGAGGGAGTGTGGTGCAGTGCGGAATGTGATAAATGCTTTGAGGTAAATGGGTGCTGGTCCATTTATGGCTTTGTAGGCAAGCATCAGTGTTTAAAATCGGATGCGGGCAGCTACAGGAAGCCAGTGGAGGGAGCGTAGCAATGGGGTGGTGTGGGAGAACTTAGGAAGGTTGAAAACCAGTTGTGCAGCTGCATTCTGGGTCAGTTGCAGAGGCTGAATGGCTCTCAGAGGCAGACCTGCTGGGAGTGAGTTGCAGTAGTCCAGTCTCGAAATGACAAGGGACTGAACAAGCACCTGAGTGGCCTGTGTGGATAGAAATGGACGAATCCTTCTGATGTTATAAAGGAGAAATTGATATGAGTGTGTCAGATTAGGAATGTGAGAGGAAAAAGACAGTTGATTGTCCATGGTTACCCCAAGGTTGCATTCAGTAACCGAAGGTGAGATCAGAGAGTTGTCCAGGGAGATTGCAAGATCCTGATATGGGGCTGAATCACCTGGGATGAACAGCAGTTTACATTTGCTGGGATTAATTTTCAGCTGATGAGCTGTCATCCATGATGAGATGTCTGCCAGACATGCTGAGATCTGAGCAGAAACATGAGTGTCTGAGGGAGGGAAGGAGAGGACGGGTTTAGTGTCATCCGCATAGCAGTGGTATGAAAACCCATGTGAGGACATGACCACACCAAGAGATCGAGTATAGAGTTAGAACATAAGAGGACCAAGTACTGAGCCTTGTGGGACACCAGTAGAGAGTCAACGGGGAGCAGATGTGGATCCCCTCCATGTCACTTGATATGACCGACCTTCCAGGTAGGAAGCAAACCATTGCCATGCTGCACCACGATTTCCAAGACAGTATTCCCCGAAAATAAGTTGTGGAGATATAACTTAAAATGTAATTTTTGGTCTTATCCCATTCACTAATATGGGAATGGGTGAGATTAAAAATTGTACTACAGCCAGCCACTAGAGGGCCTCAAAAATATTTTGGAATAACATTGATTATCTTGTTACAGTGGCACCTGTCAAGGGGTGGGATATATTAGACAGCACGTGAACAGTCAGTTCTTGAAGTTGATGTGTTAGAAGCAGGAAAAATGGGCGAACCAGACTCATTGATGTGGGTGGGGAGCAAAGGCTAGCTTGCTGAAAAAGTTAATGCTGGCTATGATAGAAAGGTGTCAGAACACACAGTGCATCACAGCTTGCTGTGTATGGGGCTGTGTAGCCACAGGTCGGTCAGAGTGCTCATGCTGACCCCTGTCCACCGCCAAAAATGCCTACAAAGGGAACATGAGCATCAGAACTGGACCATGGAGCAGTGGAAGAAGGTGGCCTGGTGTGATGATTCACATTTCACATTTTTTTAACTCATGTGGATGGCCGGGTGCATGTGTATCGCTTACGTGGGGGAAGAGATGGCACTATGGGAAGAGGGCAAGCTGGCGGAAGCAGGGTGATGCTCTGGGCAACGTCCTGCTGGGAAACCTTGTGTCCTGGCATTCATGTGGATGTTACTTGACATGTATCACCTACCTAAACATTGTTGCAGAAGAAGTGCACCCCTTCATGGCAAAGGTATTCCCTAATGGCAGTGGCCTCTTTCAGCAGGCTAATTGTTTGTTGTCAGCAAAAATTGTTTAGGAACATGATAAAAATTGTTTGAGGAACATGACAAAGAGTTCAAGGTGTTGACTTGGCCTCCAAATTCCAGAGATCTAAATCTGATCAAGCATCTGTGAGATGTGCTGGACAAACAAGTCCGATCCATGGAAGTCCCACCTTGCAACTTTCAGGACTTAAAGGAGCTTAAAGGGGGACCCACACAATATTCGGCAGGTGGTTTTAATGTTATGGCTGATCAGTGTATATACAGTCATGGAGCTGAACACAATAAGTCCCTTGAAACCTGACTAGTAAGGGAACTTTCCCTTCTATATCGAGTCACTTGCCAGGGTCTATGTTTAAACTGTAGTGATTCTACAGTCTGAGGGTGACACTGCCACTGCGTTAGTACTAAGTCCATCACTTGTGGTTCTACTCTGTAGATTCTGTGAAGCCTGAAGGAATGCCTGGTAATGAAGCTCTTCTGATAGCACTTGAATGTAAATGTGTATCTTTAGGCAGTTTGGTTAGGTCGAATACAGTTTCTTCCTTCAGACTGGGAGGGCTTTGATGGAGATCAAAGTTTTCGTTGGAGAGCGGTTATCCAATAGTCCCTGTCTTGGAGGAGCTTTAATAGAAGCCAGATTAATACATGTTTATTTATACATATTTATAAATAACTCTGCCCATGTCAAGTTATCATATGTCAAAATTATTGTTGTATTATTATTATTATTATTATTAGTTGTAGTAGTAGTATCAGTAGTAGTAGTAGTATTCGGGGGCCTATTGTTGTTATTCTACCTTTTCTCATTAGGGTACCAAGCACCGAAGGCATGTAGGCACCCTATTATTAGTCTACCTTTTAGGGGGCCAAATTTTGAAGGTGCATAGGCACATTTTCCACTTCTTCTTCTTCTTCTTCTTCTGGCTAGGGTGTCTAAGGCAGCCCATAGCACTGTATGGTAAAAAGTTGTGAAATTTGGCACACTGATTGGGGAGGGTCTAAGGAACATTCTAATCAAAATTGGGCCAGATGCTACCAATGCTGTAGCGCCACCATCAGGTCAAATTTGGGCTTAATTTGGAAGTACGTTTATGGTAATAACTTTTGATTCGTGTGTCCAAAATTTAAAAGCCAGGCATCCCTGGATTTCCTGGGTCGAGACAAGTTCAACAAACATTATTTCCTAATTAGATTTTCCACCATCTGGAATTGTGTCAAAATGTTTTTTTTTTCACTAATCCTCCTATCAATTTTGTCCAATTGTCACCAAATTTGGTGTACATCACCTTCAGAGTAAGTCTCATAAAACATAGCAACATAATTTGATACTCCAAAAGGTTTGCCTGTAATGGGCCAACGAATTTGACATTGAGGCTGCCAAACAGGAAGTGAGGCTGTATCTCAGCAATGACTTCAGGCACTGACACAAAACTTGGTAGGCATCTTCAGGACCATGACCTGAGGCTACACAACAAATTTCGTGCTAGCGCCACCTACTGGTCAAATGTTACAATAACATGCTAAAATGCTTGCGTCTAACTGCCATTTTTGCTACTACTCCTCTAAATTTTGTCCAATCTACACCAAATTTCACTCAAAGCTGTTCAATGTGCTATTATACAGACAACACATGACTGACAGGGTTTATTGTCAAATAGCATTTTTATTGAGGAATTTTCTATTAAAAAAACACAATATAAGACAGATATAAGTTTGGTGCAGATATTTGCACAAAGTGGGAAAAAAAGGCCCAGACTGATGAGAAACAACATAAATAACTTTTTTTTTTTTAAATTGCAAGAAGAAAAAAATTTCAGGTCAGAGCAGTAGCAATCATAACCACTGGTCAAAGTAGCAACAGACAACACCACAGGTCACAGCAGTAGTGGCAGCTGCAGCAGCAATGCCGCCCTGCTGCATATTTGTTCATCTAGACCTTTCCTCCTACAGTCAGAGAATTCCACCACTGTCCGTAACTTTGGCTAAAGTTACGGTTCTGCTTTCCTTTGATTGCTTAGGCAACAATTGTAGCGCGTCTGTGAATGTGCGGCTCACCGAATCTGGTGTTTGGCCCCTGAAAATGCTGCTTGCAGCTTTAAATATTATTATTATTATTATTATTATTATTATTATTATCATGATTATTATTATTATTTCTGTGATGTACATGCCATAGAACTTGTGTCTAGGACATTAGAGACATGTGTCTAATAATGCAGTGAGATGCATATTTCGCCAGCCAATATATTACAAACCTGTGTCAAAATGTTACATATAAATTTGCTAATTCTCTGCATCACAATTTGTTCACTTACCAATAGAGTCATTCTCACATTGCCCCATTTTCTCACTGAAATTAATGTCCAGATCTTGCCCTGGGTCCTGTTCCAATGTCACATTGAAGCATGTGATTCTTTGCACACACACTGAGACCACTTCTTTTATTTATTTATTTATTTATTTATTACTTACTTACTTACTTACTTACGGGGTGGGGTGGGGGGGGGGTTTGCTTTGAAACAATATGCCCTATATATGACTTAAATCAATAAAGTTTACAGTATTTACTCTCACTTTTATCTAAGTATCTTTATAATATGTAATTTATGTCTTTATAATATATGTGTACTTCTTGTTCTACTTTTTTTTTGTTGTTCACACTTATAAAATTTGTTATTGGATATTTAAAGTCTTCTAGCTTTTTAAAGAGGCTCTATGTGGAGTGTTAATTCCATAAAGCACTCTTATTCATAATTATTCATTTATTGTTATAGATGCAAAGTTGCCAAATCAATAAATGTAAATGTCATATAAATGTATTTATCTTATGAAGGCAGAAATTTCAGTCCAATGGGAGTATTTTTTGTATATACTTAAACATATAACATAGAACATTTATTCAACCCTTACTTCCCTTTGGTTTGCTATAGCTTTTTAATTATATAATAGTAAAATACTACAGGGCATGCTGTTATAGAAAAATAATCAACAACAGGGTGTTTGACTATTTTCCTATAACAGCACATCCCTGTGTAGGGTTGGCGAGGTGGGTAAATTATTACTATTAACTTAAAAATCAAAATTATTATTAGTTTTTAATTATAATTCTATTAAATGGGGCACCAGACCAATGGACAATATAATCTCAGAATGAGATACAATGTGGTGATGGCTGCATCACCAAGTTACAGTATATTACAATGGAAAATATCAACAAATGTAGTGGATCTATTGGATAACAACTGGATAACTGAATGAAGCTGAATGGCAAACATACAAAGAGAGTGTACTGGATAATATTATGAAAAATGCATCTACATAATGAATGAAGCTACCCTACTATGCCAACATGGAAATAGTAGGTTGCACAGTGTTGCACAGTTCAGCAGGGATCTTGCTGAACATCTAGCCATGGAATGAAGTCTGCCTCTCTTGAGATTGTGGATGATGTCCTCTCAATCTGTGTGGTCAGATTTGAATGGGAATCACACAAGGTCCAGCCATAGCCTCGGTTGAGTCAACTTGTCCAGGGATCATGAACAAGGCCTTATGTCTCATTATGCACAATTCATTGCACTGAAGGTCCAAAGTTTCCTTGAGAGAAAGTCTTATCATCTATGACTTTGCAACCCCATGGAGCAGAGTGGCCTGGAGTCTTGTGTGTTGTAGACTGATGGCCATTCTTCTTGCTGGGCATCTTCCAGATAATCTCAAGTGAGCTATAAAGGGCAGTTTATGACTATCTCAGGCAGGCAGAAAGTGGAGTTTATATAAACAAGTAGTATCTTTTAGTACTCTAATACCTGGGTCCTGCTGACCCTGTGTCAAGATTTACAATATTTATAATATGATATAGCATTTTCTGAAGTTTGCTTTCATATTTCTTAAAAATGACAAAGTGGACTGACTTCATTATCCAATCAGCCAATGATGTGGCAGCAGCACAAGCACATGTCAGGAGCATCAGTTAATATTCACATTAAACATCAGAAAGGAGAAAAATGTGATCTCAGAGACTTTGACCTTGGCATGGTTGTTGTCTATGATAACTCTAATAAGCACTCTTTACAAACGTGGTGAGCAGAAAAGCATCTCAAAAAGCAAATACAACAAACTGTGAGGTGGATGGGCTATAACAGCAGAAGACCACATCAGGTTAAATTCATGTCAGCCAAGAAGAGGAATCTGAGGCTACAGTGGGCACTGGCTAACTGAACCTGGACAGTTGAAGACTAGAAGGGATTGGAAAAACATCATCTGGTGTATATTGTTATTAGGGGCTTCTTCTTCTTCTTCTTCTTCTTCTTCCTTGCTAAAATTGATCATGCAGACCAACCCATAGGTGCTACTGACATGAAAATTTGTCAGTACATAGTACTCCCTCCCACTACTCAGGCAAGAGAGATGAGCCTGATCGGCCTAATGGTAGCATTATACCAAAGCATTTTATGTTTTGGCTCGTATCTTGAATACCAGGTCAACAGTGAAAATTCTTTTTGTTGCTTATTCCTTGGGTTCTCACAAACAAGAAAAAGCTTCAAGAGCCATTTAGTGCCACCCACTTTGATTTTTAGCTAATTTGCATCATATGCAAAACATACTTTTGAGAACTTGTCCTAGGATTTTGTCCTATCTTCTTAATTTTGGTGTCAAACTACTCAGAAGAGTGTGACCCTCAATAATTATCAAAAACATGTTGACATTTGTAAACAATATGGCCACCAGATGTCAATTATTTCTAATGAGGTAGAGCCTAATTTATTCAAACAGCTTTAACTCATGATTATTTCCATGGATTTGCATGAAACTTGAAACTTATATACAGGACAAGATTCTGAGGTCACGTGCAAAGTTTGGGGTGTGGTCATGCATAACGGGCAGAGCTAAGGTCAGATAACTGTTTCTCATAACCATACACCCGATCGAGCTGAAACTTGGTATACTGCATCTCTATGCTAATCTGCAAGTGGATGTTTGATGATGACCTGGTTACTTGAAAAACATGGCTGCTATTGGCTAATCAGTTTTCAGCAGGGTAAACATTGAGCTATTGTCATGAAACTTCAAAGTATGGTCCCTCTAAGGACCCCCTAATAATTGATAGTCTCACTTAACTTGGCCTCTGGGGGGCACTATTCATGTTTTTGCACTTAAAAACAAGCATATCTTTCATGAAATAAGGGGTACAGTGAAACTTCTTTTTTCCCATTCTTTTCTTTTCCCATTCCCCAGTCTCCTTACCACATAAAAATCTGTCTTTTTGATCATTCGCCCACTCAAATTTTTTTTATTTTTTTTGATAATTTGCTTAATATGCAAAACCTCCTTTTGAGGACTTTTCACAGAATTTTTGTGAATTTTGGTGTCAAACTACTCAGCTGAGTGTGAACCTCAATAATTGTCAAAAACATGTTTACATTTCTAAACAATTTGGCCACCACATGTAAATCAATTCTAAAGAGGTGGAGCCTAAGTTACTTCAGGTATAAGACAGGGTTATCACTGACATATTGCCACCAGATTTGGTAGTTAGGTCCCATATCCAATTCCTTCTCAGGCACATGAAATGACCCATACCCACCAGAAGGGGGGGCACTATAATAAATGAATTTACCTTTTGGTTGTAATCTTCACAACTTTGAGGAATAAATTAATACTTGTTATATAAGCAGAATTCATAAGTCCTGCATGTTTTTGTCATATGGTTTAATTACCTTTGGCTGACATCCTTTCTGCTATTTTTAATTTACTGAAAAACTTTCTTTTTCAAACTAATCCTAGGCCGGTCATCTGATCAGCATAAAATATGACATGTAGCAAGTAGAGAGTTGGTGACAAAAGCATACTAAAACAATTTGGATTGACCAAACTCTTTGGCCACCACAAGTCAATGAAAGTTTAAGCAGTTGCATGTATGTACTAAAAGAGCTGTATCTTCTGAAAGTCATTGTATATATATGTAAAATATTAATACAATATTATATAATATTTTAAAAACAAAAGGAAAGTATGACACTGAAATCACTTGTCCGTACATAATACAGTCCTGAGAGCAGGCTGTGCAGGTGGTCAATAAGAATGACAGAGCAAAGCACGGGTACGTTGTCATCAACGGATAACGAATTTGGATTGGAAAATGGTCAGTTTAGTGCTAAGAAGCCAACTTCAGGCAAGTCAGATGTATGGGTATCATTTTCACACGTCATAGACACAGGTGGAAATCAACTACCCTTTGTGCGAGGTGATAAATGTGTAAAAGTTGTCAAGCAGCCAAGAGACTGGAACCTCTGGTTTAAGGCAACAGTAAACATATTCAAATAATACTGTATGTTGATAAGGCAAATAAAAACAACAAAAATCTTGTATACACTTGTATATTTGTTCCCCCCATCTCTCAGTCCATGGACATGTTTGTTCTTAGCAGGACAAAATTTGTGTTTAACACCCTGGTTTACAGTATATCCCAGTGAGCAAAGATATGTCTTTTGAACATCTTTGTTGCATGTTGAATGTCCCCTGAGGAGCCAGAACGAAAGTTTTTATGACGTCTTTTTATGATGTTTTCTGAACGTCCAGGACCTCTGTACAAGGTTAAAAATTAGTTCAAATGTGGTCATTGTGGACGTCTTTTCAACGTCTTATAACGTCAACTGCAGACTCATTTTAGACATCATTTATACTATTTTTGGACCAAATAAACAGTCTAACGCTGCATTCAATTAAAAGTCACTTTTATTTCAATGTAATTTTCATTTGTAGTGGATATTTGGAATGCTCGGCCGACTGTCTCTGTCTGAATCTTGCAGAAGATGATCCAGTCCTCTTTTTCGCCATATTTTCAAGTAAGCCATCTGTAAAACACAGACATCTACATAGGTTTGTGAATATTTTCTTATATTATGGCAGTTTTCCAAAGTAATGCCCGGTTATCTCCTAAGGCTAACTAAGACTGAAACCAACATTTAGTTAACGTTAGCTAGTTACCATGAGGGGGCAATTAAGCTAGCACAGATGGTAACGCTACCTAGCCACAGCAGGTTGAAGATGGTTTGCAAAAAAAGACAAAAAAGCTAACACTAAGCAAATTCATAAACATAACATTAACTTAGCTGACCTTACCTTAGGTGTGTTCTACTAGCTCGATGAGTTCACACTTTTGCCTTGTTGCAACATGGTCCTTGTAAGAGCAGTACATCACATGTATTGCAAGCAGCGAGGCTCATGGATGTGAGTCGCTGCCCGATCTGGGTAGCAGATCCGGCAACACCACTTGGACAAATGCAGAACTGCAGTAAAAGTTTGTTATAGTTATGATTATGATTACATTTGCTAATGATTATTTTGGACGGTGTTGCGTGGCTGTCTGTCGTAGCATAGCATTTTGTTTTCAATTCAATTCAATTCAAAGAGGATTTATTGTCATGAAAGTTTCAGGAACAATAGCCAAAGCATCAAACAATTTGTCTAAATATTGGGACAGTACACAATAACAGCAATATGAACATTATGCTATGACAGGCAACGACGCACTGCAGCTGACAGTGACAACTTTTGAATTGAACTGACAATTCATATAACGTTTCTGCTATCTCTCTGATAGGCCTGTTTTGTTTTTTCAGCCTAATGATGGCCTCCTATACTTGCATTGCCACTTCTTTGGACCATATATTGAGAGTTCCCATGAACAGCTACCAAATGCAAATTCAACACTCCTTGATTTGTCATGAAATAATGAGGAAACAGGCCAGACCTGGCCATGAAACTGCTTATCAGTCAATTGTCCAATTACTTTTGAGGCTGTGAAAATGGAGGGACTCTGTAAAAAATGGCTGTATTTCCTAAATGGTTAATGCAATATTTCTGTTAAACCTCTTGAATTAAAGCTGGATTACATCTTGATTGCTTCATTTCAAATCCCTTGTGGTGGTGTACAGGGGCAAAATTATGAAAATTGTGTCCAAATACTTATTGACTCGACTGTATGTACTTAATAATCTTTATATAGTACACCCCTCTTGTAACAAAACTCACTGGCACTCACCTTTCATCAGGTCCACCTAACATATAAGCCGTATAAATATTCACTAGCTATTTACTGAATATTTACTAGATTATTGAGTAATATTTACTAAATTATTGTCCAATTTGTTGCATTGCACTGTTTATCTGCCAGCCCTGCCTAACCTGTCCATCAATGGAAAGAATTTGAGCAGATATTATTTAGGTGGTGCTTCCTTCTCAGCACAGTGGTACTGCCATCTAGTGGATTTTATATTTACTACATAGTAACGTGACAATTAATTAATATGGCATTTTCAGTGTTAAAATGACAAACTCTCTTGCAACTTTAAAGCAAGAAAGGTTGATTGGACTTTAAACTGCATTATTAAATAGTTATAGCATCAATACCACTGAATAAGAAGAAGAAGAAGAAGAGTTTGATATTATTTGCAAATTTCCATTAAGAACTTAACTCACTCTAACTCATGTAACCTGGTCAGGGTCATAGTGGGGGAACCCAGTCCATCACAAGGCACCACACGAATACTTTCACACACACTCATTCACATCTAGGGGCAACTTATCATAGCCAGTCCACCTACCAGCATGTTTTTGGGAGATGTGGAGGAAAGCAGAGCACCCGGAGGAAACCCACATCGACATAGGGAGGACACGTGAAACTCCACACAGGCAGCCACTCTGCTGCCATTAGTATCTTAAACAATTTATTAAATTCAATTAACTGTGTTATAACACAAAGGAAGAAAAAGGCCAACAGGAAGATTTGAATGTCTAGCCACAGAGACAAATACCACTACCACTGCACCATTGTCAATTATTACCCTTCTCATCGTGAACTACGCTTCTCAGTACGCGTTGCAGCTCTCAGCGCATATTGCAGCTGTCGGTGCTACGGTACTACTTCTGGGTTTTCTGCATGTTTATTTCTATGGCCATGTGTGTTTTGGTTTGGTTCATGTCTTGTGTGTCAGGATTGCTCTCACCTGTTTTCATTTCTTCCCTTGATTGGTCTGTGTATTTAATCCCTCGTTTCTTTGTTCTGGTGCGAAGTCTTATCAAGTGTATTGTGCATTTCTGAGGCTTGTTTCTCATTCTCTAGTTCTTGTCCATAGTTTTCTGATCAATGCTTGTGTACCTGGTTTATGATTATGGATTTTCCTTGGATGATGATGCCTGCCAGTGTTTTGACCCCTGATATGAACTTTGTGAACTTTATGAACAATGATTCCTGGTTTGCCCTAATTAATAAAGAGCACGCTGAGTTTAAGTGCTTGCGCCCTGCATCTTCACCTCACCACATGTTACAGAAGGATTCGCTTATGAACCCAGTCCGGCCGAACATAGCCAAAGCTAGTCCGGCCAAACATGAGCTGCTGCATGGAAGGGAAGGCTGGAGATGAAGGAGAAATGAAGGCTCCAGCCAAGCTCAAGCCAGAGGCTGACGGCGTGGCCTCGCCAGCCAAGCTCACACCAGGGGCCAACGGGACAGCCTCCCATGCCACGCTCAAGCGTATTTCAGTCCAGGGATGTTGTCTTTTTGACCACCATTAATGTCACTTTAGTTATTTTCAAAGTGAATATTGTTGCTAAAATACATACTTCAAGCTATAGTCTTCAAAAAATCCAACGGGGGCAATGTCCCTAGGAGACTGGGACTCATGACCTTGGTATTTAAAAAATCCTGGCTATGACCTTGTGTTTATTGCATTATTTTCCATATTGTATGCTTTCAGATACACTATATGGTCAAAGGTATCTGACCATCACACCCATATGTGGGCCCTCCCCCAACTGTTGCTACTAAGTTGGAAGCACACAACTGTCTGCAATGTCTTTGTATGCTTTAACATTAAGATTTCCTTTCACTGGAACTAATGGGTGTGATGTCTACACACTTTTGGCCATATAGTGTATATTAGCTTCAGAGCTTGAAACTCCTCCCACACCTAGCAGGTAAAATATTCTAACCATCAAAAGCCATTATTTATTCATAACAGTCATATAATCATATATATTAACATAGACATATTTATTAACAGTCATATAATACACACAATGCATGAACGCCATCCACAAAAGGATGTAAAAATCAAAATCATTTTTTTGTTCTTTTTCTAACAATGACTTTGGTATATATATATACAACTACTGGACAGTGGAAAAAGACCAGGTGACTTTTTTTTTTAGATCTTGAACTGTCCAGTTTCAATGAGCCTGTGCCCATTATGGCCTCAGATTCCTGTGCTTGGCTGACAGGATTGGACCCCAATGTGGTCTTGTGCTGTTGTAGCCCTTCCACCTTTAGGTTTGATGTTTTGTGCATGCTAAGATGCTTTTCTGATCACCATAGATGGAAAGAGTGATTATTTGAATTGCTATATCCTTCCTGGCAGCTTGAACCATTCTGGCCATTTTCCTCTGACCTCTCTTATCATCATCGTGTTTCTGTTATTTTTCTTTTATTTTTTCACAAACTTAGCATAGTTTTCATAGTCTGTGCATGTTAATTCTGTTCCAAGATTGTGATAAAGTTAACTTGATCACTGAAACTTTCAATTAATAAATCTCTAATAGACTTTAACTTCCATGTCTGCTTCAAAAACACCACTATATCATCCCCATACCAAAGAGAAATGAGGTGGAATGCCTTAATGACTATCGCCTGGTTGTACTGAAGTACTTCGAAAGGCAGGCACTTGGGCAAATTGAAAGCATCATCCCAGATACAACTCACCTTCTCCAGTTTGCATACAGCTTCAATGGGTCTACTGAAGATGCTACATCCCTCATGCTTCACAACACTTCATAACATAAAGGAATTTATGATCAAACTAAAAATTTCATCTGAAACTGCCATGAAGATAACATTCCACTAAATCCACCACCTAGGAGGAAAAACAAAAACCCAATGAATACCCACAACTGACCATTGCAGAAGTAGAATATTACAAACACAAGGAAATTATAATAAGCTTAGAGTAATGAAAATAAATGAGTTCGACATTAATGATCAGTTTCCATGGAAAATACTGAACGCATGGAAAAAAAACTGCTCACCATCAGAAAAAAGGTGATAAACAAAGGAAAGAGAGCATTTATATCTGTAGATAAACTGCTTATTGATGGACAGATAGACTGGGTTAAAAATGTGACCCCTTGATTATATTAGAATAACTTGTACATGTGTCCCACTGCCTCTCTATTATACTTGAAGAACCCAGATTCAGAATATATCAGCATCTTCCTCAGCAATGTCAATATACCAAAATTAACTAAGGAACAAGCCACAAAAGCATTAGTGACGTTGCACACTCGTATTGGTTGATAAGGCTTGTCGCAGACAGCATTCCAATTCATTCCAAAGGTGTTCAGTGGGGTTGAGGTGAGGGTTCTGTGCATGTCACAGTAACATGTCAACACCAAACATGTCTTTATGGAGCTCACTTTATACATAGGAGCATTGTCATGCTGGAACAGACTTGGGCCCCTTAGCTCCAGTGAAGGGAAATCTTGATGCTACAACATGCAAAGACATTCTAGACAATTATGTGCTTCCAATTTTGTGGCAACAATTTGAAGAAGACTCATATGGGCGTGATGGTCAGGTATCAACATACCATTGGCCATATAGTGTATCTCACACACTATGCCTTACTACCATGAAAACTAATTAATATGATGTTGAATTTGGGCATCATACAAACATTTTAGTATTTATACAGTATTCCCTGGGACAAAGTGAAACAGGGTTATTACTAGGTTTGTGCAATATCGATTTTTGCCAGATTGCAATTTTTTTATTTTAAAATATTCTGTGAAATGATTTCATTGTCCAGAACTGTTAGCCTAAAAAAGACAGGAAAATGAGCATTTCCACCATCTCAGCTTTAAAGAGAGGAGGAAAGTTGTAACAGTCAAGAACAACAAACAAATATGACAAGGCAGTGAAAGTGTGCACGGAAGAGTCTTGACACTGCTGAGACATGCTCGGAACCATAAGACACCACTATGAGCCAAAGCAAATAGCTAAAATACCTGGTGCTAGACTATTGCTCAAAGATCTAGGCTAAGGTATTTATCATGACTGGGGCTTATGTACATCCTGCTGGTACATGTCATAGCACTGGCCTTTTGCACACACAATTCTTCTGCTGCATGATGGACAGAAGTTATCTGAACATATACAATACGTCTGGTTCATAAGCCCTGTTCAACACAACGGAGTTTTCTGAGCAAATCTGATCCAAAGGTATCAGCAGTGGCACATCACAGCACGGCAAGAAGGTTTTCAAAGTTAATATCATGCAGGGCAGGAGTGAAAGAAGTTATTTTGTGTCCAACAGATATTATTTATCCTGAATGGGTAGAATGTGAACATTGCAGCAAGAACATTTCCACAAGGCATGAACGGGGATTGAACCCGTGATCTTCGGTTTACGAGACCGACGCCTTTCCACTTGGCCATCATGCCCGAGTGGTAGTTTCCTGGGTGACATAAAAGGTTAACAGCAAAACGTTATTTTGTGCCAAACAAATGTTATTTATCGCCCCACGGGGAGAAAGAAAACATGAGAGCAACTGGCTTCTTCAAGGCATGAATGCGGAGTGACCCCTTGAAATTTGGTTTCCAAGACTGACTCCTTCGCACTTGGCCATCATGCCTGAGCAGGGGTCCTTTTCAGACAAAATTCTTTGGCTGCATGATGAGATGCACATTGGAACACTGCATTTGCTCTGGTTGGTCTCAGATTGAAAGGTGCCAAATGCAATAAGCGCATAACAAAACTACATCACCACAAGCAGTCTCTGAATTTTGTCTGCTTGGCATTGCTTACATTGTTTTTAAATGCTATAAAGGCCTCCTTTGGAGATGCACATTGGAACACTGCATTTGCTCTGTTGGTCTCAAATTGAAAGGCACCAAATGCAAGAAGGGCAAAAGAAAATTACTTCAACAATAGCAGCAGAGACTGCTTGGTATTGCTTACATTGTTTTTAAATGCTATAAAGGCCTTATTTGGACATGCACATTGGAACACTGCATTTGCTCTATTGGTCTCAAATTGAAAGGCACCAAATGCAATGAGGGCATAAGAAAACTACCTCACCAATAGCAGCAGTGATTACTGGGACCTTGCTTGCACTTTTTCAATGCTACAAAGGCCACTTTTGGAGATGCTGGGGTTTGAACCCAGGACCGCATACATGCAAAGCATGTGCTCTACCACTGAGCCACATCCCCTATACCAGGCAGCCTGGCAGGGATGAACAAAGTTAACAGCAGTCATACAGGATGACAACCAAATAGATCAACAAACAACTAAGACATGGCAGTGTACCCAGAACCATAAGACACCACTATGACCCTAAGCAAGCAGTGAAAATACCTGTTGCTCCTCTATCGGTCAAAGAGCTAGGCTAAGACATGACTGGGTCTTACGTGCTTCCTGCTGGTACATGCCATATCACTGGCCTTTTGCACACAAAATTCTTCAGCTGCATGATGGACAGACGTTTTCTGAGCATTAATTTCTGGTTCATGACCCCTCTTCAACACAACTGACTTACCTGATCCAATCTGATCCAAAAGCAAGTGATTATCCGATGAGATAACTTGAAACAATGATCAGTATGCTGACGAGGAACAGCTAAACAGGGGGCATCAATGTAACATAAGGAAGCTTAGACATGGACTCTCTCCAGAGCCCTTGGCTGTTGAGTTTGCAGCAGTGGTCCGCTGCAATGCTGCACATTGAAACACTGCGTTTGTTCTGTTGGTCTCAACTTGAAAGGCGCCAAAAGCAGTAAAGGCGTAACAGAACACTTTATCACTGACACCAGCCCCACTACTGGGAGTTGCACTATTTTTCAATGCTATAAAGGCCTCCTTTGGAGATGCTGGGGTTTGAATCCAGGACCTCACACAACCAAAGCATGCACGCTACCACTGAGCTACATCCCCTAAACAAGGCTACCTACCCCAGATGAACAAAGTTAAAAGCAAGAAGTTATTTTGTGTTGAACTAATGTTATTTACTGCCCCATGGGGAAAATGAGAAGATCAGAGCAACTGGCTTCTGCAAGGCATCATGGCATCATGGCAAGGCATCAAGGCATCATGCCTGAGCAGGGGTCCACTGGATGACATACAGTCTAACAGAACAACAAACAAATTCGGCTGCATGATGGATGGACATTGTCTGAGCATTTACTTCTGGTTCATGGCCCCTGTTCAACACAACTGATTTACCTGATCCAATCTGATCCAAAGGCATCGGCACTGACACATCCCTGCACAGCAAGGTTTTCAAAATCTGGTGATTATCTGGTGAGATAACTTGAAACAATGGTCAGTATGCTGACAAGGAACAGCTAAACAGCAGGCGTCAATGTAACATAAGGCAGCTTAGACATTGATGTTCTCAACAGCACTTGGCTGTTGAGTTTCCAGCAGTGCTCTGCTGCAGTGCTGCACATTGAAACACTGTGTTTTCTGGTCTCAAATTGAAAGGCGCCAAAAGCAATAAGGGCGTAAGAGAACTACTTCATCACTAGCAGCAGAGACAGTTGGGACATTGCTTACACTGTTTTTCAGGAGTATAAAGTCTTCCTCTGGAGATGCACATTGGAACATAGCATTTGCTCTGCTGGTCTCAAATTGAAAGGTGCCAAATGCAATAAGGGCATAACAAAACTACTTCACCACTAGCAGCAAACACTGCCTGGCCTTGCTTACACTGTTTTTCAATGTTATAAAGGTCTCCTTTGGAGATGCACATTGGAACACTGCATTTGCTCGGTTGGTCTCAAATTGAAAGGCACCAAATGCAATAAGGGCATAAGAAAATTACTTCAACAATAGAAGCAGAGACTGCTTGGCATTGCTTACATTGTTCTTAAATGCTATAAAGGCCTTATTTGGACATGCACATTGGAACACTGCATTTGCTCTGTTGGTCTCAAATTGAAAGGCACCAAATGCAATAAGGGTATAAGAAAACTACTTCACCACTAGCTGCAAACACTGCCTGGCCTTGCTTACATTGTTTTTCAATGTTATAAAGGCCTCCTTTGGAGATGCACATTGGAACACTGCATTTGCTATGTTGGTCTCAAATTGAAAGGCTCCAAATGCAAGAAGTGCATAACAGAACTACTTCAGCTGCACTGTTTTTTTAACACTATTGAGGCCTCCTTTGAAGATGCTGGGGTTTGAACCCAGAATCTCATACATGAAAAAGCATATGCTATACCACTGAGCTACATCCCCAAGACCCAAGCCAGCTAACATAGATGAACAAAGTTAACAGCAAGAAGTTATTTTGTGTCAAACAACTGTCATTTAACAGGTTGTTGTCTTTCTTGTCCTAGTTTCTAGTGTACTATTTCTCTTGCTTTTCTAGTAGCGCCTGCACGTCTGCAATCAATATAGCCAATTGGTTTGGGTCATGTAACTGTGGGGTTTGGTAGGGATCAACAGTGAAACTGTAAAAAATATCCTGCAGAGAATGTGGTCAGTAGCTACTGGTCCATTATCAAGCTTCAATGCTCTAGTTGCAGAGGGGATAACCATCCCTGTAACACTGTCACAGCCTACTGATTTCAGAGATGTCACTGGGCTCCCCCAGCAAAATTTTGCTTTAGAGGCTTGATCACACCCTGTTCTGATACCTCCTTTGTGTTTTGGGGATGGTACAGCAGCACCAAAGTGTCCCCACTGAATCCTGTGTAGCTATTTCAATCCACTATTGCAGTCTTTGAAATAATATGCTTGTGCATACGAGTGCTTAATGGCAATATGTTGTGTCATGTGTTTTACTCTCATCTCAGAGAGAAGGAGGCAATCACTGAAAGTTTCCTAGGTCTGTACACCAAAGATCTGTCCACGTACCAAGCAGCTGGTGCAGCATGTTTATACCAGGTTTAGTTAATGGCATTTGAGATATTTTAGGTGATGTGACATGTTGTCACCATGTTGCCATGGCTCCCATACCTTCACATGCTGTCTGTAAGATCTCTGTATCCATTGCATCTTGTGCTGTGGCATTATTTCCATAAGCGCAAATAGCAAGTATGCTGTTGTACTGGTGATACACCTTACACTCACCAGTGTATTATATATGTGTTACAAACCAGCATATCAGCTCTTTTATATACAGCGGAGTTTTATGCACAAACATTTATCAGAATGTACTATTAATGAGGCAACTGGTCTCTCCACCAGAAGCATTAGTCTCATGCCTAGGGTTTCTGCATGCTCTTACAGCCTGTATGACTGCTCTGTCATTTCTTGAATGGGTATAAGAGCATAATCGGTTGATTATGATTACGGATTATGGAATAGCCCAGGCACTTGCATGGGCAGATATACTACAAAATGCATTAGCCACTTGTCCAGTTGTCTTGGGTTGAGGATCCAACTTTAATTTTTACCAAGGTGGCTTTAACACCAGTCTATAGAGCATTCAATGCAGCTGCTGTGCTTTATACTCCTGCTTTATATAGTCTGCTTCGATGACAAGCTACCAGCACTCTATGCCAAAGACTGCCTCAAGTACAGATCAGCTGCCACTGAAACACATCAGGGTTTGTCTGTGTATGCAAGGAGGTGATACTAAGCTCACTCAGGCTCTATATTTCACTGCACTGTTGCATTTTCATTAACAGCATTTGGCCTGTATGGTTAGGCAGGTCTCAATAAGTGCCTGTGGCAGGTGTTCAGCTCCCAAACAATTTGGACATTGATGATGTCCATTGTCCAACTCCACCAGGGGTTGGGGGAACAAATAGCTCACCCTGCTGTTCTGAAATACACAAGTGGTATAATTTTATGCTGTAATTGTATGGGCTTTTCAAGATTTTTAGATTAGTTACTCTCTGTCTGTAGTCAGTAATGACATGTATTAGAACTATCATTCTGTAGATGTTGGCTAACAATAATAAGATTAGCAAAGAATCAAAGAATTAGAATGCTATACACATTGACTAAAACATGACAGATAGGGACATGCCCTATATTGTAAATGTCATGTATTTATAATTTTTGGACTTTAGAACCTTTGACTTTTGTAAGTAAGGCCCAAACACTGTCTGTCTGTCTTATAACAAGCTAAATACTTAATAGTTGTTATTTTCAAGTACGCATGTGTATTACCTTAGTGCACTTCAAGCATTGATCTGTATCTGTTTGGCATGTGCACAGTGTAGAAAGACAGATCACTAAATTGACACCTGTCAGAAAAAAAGACCTAAAACAAATAACATACAATCACTGATATTTTGAGCTTATACAAGTTTCTGGAACTGTAGCTGAAGAATGATAATATAAAACATGCATACGCACAAGTGGGCAAGGGAAATTTTTACAGTTACTAACTAATTCAGAAACACAAGATGAAGACATGACAAAAGATATTAGATCTAAATTAAAAAAGCTAAATTAAATTAAAATAAAGCTCAATTGAAATGGCAGATGGCCCCAGTATAATTTTGGATTATTTGAATTTCAAGTGTTGATATGCCTATTTAATATTTAGGCTTATTTGTCAGCTGGCAGCTCTCTGTGTTGACTTGGAATGATTAGGTTGTTATCTGGCAAGAATACAATATGTGAACTATTTGACAGTGTGCGTCATCATCTCTTTTCTTCATATGTGGATTTCCTTGACAAAAAGCCTGTTAGTGCTCTCTTGTGTCAACTTTTGTGACAGATGTTATGCAGGGGCTGGATTCTAAAAGCACTAAACAAAACCCACTTGCACCTTTAAATTTTGCCAGCAGCAACCTGAGCCAGTGGCAATGAGCTGCTGTTGTTACTGCTGTGACACTTTATTGCACTTTTACCTGTGTGCAACACCACATTTAATCAAAGGCAACTGTAGAGTTCAATTTCCCATCTCATCCAGAAGAGTCCTGGGAAATTTTGCAATGTAAAGTTTCTTACATTCTTACAAAAAGTTAAAAAGTGACAGTGTAATGTAATGCAACAGTTTCAATCCATGACTATCAACACACCAAAGGCTACATAGTTCACACTCACATTAAATAGATCAAATCACTGGTTACAGGTGTACTTGATTCATAAGGATTATATAATTAAAAGTCACATGATACATAGGATGAAACAAAATCTAAAACAAAATAAAAGATCTAGAGCTTCACTAAGAGCACTAAGAGGTTTTCAAAACTACTGTAGATAGACAAGGCTCCAGCTTGAAGGAGATACTTTTCAGTGTTGTTACATCTGTGATTAGGAAATATACAGTAAATTCCACAAAAACCTTTTTTCAAAGACACTCACTTCATGTCAACATTACACATAGGGAAGGTCTTTAAAGGACTCTATCACAAGGGGGAAGTCCCACACAAGGTCCTGTGCTGGGTGCGGGTGTCTCACCCCATTTACAACGGCAGTAATAAACCTATGGAACCTTAGAGAGATGCCATTCATAGTGCTATCGTGTACTATGCTGGCTGCCACACCTTAAGGATGGATAGGGAATTGCTGTTATTTAGAAGTCCCTGGTGATAGGTCAAAATTCTAGAAACTGAACAATGCACAGCATCCAGCTGATAAGGTAAACACTGTTTGTAGAACAACATCCACTTTTAGGCAAGACCTGTGTGCTAGTGGGTCTTGCATTAAGTGTCTCCTGGACTGCTAGATCACCGTGTCAAACCTGGGATAGCAGATCTATTGTTGCCTCAGAACAAACAAAAATTATTCAGAGTACAATTTAAGTAAGGAAGCCTAAATCTTTGTGGAATGTAACTGGTTGTGCTCAGATACTAATAGAACTGTTATTAAAGGCAGGCACACATCAGACTTATAGACAGTGCTAGTATTAAATGCGAAGCATAAATATGTGGTGCTCTACAAGCGTGTAGTAAGAGTGAAAAGGTTTTTGGCCTTTTCCGATTAGATTAGATCTAGATTGTTGAAATAAAAATAATTAATAACAATTCACTAAACATTTAATAATAAACAATACTCAATTCACTTGTACCTGTTTCTTGGTTAGATTTTAAAATGAGGTTATTTAAACAAATTGTTGGCAAATTTTAGCATACAATGTTTGGCAGTGTATGGTTTTTCTTGCTAACGTGTCTGCTGCACCATTACCCAGCCCTAGTGGATGCGTTATTCTCAGTTAGACCAGTCATGGGTGCACCCACCTGAGGAGAGTTTGTGCTCAATGTGAGGCTGCCCTAGTGGGTAATACAGTTGACTGTCACAATGAGGCCTGAGCAGAACCACAAACTGTGGTATGTGAGAACCGGCAAGAAGAATTCAGGGGCAAATGGACCACCCTCAATTACAGCTGATTGATGTGTTCTACCTTACGCCACAGGCCACAGGCCACAGGCCCGCTGCCTGTCAGGGAGGTGTCCCATATCCTCAGCATGCCAGTGATCAGGCTCCATTCACAGAGAAAAGGACAGGAATACCTGCCATTCTAGTAAGCCTTGGGGGATTCTCTGATTTGCCTGCTGTCTGCACATAGCAGCCTGGCTGATTCTTACTAGCATGCATAATACTATCCACCACACACAGGAGTGATGGGGTGGCTAGCATTTTCAATGAATCTAGCTTCAGGCTGAACAACTGTGAGTTCATTGTGAGTCAGGGCACCACTGTGTGAAAGAGAAGAGTGGATGTGTTCTGGATGACTTTCTCCCTAGACAGGGTTCACAGAAGACAGTCATCCAAGTCTGGCAGTCTCCTGATGCCAGTGACCTTCAGAGGAGTCAAGGCCACCTGAATACATCTTGAAAACACTTGTGGTGTGAGGGAGAGGTCAACAGACAGCTTTTGTGATTGGGATGTCTGCCCTTGAACTCAAACCTTAAGAAGCGTTTTTGTTGCAGGCCAATGGGAACATGAAAATGGACATGACGTGTGGCTGCACGACGTCACTCTTGGCATATGAAAAATGAGTATCTTTAGGAACTGGGCCAAGCCTTTATGATCTAAAATTAGACAGAAACTTCCATACATTTTTGAACAAGAAAATATGTTGAATAGAACTGCAGGGTCTACCTTTGCTATCACACCTCTGGGCAAGAGGAACAACCTTCTAATCTGTGGCCCTGAGTCCAAAAAAAAGCTGTGGGCCAGTGGCAGAAATGTAGTTGTGTCACTGTTATCATGACTCATATGGTCTGTTTTAGTCACTGTCCACTGAGCAATGATTTTGGCTGTAAAACACTCTATTGCAGGCAGACACTATTTAGAGCCCTCCCCACAGGTAATTGAGGGGCACTCTTGCCAGAGGTCTGAGGGTGTGACTCCCCCTGCCGCAGGGCTGACTGGTCTCTTGTAGGAATTGGAAAACAGAACAAATGTGTGGTGTCCTAAAGGAGGAGGAGGATCAGTGGACAGGACAGTTAATGATAGGGTTGACAAGGTCACAGTGTTCACCCTAAGTTGGTTTTAAGTATTTTAAAATACTGCTATTGCTACCAAGATCTTCTTTCATAGCAAATGTTTGGAATTAAATCTCATTAAAAACATTTCTGCAAACAAAGGTAAAGTGTAAGTGCATACAGTGTGTCTATGATGTAAAGAACCATTTCTATTGTACGATATATACACAAGTCAAGGGATTTTTTTAAGCCAATGACTCAGCTCTTTGGACAGCCAGGGGAAGTTCATTCCACTACCTGGGTGTCAGAACAGAGCAGAGTCTTAAAGCAGGTCTTCCTTGTACCTTGAGAGATGGTGGGTCAAATCGAGCCCTGCTAGAGGCTCAAAGAGAACTTGGTGCAGAGTGGGTGTGATAAGTTCCTAATGGTAGGCACTGGTCCATTTTTGGCTTTGTAGGCAAGCATCAGTTTTTTAAAGTTGATGTGGGCAACTACAGGTAGCCAGTGGAGGGAACGCAGCAATAGGGTGAACTTGGGGAAATTGAAAACAAGTCTTCCAGCTGCATTGTGAATCAGTTGCAAGGGTTGGATGGCACTACTACAGTACAAACAGGTACTACTCAGCAATTATTACATTCACTATATTGTCTGGTACAATCAGATCCTGAGCTGTAGCAATCCCCCTAGCCCTCATCAGTCACACCCTGGGCACTTCTTCTTTTTCTGTGATGAAATAGAGTAGTTTGTTGGCAGATGCCTAATTTTAATCTTCTTGAATGCACAGTAGTAACTGCTCTAACTGTATCCAGCTTAGAGAACAAGTGTGTTAAGCCAATGTTGAAAGTGCCTAGTCCAGCAAAATGTACACTCTAGTAGTAAAATACACAAATGCTAGACCTTCTAGAGCCAGAAAAATGTTCATCTTAAATATAAAGACTGAGATAGCTCATGTTTTATTCAACAAAAATACTAAACCCTCTCAATCCACTTTTTCAGTTTGAAGACTTTGCAGCTCTATATATAGAGGTGTTTTCTCATCTCAAGCTTTAGCCTTGGGGAGTGCAGTTTGTTGCAGTAAAGAGAGCTGTGCAATGGTCTGTGCATGTGTGAAATAACGTCCACATGACTGCTGATGAAAATCTGCCTAGAGGGAAAAGCCTTGTTTCATTAGAGGGTAAAGCCTGAATGACTTGACTAGAAAACATTTCTCTGTTTCCTATATCTCACCTTTCACTGTCAATGCAGCCTTATGGTTATGGACATGGTTGTGGTCTCTGCAAAACTGGAATGCCTTCCTTTAATTGATTGCTCTTCACTGGGTGTTTCAACATAAAGTAATAGCTTCTTAAAAACAAAAACAAAACGATAAATTCATAAGCTCGTGCTAAACTAATCCCTTTGCTAGGCACCTGACTGTAATGTAGCATGGGCTAGACATTTTCTACATTGGCTGATATATTTTTAAAATATTAACCCTCTGGCACAGAGAAAGGGAAAAGAAGAAAACAAGCACAAAGCAGAGGCAGTGCTATACTGAGCATGACATTCTTACTTCTGTTATTAATAATTATTCAATGCACCAATTAATGTTTTATGCAAATGAATATTAGCAATTACATGACCTGAAGATACAGTGCTAGAATGTAAGTATTTTTGCCCATATCACAGTAATGTTAAAGTCTACTAGGACTTAGTTTGGTGCTGGCTAGCTTGCTCTTGTCTTATAAAGTAGTTATGTTGTTTCACCCATGGCCTCCATAGCTTACACAGAATGGTGCAAAAAAAAAAAAAAAAAAAACATTCAGTGAGTGGAGGTTTTGCGGCTGGAAACACTTTGCTGATGAGAGAGGTCAGAGGAGAATGGCCAGAGTGTTTCAAGCTGACAGGAAGGCCGCAGTAACTCAAATAACCGCTCTTTACAACTCTGGTGAGCATAAAAGCATCTCAGAACACACAACATGTCGAACATTGAGGTGGATTTGGTTTTGCACCGTTCTGTGAAAACTCTAAAGACTGCTGTGTGTGAAAATGCAAGGAGAGTAGTTCAGCAGTTTCTGAAATACTCAAACCAGTCCATCTGGCACCAACAACCATGCAACGGTCAAAGTCAGTGAGATCAAATTTTCTCCCATTTCGATGTTTGATGTGAACATTAACTGAAACTCTTGACCTGTATCTGTATGATTTTATGCATTGCACTCCTGCCACATTGCATGAATGATCAGGTGTACAGGTGTACCTCTTAAAGTGGTCGGTAATTGTATATTCTTTAAATCTTTTTATTAGATAAATTTTTACGTTTGTAATTGTACAATGCAAAATTGCATTTTTTGGGGGGGGGGTTAACGTAGCCAAAATAATATGGAAAATTGTAATAATTAATGCAAAATTAATCTGCGTGTATTTGGACCAATATCCTGTCTCCAATCAGTAATCATACAATTTTGATTGTATGATACATTATTTGTTTGTTATTGATTGTTATTGATTGTTATTGATACATCATTTATGATGCTTCGCGTGTTCATCTTATATTTGTGTAGTTACTAGTCATCTAACGCATATCTACATCCTCTTCCTCCATCTCACGGGCAAAAGCGTGTGCATGAAGCGCGCGCGTGTGTAGTGGTGGATGCGCGTCAGCTGCGCGTGCTCATGTCTCGCTCCCGCCTCCTCCAGCTCACGCGCTCAGCACCAGCTCAGACTCAGAACGAGAGGATGATGGCGGAAGACGAGCATCCTCTTTGAGTCCGCGATTTGTTTATTATTATTATTTTTTTATTTTGACGTATACTACGCAGAACCGTAAAAACTCGAGCTCTTCGGTCGGTTTAAGTAATTAAAAAAAAAAAGGCAATGGGGAACGAAGCCAGCCTCGAAGGCGGGGAAGGAGGCTCTGTGCTCGGGGTGGCGGGAGCTCCAGGTTCCGTTTCAGCATCACCGGGCTCTGGACAGCATATCAAGCCTGTGAATGGCGCTGCGGCTGGTGGTGGAGCTGCTATGGGAACTGGGACGGGGGTGAACAGGTAAAGTGCGAAACATACACTGCTGACGTTATAACCCGTTATAACAGCCGAGGTGAGCCTGGCAAATCTGCAAAAAAAAAAAAAAAAAAAAAAATCTTCGCACATTTGTGTATGATGCTGCTGTTGATTAAAAAGGCCTGGGCATGGTCGAAAGGCATAATATTCGTGTGTAGGTTTAGGTTAATCGAAGTGCCTCGTCCTTGTCTTCCGCTCTCTCCAGTGAATTACGCTCGCGCAACGCCCTCAGTCGTCGTGTATATGCGCGCGTGTGTGTGTGGGTGTGTGCGTGCGTGTGTCTGTGTGCATGTGTATCTATATGTCTATGGGTGTTTGTGTGCGCGCGCGCACGCGCACGTGCGTATGCTTTGCATGCCATTCATATTCTCTCTGCACGCTGCGGTGGACGGTATTGCTGTGTACGCTTTCTCATAACGGTTACGCTCCTTGTGAAAGATGTGAAAACCGTTTTTAGGATGAAAGGAATGACACACACCGTCCAAATGCGGTGAAACATTTCCCGCAGGAGGATATATGTGATGCTGACGCGCTGGTTGTAGTGTGCATTAGTGTGTGTGTGTGTGCGTGTGTGTGTGCGTGTGCGTGCGTGAATGAGAAGTGCTTGCTGTGTCGCCGTGCGTAGCATCAGCGTTATTCCACTGGGCATCCTGATTTCGTTGTCAAAACCGTACATCCTTCTGATGTATGCAATAATACATCCGAAACGTACATCAGTGGTTTATTGAAGTGCTTTTGTCATGCACTGCTGTGAACACAGTAGCTCATTTCCCATGTGGATGAATGCAATGTAGGCCTAATTAAAACATTTACAATTTCTCACTAAAATGTTGACCCTTTGTGTTTTCTCCCATAATTGATCAGGGATGTTTTTGAGACTCCACATGCATTACATAAGAGCCTTTGCAGAGCCCTGAGTGCATAGCTGCACAAACAGCTATACGCGAATGAACGTAGTTATCATCAACATCTAGGCGTGGATCGGAGAGGAACAGCTGAAAAGCCTCTTCTGTTAAATGGTAACAACACCGGAAAAAATGATGCGTGTGAACGAGCAAGATATTGTGCAGCGTGTTCGCTCGCTCTCCTCCTCTTTCTGTGTGCGAGCCCGCGCGTCATCTGCCCATCCTCCCATTCAGGTGCGACTTGAACATTTGTTTCAACACCTGGCCTGTTCCGGTAATGAGAACAAGTCGCTGCGCATGGAGGGGTTCAAAGGTTGCGTTTAAAATATAAAATCTGCATATTGTACACTGCATACGGCACCAGCATGTCATACTGTACGCTGCAAATACATCATAGTAGTATACAGGGAAGTACGCAGCAAGAGAAGAGTATTTTTTGGTATGCTGCATCTGACTGCCAGTTCACTTGTGGATGCTGTTGCCCCAGAATTATCTCATGTGTTTAGTTACTGTTACCCAGAATGCATTTAGTGGTTAAAACAAAAAAATGAGGTGAGGAGGTGATGGAGATGGCAGTCAAAAAGCTACTGCACACCCATGGCCTTGTTTATTTATTTACTGTATACACACGCACACACACACACACACACACACACACAGACCAATCAGCCATAACATTAATACCACCTGCCTAATATTGTGTAGGTCCCCCTTGTGCCGCCAAAACAGCTCTGACCCGTCACTCCACAAGACCACTTTGTTAACTTTGCACAATGCTGCTATTTGCATTTCTTAATTTAGATGCTAAGCTGCATTTCGTTGATGAGTACCTGTACTGTGTACCTGTACAAAGCCAAACAGTTAAAAGGACTTCAGTAAAGAATTACACAATCAATAAAAAGTGAATAATATAATAGATAAAACTGAAAATGTTCATGTTAAATGTAGATTATGTCTACATTAATAGAACAAATCTTTTTTTTTTTTTTGTTGAAAATTTGTAATTTGACATTGCTGGGCAGATTGAGAGAAAACTACATCAGGATACTGGACACAGTTTGCAGTTCATGTGCGTTTTATTCTCAATCCTGACCACATGTAAGTAATGACTCCTGACTGCCCCTAGTAATCAGACCATGATTGTGTTGAGAAGAGGATCATGGCTGTTCATCATTCTAGCCCAGGGTGTGTGTGACAGAGCGAGGAAGAGTGAGTGTGGAAAGTGTAGAATGTGTTCTAGTGTACACATTAGATTGATAGAGAAATGCCTGGTTCCATCCTGACAGCAACTGAATTAAGCGACAGTTATTATTTCTGACAAAAAAGCATTTGATTAATTCAGCTCTCACAAATGGGCCTGGCATTTGATAATGATGCACTCCCCCTTCACTAATATACCATGTAGCCTGCAGCACCACAAACCAAGTGAGCCATGAAAAGGAGCAGAGCTTTATTTCTTTACTCCCTGAATAAGATTCATCTTTCCTCAGCGGTTGCTGAAACTGCCTGGGCTGCTTCCGGCATAGCTTTGCATCTACTAACAGTGCACAAGGAAAATGCACCTATTGTGTGTTTTTGAGTGTAGTCGTGTAATGCTGACCTTCTGACAGCAGAGATTCTGGGTTTGGGCAGTGAAGCATGTAATGCGACATGAAAAAGCTGAGAGGTTCTTTAAATGTGACTGATGACGGCATTTGTTTTATTACTAGTCCCACTGGTTGTACTATGTGAAAGCACAGTATACTGTTCACTGTGCTGTTTTTTGGTCATTTGCCAAGTCCGTCCCACTAGCTAGCTGTCCTCTACCATAAGACAGCTCCTGACCGGGAAGGGTGAGGGCTATCACGTGCTTCTTCCAAGATATGCGAAGCCAATCACTGCGTCTTTCCGAACTGCTGTTGATGTTACATTGCAGGGTAGCTGAACACAGAGGGAAGTGCTAACTGCCCTCTTCAGCCTACATGAGCTCACAGACGCCCACGATTGGTTAGTGTTACTCTGACAGTGAAGAGCGTAATGCCTCCCTCCCACCTAGAGAGCATAACCAATTTTGTTCTCTTGGACTCCAAACGAGAGCTGTCTGTAGCATCATCAGGATTTGACCTGACCATGTCCTGAAGATAGGGTGGATACTTTTTTGGGGTGCCCCTAACCACTGTGCGTCTAGTATTTCTAGTATCGTGGAATTCATTTGTGACCCTCTGATTATTTTGCCATGCATTCATAACTTGATATTATGTGCAATATGAGTACAATACATATGTGCAATATGAGTACTTTGTGCAATATGCCTATTTTACTTGGACTGTGCGATAGGCTATATCAACTTTATTTTTACCCTTGTTGTCTGATTGAAAACATATACACAAGAAACAAAAATAAAAATCTGAAATAACAGAATTTAGACACATTTCAGCTTAGAAATAAAAAAAGAGTGTTTTAAGGTCAACAGTGTACATGTTCATATTTTAATGGACAGCAAACATGGACAATTTCTTATGACTGATTCCAATGAGTCATGGTTAATTCACAAGTATTTCTTTATATTCCTAAAACTATGTACATGTTTTGACATTAGCAGAGACCAGTATTACTGCATTCTATCAAAACCAGCATGTGCACTGCATGTATATTGGTATCTTTATTGCCACGCTATGCTAATATTTGACGTGTGCAAATCAGTAGGTTTCAGTACAACTGTGAATCACATACCTGTGAGTTAAAAAACTGTATACTGGGAAAACATTTATCTAAAAAATTGCATTATACTTTGCATGCCTGTACCTTACAACTGTTTTACCAGTAGTTTGTCTAAATGTTATTTTTGCGACAACTTATTACATTTACCTGTTGCTGTTGTCTGTTCCACCTAAGTTTGAGGACAGTTAACATTGGAGTAGATTGCTATTTTTTGGGTTTTAAAGTCCAAGGGAGTGAATCCAGTAGGGTAAAATAAGGATAATCATGTGGTAAAAACTGTACAAAGCATGTTAGTCTATGATGGAAAGTTATAGATGGAAATTCACTGCCCTTATATCTCTGTAAGGATTACATTACATAATCTTGCATCTGTTTTAAAGTAGTCTATAGCATCAGTACATCTTACTCAGTATGTACTTTAGTAGTGATCTAATTTTCAAAGGCATTACTTGACACAGTACTTGACCATAAGTACTAATGGCTTTCAGATGAAGAAGCAGGGGTCCGTTTATAGAATTTTTTTGTTATGAATAATGCATTAAATATTTACCTTAATAATGTACACTATATGGCCAAAAGGTTGTGGACACCTGACTATCACACCCACGTGTGCGTTTTGACCTCCACTTTTCTGGGAAGGATTTCCACTAGATTTTGTAATGTGGCTATAGGGATTTGTGACCATTCAGCTACAAGAACATTAATGAGGTCAGGCAGTGATTTTGAGTGAGAAGGCCTGGGCCACACTTGGCATTCCAGTTCATTCCAAAGGAGTTTAGTGGGTTTGATGTCAGTGTCGAGGCCACTCGAGTTCTTCCACACCAACCTTGGCAAACCATGTCTTCATGGACCTTGCTTTGTGCACAGGGGCATTGTCATGCTGGAACATGTTTGGTCTAGGCCTGTTAGTTCCAGTGAAGGGAAATTGTAATGCTACAACATACAAAGACATCCTACACAATTGTGTGCTTCCAACTTTGTGGCAGCAATTTGGGGAAGGCCCACATATGGGTGTGACGATCAAATGTCCACTAACCTTTGGCCATATATTGTATTGAATATTATCTTATCTGAAGTGTAACCTTGCGTAATCCAAATTGACAGGATGAAAATGTTTTAGGAAAAATACAAGCTCAACAAGTTAAACATATTACCAAAATACTCGAGTTTTAGAGCTCTACCTGAGCGTATGCTAAATGCTGCGGTATTGGTGTTAACTATACACCCCCTTTATAATGGTATCACACAGCTGC
>CM040461.1:19760160-19812436 GCA_022758105.1 Pangasianodon gigas
TGCAAGTATGAATTCAGTATTGCTTGCCCATATTGCTCTTATAGGCAATATGTTAAGGTTGCTGTTTTGTAGTACTGGATAGAACAACAATGTAACACAGGTCGTTCTCAAAAATGCGTTTAGATCCCAATTTACTGTAAAAACCAGTGACTGTATATATGGGTCGACATCCAAACAGGGATTCAAAAGTGAAGCCAAAATGTCTCTGTGGCCCTCTAGTGGCTGGCTGCAGTTCAATTTTTAACCCCGGCCCATTCCCATGTTAATAAAGGGGATAGGACACAAGCTTACATTTTAAGACACATCTCCACAATTTTAATTTTGGGAATAGTGACCTCGATATCTCTTATTTCTTATCATAAATGTGTTTTATAATAATTATTTGATGATAAATAAAAGGGTGTGGTTTATGAGGTGATTGACAGTTTATGGTTGAGATAGAAATGAACATGCTTGCACTTTCCTGAAGCTCTTAATGAGATTACAGCCCAGCTAACTCCATTTAACATCTTTAAAACTTTGTAGATTTACAGTGTTGACAGCTTTGACAATTCTAGAGCAAAGCCATGCCTTGTTCTTCCGTTAACTGTTCTAACAGATACTCAGCGGAGAGTTCATTATTTCCAGTATGTTGCTCATTTTGATGTTTATCCTAGCTCCTGAGTGAAGTGATAGCATAAACCAAGGCAGCTAACACTAGCTAAATCTCATAACAATTTACAATTTTACAATTTAGCTAACACTCAAAGTAGCTTGGTAAGGTTAGCCAGTCACTCCTTTTTAAATGAACTCCACTGAGAGCAGAGCATAAAAGAGCGCACTTCTAAAATCTTTTCCTGGTAATAGTAAAATCAATATACATGCAAAAATGATACAACTACAATTTAGCATTTTACATAATAATTAATAATGCTGTACTTGCCACTTTAAGTTAGCCAATGTGCTCTCTTACGTGCATGCTTCCAACATGAACAAGTATCATGTCCATCACTGATATGGGCGGGCGAGAGGCGGACTCACTTTCCAACTGGGCGTATTTACTGCACATGCTCTGGCTCCAATTTTCACAAGATGGCGATTCCCCTTTCAACTGAAAAGGCTTAAAAATCCACGCCATGGGAATGAATGGTGCCATGGTGTCCACTCATATATACAGTCATTGGTAAAAACATGCAAACTTGACAACAACTGCCAAAAAACATGCAAGCTGATTTACTAACAGGGTCTACTGAGATTTTGTTTTGTTTGTCTTGAATGGATATGCAATTCGGGGCATTTCTAACTTGAAGTGCAAAATATAGTGCAGAGTTAATACAAATCAATTAATTTAGCACCCACAATTTACTAAAGCTGAAAGTCAGTTCAGGGATGGTAATTGTATACGCAGAATAATAGGTCTGGAGACCATGTATTAAATCTTTGTCAAGATTATGCCTCAGTGTATGAGAATGATAGAAGACAAAAACAGACTGTAATATAATTGACTTAATTCTGTAACCACAGAAATGTTCTCACCTTACATGCCAGCATCATTTAAATAGAGACTGTTTCATTCCCACATAGCCTAGTCTATGAGCAGTCTTATTCTCTTACTTCTCTTACATTCTTAGTTTGCAGTCATACTGTAATTTGTACAGTTTTTCAACGTACACCATATGGCCAAAAGTATGTGGACACCTGAGTATTGAATATCCCATTCCAAAACCATGGGCGTTAATATTGAGTTGGTCCCCTTGCTGTTATAATAGCCACACGCTTCTGGGAAGACTTTCTTAGAAATTTTGGAACGTGGCTGTGGGAATTTGTGTCCATTCAGCCACAAGAGCACAAGAGGTTGCGCACTGGTCTCATGCAAGGAAGGCCTGGCACGAAGTTGGTGTGCCAATTCACCCCAGAGGTGTTCAGTGGGGTTGAGGTCAGAGCTCTGTGCAGGCCACTTGAGTTCTTCCACACCAACCTTGGTAAACCATGTCTTCATGGACCTTGCTTTGTGCACATTGTCATGCTGGAACAGGTTTGGGCCCCTTTGTTCCAGTGAAGGGAAATCTTAATGCTACAACATACAAAGACATTCTAGACAATTTTGTGTTTCCAACTTAGTGGCAACAGTTTGGGGAAGGCCCTCATATTGGTGTGATGGTTTGGTGTTTCATATGACGTAACACTGTATAATCATGGCCATTTTGAGGACTGAACAGGAGACTGACTGCATCAATGTTATTGTGTCTATACTATATTGATAATTAACAGCCATAATACACTTCACTATAGGTAATACATCTTCAACAAGCAGCAGTGCGACAGATCCTACCTGTCATACTGCCTCACAGCTATGTTTCCTAGCTAGCTACATTATGGTACAACTACATTACGGTTTATCTCAGCAGCAAGTCTTGCTCACATTAGCAAAAGTTAGTTCGATATCGACTTACCCTCCCTGTAATGATAAAGATAATAATGCACGAGGGGATAAATTCTAATATAACACAGATTAAAGGCTGTGAGACTATATGACCTGCCATAAAAGGAGTAAAAAAACCTCTTTAGCTGGGTAACATTGCTATGAGGCAGCATGACAGGTAGGATCTGCTATATTGCTGCTAATTGAAGATGTATTGCATATACTGAAGTGTGTTATGGTTGTTAATTATTAGTATAAATGAAAATAAATATAATATAGCACAGACACAATAACATTGATGCAGTCAGTCTCCTATTCAGTCCTCAAAATGGCCGTGATTATACAGTGTTACGTCACATGAAACACAATGATAGAGTCCTGCAAGGAACTTGATCTTATTTAAAAATGGGTGATGTGATTGGATTTTGTTTAATTTCACACAATCTTTTTATCTATCAATTATGTACACGACAATAAACTTTAAACTTGAAACACAAATAAAATTATGAGCTCTAAGAACGACCCAGGCCCTACACTTCCTCTTTGTAACTTTTCACACAAATTCAGTTGAATAGTTGCTAATGTGCAGGTGTGAGCTCATGTTGCTGGTGCAGCACGGGTGTATACCCTGCAGATATGATAGGGTAAACACCTACCTAACTTTGTTCTCAAAAGCTAGAATTCATACCTTATTATTAGAGCTTATTAGAATGTAAACTCTTAAGAATAATGTCAAACTTTAGAAGGCGTAGATTCTGGTCCAACAGCTTCATGAGAGTTATTAATTTAGAGTGGCCGAGTGTGCTTTTTCTCATAATGTAGTACATGTATGTATCATTTTAAACACCTAAAAATAAGCAATTTGTTCACATGTATAACATTCAAGTGTTTAATGAGATGTGTATGTGTTGTTTTTCTCCTCTAACAGCAATACGTGTTAGAATGAAATCTACTAAGAACACCAAACACCAGCATGGGACACCCTATAAGACACAGAAAATTGTCCAGACTAATCCAGACTAAATGTCAAAAGATAACAATTTGTTTTGTGGGTAAATGTATAGCAGTATAGATAAATAAAAAGACCTAAGTTAAAAAAAAAAAAACACCATAAAGCAACAGAACATCTGAATGTGTGCATGTGGAAAGTTGCTCTTTTGACCTGATTACAGTGCCCACGCTGAACATCACCAAAAGCCTGCTGAATGCATTAAGCACAGAATAGAAGCATGTGCCTATTTTTCTGCTCTTTTCTATTCTCTCAGGGAGATGTAAATGATAAAAAGGTGCGGCAAGGTTCCTGAGTGGCTGATAGATGTCTCATGGTAAGGGCTTTTGTTGCAGATGAATCAGAGATGCAGGATGAGGGCTGTTTTCTGTTGAGTCACTCTCTGACACGCACATTGGAGATGTGTTAGCGTTATAGGCTAACAGCTGCTTGCAGTGAGCTCTCAATAAAACATTAATTTGCCTTATTTGGGACAGTGTGTTATAGTAAGTAATTTATGACCCAGAACAAACACATTTTAATATTAGATGGTTGTATTGATTATGTAACAGTGTCCCAAATAGTTGTCCATGTCACTTTAGGAAGGTGACGTTGTAGCACATTGATGTAATATCATTACTAGCATAGAAATCTATATACCGCATTAGCTACTGTTGCAAACTGAGTTCATGTGTAAGCACTCCCAAACCTGATAAAACTGGCTGTAACTCCCTTTATATTCATCTTTATTTTCACAAACTTTACTTTGTGACAGATATTAAAATTAAGGCAGGAAAACAATATAGGCAAAATTATGAAAAAATTAGAAAAAGTTAAAGGTATAAGCGAATTGAGAAATGTTTAGTTTACATATAATGCTAGCCTAATAATAACAAATCTGACCAGAAATCAGACTAGAGTAATAACAAGATTACATAAAATGAAGTTTATAAAAGTATAAACTTCATGTAAAAATTCCTTTACAACGTTAGTAATTACAACATTATCACATTATAAATTGATTTACTAATATAATGCTAGATAAATCTAACAAAACAGATAAACTGTGACAAACACAGACAATAAACACAAACTACTTGAATAAATAAACAGCACTCAATCGCACATCTAACTACAAATCCATTTACAATACTACGCTTCACATGACCTACCAAATATTAAGAACATTAGGTAGGAATTGAAGTCAAGTTAAAGAACAGCTAAACAGTTATAAACACTAAACTCATGGCGCCAGCCTGCCTTAAATCCTGCATATATCATAAAATTAAAACATACATATTGTCCAAGCTTTCTCCTGAAGAAAGTATTTCCCTGTTCTCTTCATTTTTTCAATGATTTTTACATCTAAATGCTGCAAAGTGTGCCAGCATTTTCACAAAAATTGTGGATGCTCTAAACCCAGTTTAACGTAATGGAGACATCTGTCTCTCCCACTGAAAAGGCAGCACCTTTGTCTGGGTTTCTTATACTTTCTTATATCTATGATTACTAGTGCTAGCTTGTTACTGAAAAAAGCAACTCCTGCATGGTGCTGCACAGTGACAGTATCAGCCCCAGTGCACACAAAATCTGGGGGCATTTCACTCTATGTAATCATATTACATGTTTGTCACTGACAGACTGCATGAATCTACAGTCTGGGCTAGAAATATATCAGCTCCAGTGTCACTTTTGCAAACTATTTTTCTTTTTATCATTTGTGGTACTCTTGTGTTGTTTCCACAAAAATAAAAAATAATACACCTTAACATTTGTTACCAGTATATAGTCTGACGTGGATGCCAAAAATGAAACCTTACACTGATGTCTTTTGATCATTGAAAGACATGGGGAGCTTAGCCCAGCTAGCCCATTTATACAAGCCGTCCTGCTGCTGCAGTCAGTAGTGTGCCTATAGTGATGTCCTTTGTTTTTACAGTAAGTCTATATATAAAAAACACCGCTACAGACACATGTGTGCATTAAAAAAACTCAGACAACCTCCCAGATAAGTGGGGGAGAAAAATGCTTACTTTTAATTGCAACCTTAAGAACTGAACTTAAGACTTCTTTGTTCACTTAAACTAAATTAAGACATAAAAAGCACAAAATAAAAAGAGATTTCATTGAAATGGACTGGTACTTATGTGGATTTGGTTTCATTTAAAGAAGTGACTGCTGCTTCAGGAGAATGACTGCCAAAACCTGTAGTTATTTATATCATGGTAGCTTGGATACACAGTGTGGTCCTTTGAGATACGCACAAACACACTGTCACACACATGGAACACACAAACAGGTAAATTTGACGTATTTGAAAATTCTAGAACAATAAGATATCAAAGTGAATCAAATACCATTAATATTTCAATGTACTTTTATATTAACAAGGTAACAGATCCATAGGGGAAAATATAGTCTATATATTCTCTTCTTGTAGCTGGCATGAAGAGATGGAATGAATTAACAACTGTATATCAGTGATTCATGTGTAGCAACTGGAATACTTACATTAATTTCTTTCTCTCTCTCTTGCTGTCTCTCTCTCTCCCCCTTTTTATTTCAGGCTGGCTGGAGCTCCTACATCACCGAAAACAGGCTATGGCTCTAGTGGTGGCGTAGGGGTGGGTGGTGGCGGCTTGGGCATGGGTAGCATGGGAGGAATGCCAGGACGAGGAGACACCTACAGACTGGCCACCCATGAGAGCCCAAGACCGTCTCCAACCCCTCAATCTCAGAATCAGGCAACATCCCAGGGCATGGGGACTGACCAAGGTCCTGGACAGCATGCCTCCAGACGGAACCTCCAGGTGGACTTCAGCAGTGGCGGCAATGTAGGGCGATCAGGTCGATCTCCATCGGTGTCTCCTGATCGGGGCAGTGCTCCCAGCTCACCCTACTCAGTGCCCCAGATAGCACCCATGCCCAGCAGTAAACTGTGCCCAATCTGCAACACCACAGAGCTGACCAATGCTGACAGAGCACCCAATTTCAACAAGTGCACCCAGTGTCGCACCACTGTGTGCAACCAGTGTGGCTTCAACCCCAACCCACACCTCACAGAGGTAAACATTATTCCCCAGCTAACGGTAGAAGATAGTGATCTAAAACTCTCTAGAACTTGTTTACACTTGGTTGTTTTTATGTGTCTTGTATCTGGATTGTATGTTGATAATAACCACATGCATTTACACCTCTATTTATATAAGTCCATTTAGCTGATATACCTGATTATTTGATTTCTTTTTACATCAGAAGAGAGACCAATAGTAAACAGAAACATTACATATAATTATCTGTTTAAGTACAATGCTGATTAAAGGCAGTGAAACGTGCTGCTGGCATCACAGGTGTGAACATGCAGTGAATATTTAATATGCAACAACATATTACTGCAACAGCATATTACTGTCATGATAGCGAACTACATCACCCATCAGCCCCAGCACGTCACATGTTTTCTATCACTTGCACCTGTCTCTCGTTTCATCAGCATCTGATGTCAATCTTCCGTTGTTGTCATATTCATGTGTTGTCATAAATTCCACAGTCCCGTTTATTGTTTGAATGTTTTCGCCTAGTATTCTCTGTTCTCGTTCTGGTTCTTGTTTTCATTGTTTTGGTTTTCTGAAGGCACTTTACATAAATAAAATCTGCACTTGCATCCGCCGCCTCTACAATATCATGACCTAAATCTTGACCTACCATGGATTCAGCAAATATGCTTAGGTGCATGTGGGCCCAAGGTGAGCAAATCCAGGAGAACCAGAGGCAGTTCGACAGGATCAAGGCCCTTCTGGACCAACTCATGGCTGGGCACGATGCCATGTGCCTCCTCAGGGAATTCTTTGGGGAAGGGGCTCCTGACCTGGCTGGAGCCGCCTCCCACCCTCCCTGCCCCACTTCAGATGTCGCTGTGTCTCCTTGCTCCACTGAGGATGTCCCCCTACCCCTCCATGCAGAGGACCCCATTACAGCTCACGTGGGCATCACTCTGTCTCCCTGTTCTACCTCAGACGTCACTACACCACCTGGGTCCACTTTGGACGTTGCTCCGCCTTCTTACTCTGCTGAGGATGTCGCTCTGCCTCCTTGGTCCACTGAGGATGTCGCTCCATGTCCTGGCTCAGCTGAGGACGTCGCTCCGCCTCCTTGCTCCGCTGAGGACGTTGCACTGCCTCCTTGCTTCGCTGAGGATATCGCTCCTCCCCCCTTCTTTGCGGTGTACGTCACTCCCCCCTCTTGCTACACGGAGGACATTGCTCGCCCCTCTTGCTTCGTGGAGAACGACACTCCCCCCTCCCCCTCTGGCCTCCCGGAGGACATTGCTCTCCCCTCGGGCTCCGCGGAGGACATCGCTCCCTCCTCTGGCTTCGTGGAGAACGTCGCTCCCCCTCTGGGTCCACCTTGGACTTTGCTCCCCCCTCTGGCTTCGTGGTGGCCGTCACTCCATTCTCGTTCTCTGCCTTGGATGTCAGGCAAACTCTTAGCCATGTGGAAGAGATTGCTCTGCCTCACCGCCTTGTGGAGGATGTCATGCTTCCTTCCAGCTACACTAAGGGTATCGCTCCTTAGAAACTTTGTTTGCCTAAGGGCCCTTATCATTGTAGAAATTTCTTGCAATGACTATCCAAGACCGTCCACCTCTTGACTTCTTGCACCGGGGGCCCTGTCATGAGAGCGCCAAAGGGGTGCTGAACTACATTACCCATCAGACCCAGCACATCACATGTCTTCTATCACTTGCACCTGTGTCTCGTTTCACCCTGATGAACACCACTATATAAGTTCCTGTGTTTCAGCTCCTTATTGTCAAGCTTCTGTTGTCATATTTGTCGTGTGTTCCACAGTCCCATTTATTGATTGAATGTTTTCTCCTAGTATTCTCTGTTCTCATTCTGGTTCTTGTTTTCACTGTTTTGGTTTTCTGATGGCACTTTACTTAAATAATCTGCACTTGCATCCACCTCTATGGTATCATGACAATTACCATGGTAATTTTGAGATCAAGACATAATTTCAATATTTAAAATAATGATTTTATCTTGTCTTCAAGTGACAGCCTTATGCAAATTAAATACTCAATTATATTAACTTGTACATGCAATTGTCAATCCTGAAGTGACTTTCAGGCTGCAGTAAATTACACTGTGGGTGTTATTTGCATTCATACTGTCCTGACACTGCATTAGTAGGTAAAAATGCCCTAGATTTCATATTCAGTAAGGCAAACGTGCAAAGCAGACAAGCTGTATTGTTTTGCTAATTTGCAATATGCACCCCCCGCCCTTTTTTTTCCACAGGTATCATGTTTTTACACATACGCCAATCAGCCATAACATTAAAACCACCTGCCTAATATTGTGTAGGTCCCCCTTGTGCCACCAAAACAACTCTGACCCATCGAGGCATGGACTCCACAAGCCCTCTGAAAGTGTGTTGTGGTATCTGGCACCAAGATATTAGCAGCAAATCCTTTAAGTACTGTAAGTTGCGAGGTGTGGCCTCCATGGATCGGACTTGTTTTCCCAATACATCCCACAGGTGCTCGATTGGATTGAGATCTGGGGAATTTGGAGACCAAGTCAACACCTTGAACTCTTTGTCATGTTCCTCAAACCATTCCTGAACAATTTTAGCAGTGGGGCAGGGTGCATATCCTGCTGAAAGAGGCCACTGCTATTAGGGAATACGTTTGCCATGAAGGGGGTTACTTGGTCTGCAGCAATGCTTAGGTAGGTGGTACATGTCAAATTAACATCCACATGAATGCCAGGACCCAAGGTTTCCCAGCAGAACATTACCAAGAGCATCACACTGGCTCCGCTGGCTTGCCTTCTTACCATAGTGCATCCTGGTGCCCTCTCTTCCCCAGGTAAGTGACGCACATGCACCAGGCTGTCCACATGATGTAAAAGAAAACGTGATTCATCAGACCAGGCCACATTCTTCCATTGCTCCGTGGTCCAGTTCTGATGCTCATGTGCCCTTTGTAGGCACTTTTGCCGATGGACAGGGGTCGGCATGGGCAGTCTGACCAGTCTGTGGCTACACAGCCCCACACACAAGCTGCGATGCACTTGTGTTCTGACACATTTCTATCATATCCAGCATTAACTTTTTCAGCAATTTGTGCTACAGAAACTCTTCTGTGGGATCAGACCAGACGGGCTAGCCTTCGCTCCCCACATGCATCAGTGAGCCTTGGGCACCCATGAGCCTGTTGCCGGGTCATTGGTTGTCCTTCCTTGGACCACTCGCTCAGATCCTTACACTTGCCTATTTTTCCTGCTTCCAACACATCAGCTTTGAGAACTGACTCTTCACTTGCTGCCAAATTTATCCCACTCCTTGACAAGTGCCATTGTAACGAGATAATCAATGTTATTCACATCACCTGTCAGTGGATTTAATGTTATGGCTGATCGGTGTATAACCTTTTAGTAAATCAGAGCCTAGAATAAATAACTGGTGAACTAGGATGTAAGGAACAAGAACCATGAAAGCTTATTAATGTAACTGCATATGCTGGAGTTATTGATAAATTCTATAGAGTCGCTATAGTATTGATGAATTGCAAATCCATAGTTAATTTTGGAACTTGCAGCTTATAACGTGTGTGAATGTGTTTCATGTGACATTTTAATTATTCACACAATCAGTTAATGGGTTTACAGATTACCATTTTATGTACACAGTTTTGACAATTCACCTCTCTGAAGCCATTCATTTGTATTAAGCCCTTAAAAATTTACAGTAGTGAGATGTTTCACTTAGAACCCATTATGTTATAGTCAGGTGTGTGAATGTGTGTGAATGTGTGTGCAGTTGTGTCCTGGGATGGTTTAGCACCCCGTCCAGGGTGATTCCGCCTTGTGCCCTGAGTTTCCTGGGATAGGCTCCAGGTGCCCCCACGACCCTATGTAGGATAAGCGGTATGGAAAATGGATGGATAGATGTTATAGTCAGGTACTTTGGCAGTTTAACCAGTGAGTCTTAAACATTGCTTAGAAGTTGCATATAAAGTTGTACATATTAGTATTCAGAGGTGTTTGTACTTGCAAAATTTGTAAAAGTTTGTAACAGTAACAGTTGCAGATTTTAGATTTGATTATGTATTTTTAATTGATAAAATTATAATTTCATCATTGCATTTACATTCAACTACTTTTGATGGGAAGAACTCTATAGGAAGGAACCAGTAATACTCCAGCATGTGGTTTCATAATTACAAATCCATAAGAATTAAGGTGAGCCTACATTTCTAAGTCATTAATGGTTAAGGTAAGGATTAACTATTGGGGTGATATATTAAAAATGTATTTGTATCAAATGCAACAAAATTGCTGTTGCTTGTTACACTTTCCACAAATTGAGAAGTATGACCAGGTTGTCAAGATAAGAACAGAGGACAGTTCCATGTAAAGGATGCCACCAATGGCCATGAAGGTTTTCCAACAAGTTCCTATCAGCAAAGCTCAGTTAAATGGATGGGCATAAACTTCCATTGTGCCCTTTAGTAATGATGTTTTCTCCAATCAATGCTAGAACTCTACAGTCTGGAAGACAACAATATCCTTTTCAAGTTTCCATTCCAAGTTAGAATGTGCTGGATTTAAGGCAAGAAGCAAAGTAATGGCTAATTAATTTTCTTATTAAGAAGGGATTCCCTCCCAAATTTAGTATTTTACTTTCTTGCAATATTTAAGGCCGTAGTTTTTCCATGCCCATGTGGTGTCTTGAGACAAGGTCACATTACATGAGCCCACATGCCTGAATGTACTTTTGCTGGAGATTGATGCTGGTGTTAGGCTTGTCACAGAGGGTAAATAAGAGTAGTGATAGTGCTGTTTTTATGTGAGGTGCATGTGTGTGCTTGAGTGTGTCTAATAATGAAATTTGATACCCAGCTTCATTTAAAGTAAGCTGACCTGTGCATACTGTGTGTGTTTGTGTGTGTGTGTGTGTGTGTGTTTGGGGAGTAATGTCTTCCAATGATGTGACAGAATTTCTATTAATTTGCCCAGTGTGCTCAGGTGTGAAGTGAAGAAATGCCAAGGGGGAAGCTAAAAAATTAGAGAGGAAGAGATTTATGGACATTTACTAGGGATGGCCATAGAATGAACAAGAAAAAAGAGATTGCCAAGGCATAAGGCTTTTATAATAAAGGCAGAAAATAGTGAAAGAGGAGTAACCCTTGTATGTTATCACTGTGTGGATTTCCTCCAGTTTCACTGGTTTCTTCCACCTCCCAAAAACAGGTGGATTGGCTACTGTAAATTTCCCCTTGGCATGAGTGAGTGTGGGAATGTGAGTGTGCCTGGTGCCCTGTGAAGTACTGTGAAGTCCCATCCCATAGGCTCTATATCTACACAACCCTGACCAGGATAAAGAACATATGAGTTAACTACCTTGCTTAAGTTAACTATGTGACACTCAGTGTCCACCTATTATTATTTTAAAAAATGTTTACTAATGTCAAAAAAAATTTTAATTACTTTAACTGTATCTAATTATTTTATGTACAGTATATTCAGCATGTCTGTCTAAAACAATTAGAAACATTGTCTTTTTAATACTTCAGTTGCTTACAGCACAGCACTCTATAAAAATATACTGTAGGAAATCCTTTATGGCAGAATGTTGGCTTTTTTCTTTTACACAGATTTGCCAGTTTCTTAGGTATTATGTAATGTATAGAAACCTTTAATTTTCATATATATTCACTGAGTACATCTTAGTGTAGACGAAAAATCCAAAATTTCGCGTTGGGACGTTAAGTCCAAAAGTCAATACATCAATATTTATACTGGGAAAGGTACTCATACTCAGAGTCAGATAATTCACATGCTCGATTTTCTGGGCACACCATTCAGACTGCAAATCACCTGCATGTACTTGGCTTTCAAACAACTGGGGGATAAAAAATGTGGAATGACTGAGCTTTTTTTTTGCCAAATGTAACAAGATGTAACATAAAAGCAAGATACAGTTTTAAAAAAAAGACTAATATGATGATACATCAGTGAGAAGATGGTATGCATTCTAGTATATATCTAGTATATTGCCAAAATGCATGAATAGTTCTTAATAACTGTCTTTTAATATAACAATATGGTCTCCACCCTCGTTATTTGACAACTTATACAATAGCACTTGATCCATCATATCCTATCATTTTGCACTTTATTTTTACTTTATGTCATGCACCATCAGTTAATTGTGGCATAACTCAATGAAGCCACGGGATACAAAATCAAAGTCATGGAATAGGAATGCTGATTGCGCACTCATCCACTACACTCAAGGCTCACTTTACGTTAACTCATAACTTTATCCATAACAAATTTGGCCCTCCAGATAATCAGTATTCTGATTAAGATGCTGTCTCCTCTGTCCAAAAAAGTTTTTTGTGCAAAAGTTACTTTAAAGGGAAGATGCTATTAACTAATGAATAATGCCATGTTTTTATGATTAATATTGTCCTCAAATAGCATTCCATATTTTTCTTGAGTGTTTTTATAGCCCAAAGCACAAATTTCAACATGACATATTGTAGTTACATCAAACTGTCAGACAGTTATGCTGGACTTACTGCTCCTTGCTTGAGCTGATATTGCATAGGAAAAATGCATTTAAAGCGAAGGTTAGAATCATGCAAAACCGAGAAATGCTTCTGCTTTAGGCTGTTGATACATCTGATGTGTGTATAGTAGGTAACAGAATAAAAATCTTATCTTGGTTTCGCTTATTCTGAGTTTAATTTTTTATGAGTAGGAGCTGCTCTTAATTTTTCCCTTCTGGATGTCAGTGATGAGATATTTTATACACAAGTACATAAAATGTACATTTATAAAATGTATAGTAAGCCCACTCCTAATTGTGCCAATGAAATATTTAGTAACAATATGTGTGAACTAAAAAGCCAGCGAGAGAGAGAGAGAAAGAGAGAGATTCATTCCTTTGATGTCTGCTTTAACATGGATGTCAGAATCTATGTAGCCTGTCAGAAAATGCAGTCTTTAGTAATTTTAAGTCCACCTTCATTCATCCATCTACAGTAACTACTTAATCCTGATCAGGGACATGGCAAATGCAGAGTCCACCCTGGGAATACTGGGCGTGAGCCACGGACACACCCTGGAATCGCAGGCCATAATACGTACACAGTCAGACCTAGAGCCAGTTTAAAGACTTGACACTAGTTCTTGTGTCCTTTTGGTACAAGTTTGTGGAGAACAAAGATATATCATGTTCAGGTTTGTTCCTAGTTTTAACATTGTCCCCGCAATTCTTGATTTTACCACCAAATGTCATTGTGACCATTGTCAGGGCAGGAGCAGCCTCTGGAAACAACAAGCCAATAAACAAATGAATCTATAAATCTCATTTCATGGTTTATGAGCTTTGCTTTGTAAGATCAATTTGCTTCAGTTGGACGCCTGGGGTGAAGTCTGTTCTGGAATAATCACTCAGTACTGTCTCAAGACTTAAGAAATGGCTGTCTCTACCAGTCTATTCTTATTTTAAATAGTGCGGATCTTCAGAAAAAGGCTACATGAGACTGAAATGAAGTTATACTTACGGGGTCCATAGACTTTGATTGCTGCTTTGGATAATTTTTTCCATGTTATTCAAGGTTTATGGTTTAATTTAGCTAGCAGAATTGTCCCGGTGAGCTCACATGCTGGCTACTTTGTTAATTCCCAGGCATATACATGTGCCCATCTGCCACAGTGCCAAGCTGAGCATGGCCTGGTCGTGTGGCTGCCAGGAACCCAGGCAGTGATGTGAGAATGCAAGAAGAGAGGAGAAATGACATACTGTTCAGGCTCACTGTAAAGATAATGAGACAGAGGAATAATGACATAAAGGCACACATGGGTCATTCCACGTCAATTTAACCATATTCCAAAAAGTAGCTTGCATCAATGTCTTCAAATTACTTCAGACGTATTCTAAGATTGACATTTGAAACTGAGAATTACCAAGTACTGCTGATCAGATATAGATACTTCAGAAAGTATGGCTGGTTTTACATTGGAGGGGTCTAAGATTTCTTGTGCTTCACCTTTTGTTGCCTTTTATTTAAATGATTCAACAAAGTGTGCTCTTTCTGGTAAATTTTTCTGGTCAGAGCTGAGGTACACTCACTGAGAACTTTATTAGGAACACCTATTCATCTGCTCATTCATGCAATTATCTAATCAGCAAATTGTGTGACAGCAGTGCAATATGCAGATATGCAGATATGGGCCAGCAGCTTCGAGTAATGTTCACATCAATCATCAGAATGGGGAAAAAATGTGATCTCAGTGATTTTGACCATGGCATGATTATTGGTGCCAGATGGGCTGGTTTGAATATTTCTATAACTGCTGATCTCCTGGGATTTTCATGCACAACAGTATCTAGAGTTTACGTCCAGTGAGCGGCAGTTCTGCAGATGGAAACGCCTTGTTGATGAGAGAGGTCAACAGAGAATGGCCAGACTGGTTCGAGCTTACAGAAAGACTACAGTAACTCAGATAACCACTCTGTACAATTGTGGTGAGCAGAAAAGCATCTCAGAATGCACAACACATCAAACCTTGAGGTGGATGACTACAACAGCAGAAGACCCAACGTTCCACTTCTGTCAGCCAAGAACAGAAAGCTGAGGCTGCAGCGGGCACAGGCTCACCAAAACTGGACAGGCGAAGACTGGAAAAATATAGCCTGGTCTGATGAATCTCAATTTCTGCTGAGGCACACAGAAGATAGGGTCAGAATTTGGCACCAAGAGCATGAATCCATGGATCCAACCTGCCTTGTGTCAACAATCTAGGCTGGTGGAGGTGGTGCGGGGAATGTTTTCTTGGCACACTTTGGGCCCGTTTATACCAGTTAATCACTGGTTGAATGCAACAGCCTATTTGAGTATTGTTGCTGACCATATGCATCCCTTCATGGCCACAATTTACCATTCTTGTAATGGCTATTTCCAGTATGATAATTGCCCATGTGACAAAGCAGAAGTTGTTTCATGAAAATGACAATAAGTTCAGTGTTCTTCTGTGGCCTTCCAAGTCACCAGATCTGAATCCAAAAGAACGGGATATTCACAGCATGAACCTGAAACATCTTGTGAAATCCATGCCACGAAGAATTGAGGCTGATTTGAGAGCAAAGGGAGGCCCAGTATTAGTATAGTGTTCCTATTAAAGTGCTTGGCGAGTGTACTGCTCAGAGTTACCAGATAATGCGAAAGCCGTATCTGTCTTATTTTCTGAAATATGGGCCCTTCAAAATGCAATATTCGCATTAAAACGTCATTCTGAAGTACTTTTCAGATGCTCACTGAAAGATCAGTATTGTAGACTTGCTGGAGATTTATAGTAGTTGATACCTTTATGGGCATCAAATAATGCAAGCATGTATGGAAACCAAATAATGTTTCAAATAATGCTACTCTTAGTTATAATGTTTCAAATTTAAGAAAATCACTTATATTTTGAAAAAATTATTGAAAATTCCCTGTACTATAAACCTCCAGCATTTACCATTAATTACCTAGACTGTTGGCGGTCTGCCACAGTCTAATTTGTCCCGCCACAGTTTCATAATGAACAGATAATATTTTCCACTTCTCATAATAACATAAAAGATCTCTGTTTTGCACCACTGCTTTGGCAAAGCCTCTCTCAATCCAAGTCAGTAAGACCCTCCCCCCTGGTCAGTCAGACCACACATTTGGAGAAATATTGATGGATTTCAACATGTTTACTTCATATTTCTTTAGACACAATCATCATTTCTATACATTTTCCACTAAATTATGTGGTCTGATGAGCATGAAGTGTCATATGATGCTCTCCCTCTGTATAGATACCGGGATAGATGACTATGACTCACAGACAGATGATTCGCTACAGATCCGTCAATCTTATTATTCGTAACTCGTTCATAACTCCCACCTTAAGCATGACAAAATATCCAGTATAAACTCCCGCGTTCTGCCTATATACTGTACATAACTATAAGACAGAAATGTTTCTACAGATGAAACATGAAGCTGGTAAATGTACAATTATGACACTATATGGTTTGTATGTGTTTTTCATGTGATTTGTGGTATTTTTTTATAAGAATAAAGGATGCTTATGTGAAAGCTCCAAATAATATATTTCTGCCTCATTATATGATCAAAATCCACATTAGATTGCAGTTACAGTAGAAGTTATTACAAACTCGATGGTGTTTTAAAGTGAGTTTTGAACAAAAAACATAGTATTAATCCCATAAACCTTCATGGATTGCTTGATGCTAATTATAGCTATTAATAACAGTCTGAGTAATTCTGAGTTTCGAACAGTAAACTCTCAAGTGTCAGCTTTCTTTCAGAGATTGGTTTGAACCTTGGTTATGTGCGTAGTCAGAAGGACTCATGAGCAGCAACCTTTTTATTTTGCAGTTGCACTTGTTATTCCGGTGTCAAGCGTCAACTGTGAGAGAGACTTCTCCACAATGAGCAGGGTAGGGACAGAGGGCATGGCAGTATGACTAAAGTTGCCGAGTTGTGTGCCAAACATTTATCTCCATTGCACTTACATAAAATGCATTCTTCTTAACTAAAAGAAGAGTACAAACAGTGTGCTCCAAACGCATCTTTTATTTTCATTCATTTGGCTAATTGTAGTTACCTTCATTTTCAAGTCAGACCTTTGTAACAGGCTGCAAGGAGAGCACCTGGCTGCCTGCCTGAGGGTCTCCATCAATGGGCCAAGCCCAAAGGAATTCAACTACCAAAGGGCATTAGAACTGTTTTTCTCAAAGCCCAGGAAAATTAAATGTCCAAATTCAGGGTGCAAAGTTTGCCAATATTGATGTAGGGAGAGTTGATCAATACCATGTCCTTCTCATCCAGTATATATTTTTATTTTCTAAAAAATAAACCAGTTCAACACAGGTAACCACTCTTGCGTCATTTCTTTGATGACTTCAAAGTATGCTGTAGTCGATTTTGTGTTTTGACCATTTGTGAACCATGTTAAACTCTGTCTCGTTTACTATGCTTTGTGGGTGTGACTTTTTGCAATGTAATCACCAATCATATCTATACAACCAGTGTGTTTATATTTGTTTATGTTTTAAATTACTACTAGAGGACAAAATTTTTTACAAGAGCACAAAAGTTAGCCTCTTATTTTTGCTCTCAAAGTGCACCAGATTGATGCATTTAATTTTAAAATGTACAAATTTTCTTATGGGGGAGCATGACGTCCACCCACCATAGTCTCAAAAAACTTGTGGGAATGTGTGGCATGCAGCCATGTGTGGCATGCAGCATGCATCCAAGTTTCATTTGGAAAGAACTACTAAGTTTAAAGATAAAGGCATACAAATATGGCTAAAATTGATCAAATTAAAAATTTACATTTCCTAGAAGCATAAAATCAAAAGATGACAAGCAGGACCTGAATTTTTGCATGCATAAATGATTATCCTAGTACTATATGCACCCCAGATGTCTTATGCCATCAGGACTGGCATCATTATGAAAAAAATCTTTTTGTTTGTGTAATGAACACAAATACATACAAAGTCCTTTGCTCTAGGGCAAATTCTGCTGACTTCATCATCTTCATAAAACTCAGTGATGCTTTGCTTAACTTCATCACTTAAGGCCTTTCCTTTCATGGAATCTGGTTCTGCCACCCTTTTGATGCAGGAGTGACCTTGTTTTCTTAGCCATGTACACTGTGACAACAAACTGTTCAGATTTTTTTCTCCAACGTCCAGCTTTGGGATGCTAGGGTTACAGTTTCAGTTGCTGGTTCTTGTCTGAGGTGTGGCACTTCTCATTCAAATCATTAATAAGATCCTCATCCTTATATTAGGTGCATTTTCTGTATACCTTGTGGCTGGCTAGGTCTTCAAGTGTTGCACCAATGGCTGAAGCAACAACTATCTCCATACTTGGTGTGCATCACCAAGTTTCCTTTTTGTATATGACAGTTTTCTTGGTTAGGTCAATTTGGTGATTTTAAATGGCGACTCACCCTATTGATGTAAAGCTTGCTGATGCATTCTCCTTACTTTGTTCCTCATTTGGAACCTTATTTGCAATTTCATTCCAGGATTCATGCCTGCATTTGTTTTTGTTTTTTTTGCCAAGAGATCAGCCACTTCAATTGAAACAAGAGTCCAGCTCTTACAGGTGATTGTGTTTGTTGAAGGAATCACAAAATTGTCTCTGGTATTCTTCAAATAGTTTGAGATAAACCATCCTGTGATGAATGCAAATATAATCTTCAGCACCAAGTCCACATAAACCCGTTCTTCTTTTATTGAGCTCTACACCATTTGCTGTAAACGTGTTACGTTTAGTTGTTCCAACCTTATGGGTATGACTTAATTTGTGGCAGTCTGCTTCAGAATTTAAGAGTACTCTATTTTAACAAGGCAAAATGGATGTCATGCTGGCTTTTGCACTAGAGAAGATGATAACAGTTGGGCCTGTGCCATTTTCACAGGCATTTATAGGCAAGTTTAAGCAAAATCCCTGTGACATCAGATCTATAATTAAACAATACTTCTAGCCAGCAGAAGAATTTACTGATAACTGGTCTATGGAGCATTCTTTGAACTTGAAGGAATTCACATTGCTGATCCACATTAATGGCGTCAGCAGTATTTTAGGTATGGATTTCCAGAAATAGGAACGTATGAAGACAACCCTTTAGGTACATGGCATTTAGGATCCTAATAGTACTAGAACCACTGGTTATGCATGCTAAAATTAATGGCTCTAGCACAATATTTTGTTCAAATATTTCATTTTCTGCCATTTTGAAGGACACGTTTAAAAAAATAAGTGAGATACAGCCTTACTATGAGTTGGACTACCTGAGAAGCATGCTAACTCTGGCTAGAAATGTTTACAAGAGTACAGCTTTGTAAGATTAAAATGAAAATTGAAGCCACCAAATGTGACGAGAGCTTAATTTATTTAAAGAAATCATTACTTTCTATGCATTACATATTTAGAATAGATAGATAGATAGATAGATAGATATGTAGATAGCTTGCTAAAGGTTGTTTCCACACACTAACCGCTGTGTATCCAAATTATAGCTTCCGTGTTTGTGTGGTTGTATAAAATATTTGTATATGTGTGTAAGTGTATAAGCTTGGACCACATGCCTGAAGTTAATCTATTTTTAGGATAGCGTAATAAATTATACATCAAACCAGGCAGTGCTCAAGGCCCATTGCAGCATTTTTGCCTTTAATAATTAACAGCAACTTCAAATAGTGAAAATTGTGGCATTTTCTAATTTTTGTTGAAAGTTCTCTCTGTAAGCGTTATGAAGTACAATATATATCACAGAAAGAATTTTTTAAATTTTAGATGCAAATTCCACAATTGACCTGCAACTCATTGGCTCAATTAAATACAGTAAACTAAAGATTTCCTAGGGTGTAAGAGTGTTCCTGCAGTGGTATATAATATAGAAATATATATATTTTTTTAATTTATGGGTATGGACAGGGTCCAAAATAAAATATGAAAATATTCTCAAATAAAAAAGCAAATAGGAGGAAGGAAAAAAATAGTTTAGTGGTGAACTTGTAATTTTTGGCACTAGTGTTATCAGTGAGGATCAGAACAAACTGACCAGTTGCTCACTAAAATTATAATCACCACAAACTGGATTCATCTTTGTTAAAGAAGCACACTGACAGCTGTAGCATTATTACCACTAATGCATGGGTCCTAATTGATTCAAAGATACTTTTCCAAGAGCACAAAGCCAAAACATGAGGACAGAGACATCATTACTGGATTAGCTATAACATTTGTTATTCAAGAGGAAAGAAGCCAATTTTTCAACCTATGACATTGTACAATTTCCCCGCAGCAATCGAACTCATCATTACCCTAAATGACAACGCAACACAGTGAGCTGTTTGGAACTTAAATGTTTTTCGCAGCCTAAATGAGCCTGATGTTTGGCCTGAATAAAACAAAAGAAAAACATCCCTTATATAAGAGATATTAAGTGTCATCTTCCAATATAAACATTTAATAATAGCCTCAAAGAATCTCTTTTATATGTTCTGTTGTCTGTTTGTGTGTCAAGAGCATATGAATTTGGTATATACATGGGAGAGGATACAGTAGCTTTGTTAATTTAATATTGCCAGCTATTCATGTATGTAAATGAGAAAAAAAAGTCATTAATAAGCTTATAGACATATGAAAATACTAATTCACAAATTAAGTGGCTGATAGATTTACATTTTTCCTTATTCTGTTTACAGTCTTATTGGTGGGTGTGGCTGAGATTTGATATTGATTTTTGTTTGTGTGCATATGTGCATCATGCAAACTGCTGAAACAGGCTTTTCTTAATTTCCCATGTAGGAAGAGAAAATAATCAATTAACCTGATGATCCATGTAGGGCTGTCATTATTAATTATTTTGCTTTTCCTGAATATTGTCCCAAATATTGAAATGTTCCATTAAGATAAGAAAATCTCAAGACTGTTGGTCTAGAATTAGTTCATAATTGATTAGTGTTGACTTAGGGTTGGATTAAACATTGGTACATGTTCATTATTTACTTAACATTTAAACAACTAATAGAATGGTAAATTACTCTGTTAACTTGTGTATCAATGCTGATGTTTATGGTTTGTTGATGTTAAATAATGCCACAAAAAATGTTAGTTACTTGAACCTTCATTAGCAGTGTTCACTGTCCTCTACAACTATGAAACATTTGCTGTTCTCTGTGGGAGGGCTTGATATGCTCGACCATATCTTGGCTCAGAAGCAGTCCACGTAATCCACTAAGACCAGATGATCATGGCAGCTTGAAAAGCACTTAGCATATGCATCTATTTCTTTTTGTAACTTCTCCTGGTTAAAAGGATGTAATGGGTTATATTGTGTTATATCACTTTGTTCCGGAATCCATTTGAATATTCACAAAAGCCTGTAAAACCATGAGACATTTTGTATTCTTGAAGATCTGCAGTTCATTGTCATCTTACACCCTCACTTCCTCACTGCATTTTAAGCCTTTCAGCTCTTAAAAGATTCACCTGTGGTACAGGTACAGGTAGGATATAAGAGCACACTATAAAATGACTAATTCATAGTGCCATGGGCAAGAAAGGATGGGTCTTGTCCTTTAAAAATAATAATAATGTGTCAAACTTGCAACCAAATAAAAGAAGAAAGCCTTGGGCTTAGCTATACACACTTACCTGTTTTTGATAAGCTTGCTTAAAACTACCAATATGCTTTCACTAGCATTGTTTTTTTTATTATTCACTGACAGAGTGAATGAGCTCTTTGATCATCTATGATCTTATGTTTCTGTAAATATCGGTTTTGCTAATTAGAATTTAACTTAGTTTTTCTGCAATGACCATATATACATGAGCTATGTATCACATTAACAACTTATTAATAAACATGAACATTATACTCACCTCTCTTTCCCTTCTTATGAAGACGTGGGAAAACATACAGAAATGATAAGGAGTAAGAGCAGCACAAAGCAGGCAATGAGAGGATATTATATAAATAAGAAACAGATGGTCAGTTAGTCAAACAGATAGCCGGTTCAGTTAGTCAAATTTTTAAATTTTGTGTGGCAAGGGAAGATTACACCAGCAGCACCTCACCTCACTCACCATGTAGAAGGGCTCATCAGGCATGTCTGGATCACCAGACATTCCCAAGCCAATTGTGTGATATAATTAGCCCAATGGGTCCTAAGTCTGCCTTATTTCTGCATACTCTGAGGCTCTTCTAGATTGCCGAGCCCCTAACCCTATCTTGAACAGTAAGCACATAACCCCTGATGGGGAAATTCATTTCTGCCACCGCACATGTGACCTTATTCCTTTCATCCCTACCCACAGCTCATGACCATAGGTGAGGGTAGGGAAGTAGACTGACTAGTGAACAGTGAGGTTTTTCTGAAAACTGAACTCCTGCTTCACCACCACAGACTGGTACAGCAACTATAATAGTGTTGCCACCCGTTATCTCATTTTCCATCACTTGTGTATAAGAGCCCAAGGTCCCTAAACTTCTTCACAAAGGGCAAGGTCTCTCTCCTCAGCTAAGGGGAGCATGCCATTTTTTTTTGTGGAGACAACCCTGGCCTCAGACTTCCCAGCTACTTCACACTCGACAGTAAAATATTCCATCGTGCCAAGAGGACAACTTATCTGCAAATAAGAGGGATTGTCTAGCCACCCGTACCTGACAACTCACAAAACTTGGCTATGTTTTGATATTCTATCCATGAAAACCACAAACAGGAGTGAAGACACACCCTTAATGTAATCCAACACCCACCTTAAAGGTTATTGATTTAACACAAAGAATCTTGACACAATTCTCACTGCACTACACAATGTCCCTGACCTCAAATGAAAGGTAGGAGTGAATTCACCTCTCACTGAAGCTTCTGCTATGTGCTCCCAAGAACCTTGGGACCTCTCTTAGGTTTAGTCAGTAGATCTGTGCCCAGACCAATGCCCAGTGTGACAAAGCCACCAAGTGGTGATCGGTTAACAGATCCACCTCTCTCTTTACTTGTGTGTCCATGGCCTGAAGTCTGATTGTACAATCATATACTCGCTCTGCTCTGTAAAATTGCTCTGCTAACAATTACACTCAAGAGTGACCTTGTGTTTGAACAAAGTTTTTGCTATTGACTACTGATGGCTTGCACAAAGTCTAATAACATTTTACTGCTCAGGTTTACTGATGCTACCATCATGAGTTACATCATCAAAAAAAGATTAGTGAGCCCATTTCAGAAGCAGCCATGCAAGCCCATGCCAGGACACTGCCTCCACCGTGCTTGACCAGTGAGCTCATATGTTTTGGATCATGAGCAGATCCTTTCTTTCTCTACACATTTTCTCAGGCTTTTCCATCACTTTGGTAGAGTTTAATCTTGGTTCCAGAACTTTTGTGGCTCATCTCTGTATTTCTTTGTGAATTCCAATCTGGCCTTCTGATTCTTACTGTGGATGAGTGGATTGTATCGTGGTATGGCCTCTATATTTCTGATCTCAAAGTCTTCTTCGATTGGTGGATTGTGATACCTTCACCCCTGCCCTGTGTAGGTTGTTGGTGATGTCATTGACTGTTGTTTTTGGATTTTACTTCACAGCTCTCACAATGTTTCTGTCATCAACTTGCTGTTCTTTTCCTTGGTTGTCCTGTTCGATGTCTGGTTGTTAGTACACCAGTGGTTTCTTTCTCTTTCAAGACATTCCAAGTTGTTATATTGGCTATGCCCAGTGCTTGTGCAATGGCTCTGATACATTTTGCCTCTTTTCTCAGCTTCAGATTGGCTTGTTTTTTTCTCATAGACAGATCTCTGGTCTTCATGTTGGTTTATCCTTTTTAACGAACAAATGCAGTCTTCATGGATGAAACCCAGGGCTCAAACCCAGAGTAGACATTCAGAGCTATTAGTTGTTTAAACAATCAATCTAACAGGGCACAACTGGGCAACAAGTAGTACCTGTCAGTCACACGTTTCACTATTTTTTTTGTTCACTTGAACAATTCTAAGTTGTTTAATGCAACTAGAGGTAATTGTCAGGAAATTAAAGCGACATTCTGATCTATCATCTCATATTCATCTTTTTATTTCAAACCGAAATGTCTTCAGTGTATAGGAAAAACAAAAGAATTGGCCTTGCCATTCCAATACATTCGGAGGAGACTGTATATCGGGAGTATCAGTATCAGTATTGGTCTTAGTATCAGATCAGGTTCAGGTTCTTATTAACCCACTACACATTTTAAAATATTCTGGTCCAACAGACTAAAATACCAACATCTTTTCATTCTAGACAATGCTTTTGCATGAGACTGTAATCTTGCCAACTGTCTGCCTGTGTCATGTAAAGCAGGTTGAGACGGATGCAAATGCAGACTCAAGTTAAAAGATTAAAAGAGATCAAAAAAACAAAACACAAAACAGGATTAATAGCACTCGTGGCAAGATACAAGGACTAGGAAACAAACATGAAACAATAAAAGTGAGACTAGAAAGCATAACAAAAGGCAACAAAAGACAAATGCAAGACATAGAGTGCAAAACGTGACAGATATACTAGTGCTGATTAACCAAAAACGTGAAACAGGTGAAACCCGACATGTGACTTAGTGCAGTGGCTGATGGGAATTGTAGTCTCTAGTCAATTCTGGCATATCCATGACAGCCAGTTTTATTGGCCCCTTTAAGGTCCTGAGAGAGGTTAATCCAGTGACATACCAACTACCCTTTAACTAATGCTTTAAGTAAATAATAACAAACCTACGTATTTCTATTACTGAGGATGTATGTCATCTTGCTTGAAGAATTATATATTTTTCACTAATGAATTTTTGATACTGCATCCTACTGTAGATAGTACAATCATTTTCAGAAAACATAAATACTGAAATATTGTCACTTTTCGGTTCCAATTTAGAGTAATATCTGCATTTCTAATTCCTAATTAAAATAGTGCTACTTGGGTTTCATCATTGTTGGCTCTCTTTGTGCTGATTTATAGTGAGTGTTATGTGAACGATGTGTGAAACAAAAGCTATTTTGAAATGTGTTCATGGGATGATAGCATCTGGCACCTTTCTAACTTCCTGTAAATCAGTGTGTACGTGTGAGTGAAAATGAAAGAGGGAGAGGCATGGAACAGTAGAAAAGTATACACTGAGTGTCTGTGTGTGCGTGTGTGTGCGTGTGTGTTTGTGTGTGTATGTGCATGTGTGTGAACAGATGAAATTGACAGCCATGTTGCACTACCATGCTGTCAGATTTTGTTCTGATTCAGTACTCATTGTCTGATTTAGAATAACACTCTAGTTTCAATTATGTATCACACCCCCAAAATAAAAGTAAGCACACGCAAAGTAAAACCTGAAATCTGAATTTTTCCAGTCAAGCTACTTTCAACTTTGACGCTGATGTTCAAGCTACTTTTGACATGCCTCGCCGAATGTTACAGGGTTTCCAGTCATCATGAGCATATTAAAATCCTGCCCTCCTGTTTACAGTGTACATCGAAATCACATTTCACCATTATATTCTCTACTACAATGTCTTCTTCATTTTTTATTGTGCAATAGTGTTTTTAGATCATTTCATGCTGTGACAAGAATCTAATGTTATATCAACATTATGTATCCACTGGAGAGCTGATATTAAAATTCTTCTTATTTCGGACTCTTCTGTAGGTAAAAGATTTAACTGAAACCACATCCACAGCAACTAAATTGACTTCTTTCTAGCTCACTTTCCAGTTCTTGATACTGTAAACATGAAGAGTGCTTGTTGCTTTATGTCCAGATAAAAGTGGAAATGACAACAGTGAAGGTCATCATTAAAAGATTATTATAAGATGATGGAGTGAACACTGAACACCTCACATAATAGTTGTAGTAACCAATATGCTTGGGAAAAGGGCCCTGTACAATTAGAGGTAAAAGGTCTAGGGAGGATTAAAAAGTCAGCTGCATATAATGAATTAGAGCTTTTGCTTATAGCTGTAGTTCTATAGTAAAGCAGTCTATACGGACTGGCACAATAATGGAAATAATGTTAATTATGGGAATAAAAAAGAGACAGGGGGTGTTAAAGAGAGAATGAGAGATAACCAATGTAGCGAGGAGGTGATGTGATAAACATTGAAAAGTTTGGCTTGCAATTTGCTGACATCAGTTTCTGTCACATCCAGCTCTTCCCCTTCTTTCTCCTTCTATCTAACACTTTCTCTCTTTCAGAACACACACACACATACTCACACACACACACACTTTTTTTTCTCTCTCTTTTGGGAGGCAGCAAACTATAATTAAGATGCACCCCTCTGCTCTGATCCAGAGATAACAGCCAGAGATTCCCCTCCTTTTTTGTCTGACAGAAATTTTTCAGTTAATGTCACTTCCTCTTAACTGAGCCAAACATACTCTGCTAAAGGGAAAGCAGGCAGGAGAAAGAGAGAGAAATAACTGAAGTTGGTGGAGAATTTTCACTTTCACAGTGAGACTTTTCATAAACTTTACATGCAATTTCAGTGATACACGTCAGACTCATATATATATATATATATATATATATGGTTTTTGACCGTTAAACATTCCCAATGTCTGATAAAATCAAAAATTGTTGGACACAATGTCCGGTAAAAATATTAACATACAGAAACAGACATCCATTAGATGTTCACAGTTGCACACCTATGACAAAGTATGACAAAATATGTTCACAGTTACACACCTAAATAAGGTCTCTGTCTGCACAATTTTGTTTCACATTTCTCCTGTAACGTGTACTCTGATTGGCTCTCTGTTACATCCATGATACTTACGTAGTTTGTATGTGTGTGTGTGCGTGGTACATAGCTAAAACATTACAAGACAAGCTAGCATGCAAAAGCGCAACAACCAAATATGTCTAAGCAAACAACTCTCAGTCATTTTTAAATCCTAACCGGCCAGTTGGTAAATGGCAGGATGAGGAGCACGTTGTAGTGCCTGAGCCATCTGATAGCATCGCTTCACCTGCAAAGAAGCAGAAACCTAGTCCATTTAGACCCAAATGGAAAGAGAAAATTCCATGGCTGAGATACGAGACCGTAGATAGAGAGAAAAAAATATTCTTGGGAATAAGTTTGGGACAAAATAACGGTTTCACTATATATATATACTATAAACATAACACACACACACACGTGTGTGTGTGTGTTATGTTTAACATACTGTATGTTAACATTTTGAACTGGAGCACTCTATATAATATATAATATTTATGTGTGTGTTCACACAGGTCCAGGAGTGGCTGTGTCTGAACTGTCAGATGCAGAGAGCCCTGGGAATGGATATGACCACACCCCGCTCCAAGAGTCAGCAGCAGATTCATGCTTCCTCCCAACAACCTAAAGCAGATCCTGTGATACCTCCTCATTCCCAGCCTTCAGCTCAGCCCAAACTGCAGACTCAACACCAAACCCAACCCCATTCCAAAATCCAACCACCGGCTCAAAGCCAGGCCTCTCTGGGCCGCCAGACAGAAAGTGAAACTTACCAGAAAGGACCTCAAAAATCAGGACTTTCAGCCCAAACTGGACCTTCTCAAATTGCACATCAAGGAGCCCAATCAGGGTCCCAGAGTCAAAGTGTCGAGTTTAGGCAGAGGGGCCCAGGTGGAGCACCCCAAACAAGCTCACGGATCCCTCACCCCGGTGCTGTGCCGTTACCAGGCCTGGCGAAAGCACCATCACAGCCAGACCTTGGCCGTGCATCTCCGGTTCACCATGCTGGACGATCAGAGAATATCCGAAGTGCTGGTAGTTCCCCGGCTCGCCGTCCAGCCTCAGTACACGAGACCCCTCCTCAGGACGGCTTGACAAAGCTATTTGGTTTTGGGGCATCATTGCTGAACCAAGCAAGCACACTAATCTCAGTCGATCCACTCCCTGGAGGAGGAGCCTCAACACAACCCTCGCCTGCCCGACAACAGGGCACCCAGGGTACTAAGGTGATCTTCAGCGATGCTAATGCTAAAGCTAAAGCTATGACTGGAGCTCCTGACGTGGACAAACGAGGAACAGGAGGAACCATGCTTCCCCAGGGTCCACATATCCCTCCACAAAAACAGCCTCAACAACAGCAGCAGTCAATGGCATCACATCAACAAAAGGCATCCCAATTGCCAGCTCACCATCAAAAGGGAGCTCAGCAGCAGTCACCGGCACATCATCATACGGTATTGCCACAGCAGCAGTCACCGGCACATCATCAGAAGGCACCACAGCAGCAGCCAGCGGCACATCATCAAAAAGCTCCACCGCAGCAGCAATCACCATTGAAGCAGGTGCAGAAGTCCAAAGTCAGCTGCCCCTTGTGTAAGACTGAACTTAATATAGGATCCAGTGAACCACCCAACTACAACTCCTGCACCCAGTGTCACACGCAGGTCTGCAATATGTGTGGCTTCAATCCGACACCTCATCTTGTGGAGGTAAGTGTACAACACATACTTAAACACACTCACAGTGGCACCAGACACAGTATGCATTCAGCATTAACAAGGAATCTCTCATGCTCTCAATCTCTCATGGTCTCACATGGAAAATCTTTTTTGTTCACACATTTTTAAAAAATCACTTTCTCAACTGCAGGTACAGTACTTCTTTCAGGTACTTTTTTCCCTTTATGTGCAGTCCTTAAACATAAGAGTATAAACATGTGTCATAGGACTATTTAGTACACTTCACTTGCAATTAATTAGTATATCACTTGTATTACTTCTACATCTGTGTGTGTGTGTGTGTGTGTGTGCGTGTTATTCACTGATATGCATCAGTTTGTTGGTTTTTTTTGGTATACTTGTAAAGCAGATTTCCAATGCATGCAGACTCTGTGCCAGTGAGTTTCTACTGATAAGACTGCACAAGGAACAGAATATTGATGATGCATAAGCCACTTTATTGAAAAGGACCAGAAAATAAACGGTTTGGAATAATAAAGCCTTTTTAGTCTTGGTTTTGTTCACTAGGGGTTAACACACTGATGTCTGTAAAACATTCAGACAATTGTATAAAAGCTCTATGAAGCCCTGTATTTAATTCTTTTTCAATTTTTTATATATACTAATAATTAATTACTAATTTAATTAATTAAATAAGCATTTTCACTTGCACTCATCTAAAATCCGGTGTTACCTCCTGGCATTGTATGATTGTTTAATCATACTTCTATAGTGTTTCATGAATTTTTGTGAATTACAGTGTTTTACAAAAATAGTACTTTATATAAATTACAAAAGGAAATTATTCAAAAGTGGGTCTCGAAATCCTTGATCTAGTGCAACATAACTAAGCAATCTGTTAGCACTCATGAATTTTTTTGCTTCCTACAACCTTTGAACTGTTACACTTATGATCTTTATTTGGTTCTTGTGTGGAGTTCTACCTAAAAAGGGCCTAGATGTTTAGTGGTCATTTGTATTTTGATAAAAATACAACAGAATAATTATTTTATAAAATAATTAACTGTAATTATTAAGCCAGTCTGTAGTCCAGTTTTCCACATTATGATTTGGTAGTTCAAATAAATAAATATGGGAAGATGATGATTATGCATCAGCAGTTGAGACTGTGATGTCCACCACATAGAGTTGTTTATGCCGGCGTGTGACCAATATAAACCTACTAGACTGTTAGTGACCATGAGCAGAGGTATTACCAGCTTATTAGTCTTATTAGAATATTCTATTTGTTCCTTGGTGAATAATAAATGGCCACATTACACTGATGTAGGCTATTACCTTCATAGTTTCTCCATAGTTCTAATTACATTGTGGTGTTGTAGTTATTTGTCAATGAGTCTACAAAATGACAATGATAATTTAAATCAACTTGAGCTAGACATGATTCATGAAGCCTGCCTGATGACAGCAAAAGCCTGAAGATGACACCAACAGAAGCTTGACAAAGAATCACACAGAAGCTAGAACTTAAATAGGAGTGCTGATTAACACAAAACAGGCGTGATTGCTTGGTGAGACATGTGACAGGGCCATATGACGTGCTAGGGCTGATGGGTGATGTAGTCCAGTGCTGATTTTGGCATAACCATGACATCACCATGTAACCCATGACAGTGCTATACTGCTGGTGAACTTGGTGAAAATGGGAAATTTGCATATGATAATAATTTCATGCCACAGAAAATATGGCTCATGCCCATACACACCCCTTGAATCCCTTATACAGCTTCTATAAAATGTTCAGCAATGAATGCAGGATTTAGAATGTAAGCTTTTTTAACTGGGCGATGGTGGATTTCCTCTCAATATCATTTGCTATTTCCAGTTGCACACCCACAGTTCATACCTGTGGAACATTTCTCCTCAGGACTCACAGCACGGTGGAAAGAGCAACACACATACACAAAATGAGGGGCTCTATTTTCCTGTTCAACACCAGGCATAGCATAACAGCACAGGAAAGGGGTTGGTTTTAAATGAATATATTATCAAGAGGTGTGGTTAAGCATAAATCAACGATATCAGCACCTGTTCACTGACAATAATAACAGCAAGTACTGTATATTTTCTGTTTTCTCTGTGAGTAGATTTTATGCCAATATTTCTGTTGTAGTGTAATAAACAAAGACAGTTACACGTTTAAATTTATACAATCCAAAATCCACAACCATACAAGGCATTAAATATACAGATCTTGCACTAAAACAGTGATCAAAAGGCATTGAGAAGAAAATGTGCAGAAGGTAAATGAGATATACAGACAGATTGACAAAAAGTTCACCAGCTGTACACACCAAGTGGCCTTACACAAAGACCGCATTTCCCCCCTCGGCAGGTGTTCTGCTATAAACACTATTAAATGAAAGATTCATGATATTGGAGAATTAAAGCCACATGCCCAATAGCTTTATTTAAATAATCTGCATACCATCTTTAACACGGAAAATCGTTTTCACTCTTTTCATACAGTATTATATGTAGGTGTATGTACAGTTATTAGATCTTTCGACAATGCTGAGATCAGATTTTGAGAGCAGGCTTACATAAGCAACAAAAGAAGGTCATGTGAGAGAGAGGTGATCTGAACTTGTGTTATAATATAAATATATAACTTGTGTTGTAATATAAATAGTGAACAGCTATGAAATCCGGTTGTAAGAAATGGGATAACACTTATAAGACTGAGCTTAAAGAGATGAAAACCCCATCTTAACCCTGAAACTGCAAAATGGGTTTGAAAATCCCACGGCAGCAGTAAATTTTGAATGTCACACCCCTCTTTGATCATGCTGTTTAAGTGCTAAATCACAAAATCACTATATTTCATCTGAATTCAATCCAGTCTCTGTCACTGTAGACCTAAACAGTGGTGAGTACAGAAATAGTAATATAGTAGAGAGTGAAAATGAGTAAGAAGAATTTCAGACAGGGCTTTAGTTTTTACCAACACCCACTCTTATTTATCGTTTAAATCTGACAACAAAAAAGTCCCCTGGCTAATCCGGGAAGGTTTGCAAGCCTTCTTTGGTCTTTCAACTTTCTTAACTATAGTTACAATGCAGTCAAGATCATATATTCATGTTAGTTGGCAACAAGCTAGAAGCCTTCTCTCCGATAAACTTAGTTGGCCTCACCGATTTCTGATTATGGTTAATCGCGATGTATAGGAACATGCTGAGGTAGTATAGAAATGAAGTTCAGTACCACCATGAAAGAGAGAAAATATGCAGGAAGATGTTCAATTTTATGGCACTTGAGCAGAATGATAGCAGTGTGTTATGTTGATGGATCCATTAACTTTCCCAGTGACGCTGTTGGAAGCCAGTGAGCATCTCAGCAGGAGGAACTGCACAACCCACTCTCTATAAGAAGCAGTTTCAGCTTCACAGTTGCAAGAGGATGACTTCAAATGACACTGCATTGGAAGTGCCAGGATTCAGATATCTGGTTAGGCAAAATATAACCAATGTAGGTAAATTTTATTTTACATAGGCTTGTTTTTTTTAAAAATTTTATTTATTTATTTTTTTAATTTAGGGTAACCTGTTTTAAAATTAACATATTTCAAGGGGTGCACCACACCTGATATTATTTTTATGACATCTTTATGACGTTTTTATGCATCAGATATAAAAATGTTAACTGTATATTTATCTCATATATTTTCTTTTAATGAAATACCATACACAAAAAACCAGCTGTTTGCTATTAAAAAAAAGTTTGTAGAAGTGAGTAATCCCACAGTATTTAAACACAGCACTTCATATAGATACAAACAGTGATACTGGCAGCAGTGAGTGTATTCTAATTTGGTGAATTTGACTTAAGCTATATGGAGAAGATTCCTACGCCAGAGCAAAAAGCAAGCACATTGGTGAAATAGTGTAAAATATAATACACAAATTGTATTCCTTTTTATATTCAGACGACATGCCACACTGAAAAGCAAAACCTTCGTTATATTGCTATAATGTCTCTTGATCTCTTCAATAAAGCATATGCTTTAGGTTCTATGCTCTAGGTTATTACATTTGGTTATTACATTATCAATTTTTCATGGACGACTATCTGTATGAAGTAGGGTTCACTGCTAGTTATCCTATGGCATTGCACTCACCGTCCACTTTATTAGGAACACCTGTATCTAATCAGCCAATCATGTGGCAGCAGCACAGTGCACAATATCATGCAGATACAGGCCAAGAGCTTTGGGTAATGTTCACGTCAAACATCAGAATGAAAAAGTGTGATCTCTGTGACTTTGATCGCGGCTTGGATGTTGGTTCCAGAAGGCTGGTTTGAGCATCTCAGCATGCACAAAACATTGATCCTTGAGCTGGATGAGCTACAAAAGCAGAAAACCACAACGAGTTTCATGCCTGTCAGCCAAGAATAGGAATCTGAGGCTATCATGGGGACGCAACAATCACCTGGTCTTTTGCCAGTTTTCAGCTGTCCAGTTTCAGTGAGTCTGTGTCCATGATAGCCTCAGATTCATGTTCTTGGCTGACAGAAGTGGAACCTGCTGTGGTCTTCTATGGTATTGTAGCCCACCACCTCAAGGTTTGATGTGTGAGAGAGATCCGTGGAGAATGACCAGAGTAGTTTGAGCTGACAGGAAGTCTACAGTGCTTATTTGAGTTACTTTTTTAGCTAGTTTTTTCCCCATTCTGATGTTTGCTGTGAACATTAACTGGAGCTCTTGACCTGTATCTGCATGTTTTTTGTATTGCGCTGCTGCCACATGATTGGCTGATTAGATAACTGCATGAATGTGCAGTTGTAAAGATGTTCTTAATAAAGTGGATGGTGAGTGTAGATACCGATATTAAAGTCTATGGTTTTTAAGCTCTGTTCTCCCATTTGAGTGTCTCAGCTTGTAAACTGACCTTTCTAAAATATATCGACCCAGCTGATATCTCACTGATATTCAATATGGCTTTAACATGGTGCTACTACATCCCTTATTATCATAAAAGTAGCAAGATTAGTAAATGTTGCATTAGCAAATTAGGATACCAGGAATTAGTTCAATTAGGAGAAGTGAAAAGTTCAAAAATAAATAGGAGCACAAATGATAGAGGAGTTTTTATTAATTTTATTGAGTTTGAAACTTTAGGAAATAATTAACACACTCTATAATCAATACTTGTATTCAGACAACATTCTTGGGATTCTGTTATATTTATCTTGTTGACAAAAACAACAAGAAGAAGAAAACTTGCAGATTTCAATTATTTGGTCCTTATTTGAACCCAATTATTTTAATTGTCATTTTGTAGATTTGTCATTTTTCAGAATTGTGAGTGTTACTTCGTTCAGTGGATGCAGTGAATCTCTGGCTTGCCATGCAGGACTGTTTAGAAACTGATCCCCAGTAAAGAAGTAGACAGAAATTACATGTGAGCAAGAAAGATGAGGGAACACCTTCCATCCCGTATAAATGGAGAGACAACCATCGTGTGCAGAGTTTTACACATGAGTGAACCGATGGGAGAGAGAGGATGAGATAGGAAGAAAGTGAGAAGGAGTGCACAGCTGAGTGGAATTCATGCTGCATATATTGCAACCTAAATAAAATGGACTGTAACACACACACACACACACACACACACACACACTGAGAGGGTTGAGTTTTAACAACCCTTTATTAAGCCACCATTTGTCGAACATGTCCAACAGTTATACACACCATTATATAACGAGTAAGGCAGCAAAGGTTAGTTCACCATCACTGATAGATAGATAGATAGATAGATAGATAGATAGATAGATAGATAAAACTTTATTGTCATTGCACTGTACAGTATGGTAGTATATTCTGGACACATTTCAAAAGTCGATGGCCAAGAAGGAAAATGTGCAAAACAGACGATTGTGCTGACGTAGATGTTTGATTTGGAATAATAAAGATATTAAATATAAAAATAAAACACTTTTTTTGAATATTGGTTTAGAAATAATATTTTATTGGTGACACAGTTGTTTCACGATAACGGTTATCTACTTTCATGTACAGAATTTTTAGACAGATACAAACTTACAATATCTGCTAAGGAATAAGCATTTGTCGTTGATGCTATACCTTCTGGACTCATTCAATTGTTCCATGTCGCCGATATTGTTGATTTGAATATGAAATTTGACTTCAATTTAAAGTTAGATGGTACAAGTATTATTGATAAAAATGCAGCAATAGTTTCCTTAGACAGATGTGTCAGTCATTTAGGGTACCTCCAGCTAAAAGTTTTTGGAATTCATACTTTCAGGGTATTAAGTCGGTGGAAGCTTTCATGGTTTCTAGGAGATATTGTGTGTTTGAATGATGAGAGTATTCTTCATCTCTTCTTTGATTGTATTTGTACTAAATTGTTCTGGTGTGACTTTAAGGTTTCCTTTAAGGAGATTACTGAAGCTGACATTATTTTGGAAAATATATTTTTTTTTAATGACAAACCTTTAGAAAAGAAAATTTGCTTTGTTCCTAATTTATTTATTATTTTAGGTAAATATCATATTCATAAATGTTGATGTCAAAAAAGGTACCAAACTTTGTACACTTTAAGTTCGAGCTTTATCAGTATCTTGAAGCATTGGAGGGTGTAAGGAACACCAAGGCAAAATAGATTATGGACTGCTGTAAAGCCTTGAACTTTTATCCAAGCATCGGCACAATCGTCTGTCCAGCACATTTTTCTTCTTGGCCCTTGACCGTGCCTGACGTCACTTCCAAATACAAACACGCCCCCTAGTATACTCCCACCCCCAACACTGTTTTCAAATCAGGTTTCAGTGCAAGGCATCAGAAATGCAAATACAAAGAGAATTGTGATTCAATTACAATTACAAATAGAATTTTGGCAGGCTCCGTAAGTGATGTCGAGGAAGTGAAATAGCAAACAGGGGAATTGCTATTGCTATTTCAATATGACAGGGTCATAACTCGTAAGACATGGGAAATGCGATTGCAAATGGACTTTGCTTTTCCATTTGAAAATTGGCAGAAATTGTACGATCGTTTAAAAGAAAATGCAAACGGTAATATGCAATTTGCATTTTGATTTGAATTATGACACAATTTATGTGTCCACAAATAGAAAACACAACTGAAAATATAATTTGCAATTACTTTTGAAATTTGTCTGGAAAGTACCTCCATAATACAGGTACTCAGCAACAAAATACAGTTGACCAGAATTGCAAATAGAAGCATTGTGTAAATTAACAAAGTGCGGGTTGATTATGTAACATATATACAGTAAATAAATAACAAGGCTATTGGCAGTGAATATGTGCAGAAGCTATTGAGTAGATAAAATATGAATAGTAAATTACACTCTATTATAATAGAAAAACTCTCAGAGGTATAAAAAGTATAATATATGCAAGTATTAGTCATAAATATAGGTAAGAGATATGTACATTGTATATACAACAGTACACAGATTATCCATGGATAATTTATAGTGTATATACAGATATATAAAGACAATCTAGGATATATACTGTGAATCTACAATTATATAGCAATAATACAGAATATACAATGTAGAACAGAATTGCAGGATGTTTACACGCATTAAAATATCATTGGCCTAACGGTGTAGTGTAGAAATCCATTTATGCAATGTTATCCAAAGCCGCAGTTCATCCATCTTTTTCACCACAGACCATACATTTGCAAGAAAAATGCTTGGGAGAGATGGTCGATGTGGGTTTAGCTTTAGCCTAGCTCTAAGGCCGCCTCGCTGCCCCCGCCTTTGTTTACTGTCTCGGCCCCGACGCTGGTCTCTCTCTGCTGGAAGATTTAGATCTGCAGTCCACGGTGTCCTGGCGATTTCCCGAGGGAGTTGAAAGTTGTTTAATAGTTAATTAATTAAAAGTTAATTAATAGTATATTATTAAGAGCCGCTCCATGATCCCACACTTTTTCAAGCCTGCCAAATCTTGCATTGAGCTATAAAACTTAAATCCAGCAATATACTTGCTTTTGAGACTTTTAAAACATAGCTCACATCACAATCCTGACCTGATTTCTTTCAGCTAAAATAAATTGGCATTTAATAAAATTGACCAGCTGGCACTGGCAACTGACTCTCCCTCTTTCTTTCTCTCTCTCTCTCTCTCTCTCTCTCTCTCTCTCTGTCTCAGAAACCCAAAAATAACAACATGAGAGTTAAAAGACTCATTGAAGACCTTGAACATACCTCAAACTTTAAAAAATCTCAGTTAGTTGCTGACATTGTGGAAAAAAACCCTGAAAAAAGTCTCCCTCAGTGAGCAAAATGGACATTCATTGCTTACTGTGAGATTTAAAATCAACACAAATGAATGCATTGTTGGAACTTGAGATTTTTTGAAGATGAAATGACGGACAGAATATCTGGCAACACTTTGCAATACTGTTCTGCAACTTAGGTAACTATGCAGAAACTAACCAGGAGCAAATGAGTAGTTCTTCATTAACACTTATCTCGTTCCTATTAACAACTAAGATCTACTAGTTGATTACTCTGTACCTTACCTTCATCCTGGCGATTTACTACCTAATATACCTTTACCTATAACAGTACCCCAGTATCTAAAATGTAAATGTCTATATGAGTTATTATAGGTCTTCTCAGAGGAGCACAGGGGTCAGAGAGGGGACTAAAGAGAGAAATGGACAATAATAACCTACAAAGTACAAGGCTATAATGCAGCAAAGAGCAAAAATTTCCCCATTAATATACTTTCAAAACATTTAATAACAAAACACAGATGTTTCTGTAATTAGTATGAGTCAGTAATGATTTTCCATGTGCTTCCCTTTACAATACTGTTCCAGATCATTGTTAATTACTAAAGAACAACACAGTAACACTTCAGTCATTAGTAAAGAGTTTCCATGTGTTTTACTTTACAGTACTGGTCCAGGTCATCTTTAAGTACTGAAGAATAACATAGTCACACTTCAGTCAGAGTTCCACTGCCCTGCTTTGTACCATTATAACATTGCCAAGTTGTATGAATCACTTAAGAATGATGTTTGCATGTATTTTAACTATATGGATATATAGAGGAGTTTAAATAAATTGAAACCCATTACTAATGACTGAAGTGTTACTGTGTTCTTCAGTAGTTAATGATCATGTGGAACAGAACTACACATGGTAATGCATTACTAATTACTTAAACGTTAATGTTTTCTTAGTTAAAAGTAAATTATTTCCAAGACTTTTGAAAGTATGTTAAAGGAGAATATTTGTTACTCATTGCTACATTGCAACCTTGTACTTTTGTAGGTTTTTGTTGTCCATTTCTCTCTTTTGACCTTGACTGGCTAAAGGAGTTTAGGTATATTAGGTAGTAGCTCTCCAGGAGGAAGCTAAAGCTTGGCTATTGGGAATTAATGTCAATGTGATTAGTAATTAATCTGTAGTTATTATCAAAGAGTTCTGCAAAAACAATGTAAGACTCAGTAGTTACTGTTTAGTTAATAATGAACTCCTATTAACATACTCACTAAGTAATTAACTAGTAATTCTTAATAGTTAATAGGACTAAGTTTTAATGAAGATCTACTCATTTGGTCCTGCTTAGTTCCTGCATAGTTACCTATGAGTTGTTGAACAACTAAGTACTGGAACCACTCAATGTTGAGTAGTTACTCAACAACTAAGTACTGGGAATTACTCAGTATTGTTGAACAATATTGTTCAACAACTCATAGTTAACTCATAGTTAAAAATATTATAAATTATAAAAGTTATAAAATATAATTTTGTTTGTTGGTATATAAACACACTTCTTTGACCATGAGAATGAAGTACCACAAGTGAAATGCTTTGGCTTAAGTCTGCTTGTTTGTTGAATCATGAGTCTGCAAATAATTTGAAATGTCTATGGAATCTATTACTGATTTTTAATTAAATGTACTTAATGTCAAATACGTTTTTGTGGTTATGCACACAGGTGGACATAGGTGGCATTATAAAGAAAGCAGCCTTTCTAGCTTTGTTGTAGGGTGTCTTGCATCATGTAATTTGGAGGGACCACATTTTAAAGGCCAGACTAATTTCTTAGATGTAAGCTCTGCAGTTTAGCCATTAGCTACTAGCCACTCTCCACTACTAATAAATGTCTCCCGTCACACTTGTACAATACGTGTGCAAGTCCAAGTGCTTTCAACATGGTTACAGGCACATTCCAGAGAGAAACTAGTGTTTCCCAACTATCATTGGCTACATTCTGGCTGCAGTTAAAGTGCCTTGAGAAAATTGATTCAGTTATATAAATCAAAAAAGATGCAATTCTGGATGATTATAATCATTATAATTAGGAAACTATTCCTTACGTTAGTTGGCTCACAATCTTTTTGTCAATATAGACAACAAAAATTGGTGTAGCTATCTCAAGCCACTCAAATTCTATAAGGCAGTGTCTGAAAGGTGCCACTAGGTGTCCTTGCAACCTCTCTTAGTGGTCAAACCTATCCAAAGGCATGTCTTTTTCATACTACAACTTAATAATAATACCATAATTCAAGGAGTCTTTGTTACTTTAACTCAATAGAAACCATTCTTGAACTTATGTCACATGTGCACTGCCATCTTTTACACAGAATACATACCTGGGGAGGGGTGGGAGAGGTTCGACAATCTATTTAAACCTATACTTAGAAGTTTTCTCTCAAGGGTCAACAGTAGAATCTTGACCTGACATGAAAAATTGAAGAATTTAAATTTGCTTCTAGTTGCAATTCAGTGGTCCAATGGTAAAAATGTTTTCTCAGAGTCCCTTTAGCCAGCACAATTACATGTTAGCATTTTCAGTTAGTAATATGTTTCACACTGTTCCCTGTGTGAAACACATTCAGTGTGCTGTTACCACCTCCTGCGACAGGGACGAGGAGTCAGATTTTAGGAGGCAAAAGAGCTATATACACTAAATAACGACAAGGCTGAACATGAACTGCAGCAATTATGTCATTGGTCTGCAATTGTAGTCCAGCAGTTTACTGGATTTTGGTTCAGATCATGCCACTCTGTGAAGCACAGGTGGTCTGCAATCATGCAAAGCGGGACATCACAAGACCTGTATTTGAAAATGGTCTTGTTCTTTTTCTGTGCCAAGCATTGTACACAGTATCTTCTCCCTTGGTTCACAGTGAACTCACATGTGTAGCCATTCAAACAACTTGAAGCCCCACTTCTTTGCCTTATCCTTAATGTATTGCTTCATCCCACTGGAGTGCTGTCAATGTGTTGAGCCCTATACTCAAGCTAAATAAAATACATGAAACAAAGCCAAAATAACTAATGCAGTACCAGACATATTCACCAAAGCCATGACAATATATTTACACGTTCATATTTCATGCAAAAGGCAAAAAAAAAAAAAAAAAAAAAACGTCCATAACTGTTTTGTTATGTGTAAAGAAACTGCAGTTAGATTGAGCTGAATAAAGTCATTTCCCTAGATTGTAATCAATATAACACAGAACTGGATATTTAACACACGTAAATGTGTGCTGCACACTAGCCTGATGCGTGACATGCACCGATGCATGGAATTAGCTAATAATCTGTTCAACATATGCATTTAGCATCAGACAAACACAACTTGTGCATGTGCTAGTTGATTACTAGTTTTGCAGCATACGGGTGCTTAATGTTTTGCCAAATGCAACAAACCACTGATAACACATTATGCAAGAGATAAAAGAATACTGACCAATGCATAAGATTTACTTACAAATTGAGGAGGACATCCAGGCCCTGCTCAAACATGTCCTCTCCCATGGGGTCAACACTGTCTGCTTCAGAGCTTCCAGTGCTCTCATGCTCAGACTCACTATGATATAGCTGCTCCAGAACTTGGCTTAGTTTTTCCCGTCCAAAATAAAACACTTTTGAGGTGTTTTTTGACCATAAATAGCTCATGACAAGCTACCTTTTTGGGAATCTTAGAATGAGTACAATTGGCTCATACAAATGTCAGTTATGTTGAGTTACAGATTGATCTGTAAAAGCACATAGCTTTTGTGTGGCATGTGTCTAGCTACACATAATAGTATTGGTATTGGTGCACAACTACAGTTTTATCACAAAATCTTTCCACCGAACTGTCGAACCCGGGCCGCAGCGGTGAAGAGTTTTTGTGATTTTGCCTTTATATACCACCACAATGGATTTGAAATAAAACAATCAAGATGTGATCGAAGTGTAGACTTTCAGCTTTATTTTAAGAGGTTCCACAAAAATATGGCATTTACCATTTAGGTATTTTAAGCAAAGTACTTCCATTTTCAGGGGCTCAAAGGTATTTGGACAAAGTGACATAATTGTAAATATAACCATAATTTTAATACTTGGATGAAAATCCTTTGCAGTCAATGACTGCCTGAAGTCTGTGTGTGTGTGTGTGTTTAAATAGACACAAGCCACATAAGCGGTTTGCTTTTACAGATGCCAATCATTGACATTTTATGAGCCAATATGATTGTTTGGAGGTTTCAGACATTCACCTATCTCATTGCATAAAGGGAACAGTTGGTCTGTGCTTAACTGCATAACTCAGTGTTATTTTGGCACTGCCACAGTTACAGAGTCTGTTGTGATCTATTTATGGCCAAAAAACACCTAAATACCTAATAAAACAAAATTGTTTTATTTAGGATTTTTTAACTAACACAATGGTACAACGAGTTTGAAACTGAGTTATATTCATTCAAGGTTCACTTACACAAAGGAATAAACACACAGTAAGCCTAACTGCAGACAGAAGGTTAAATTTCCCTCTTTGGCTAAAGCATATATGATTTAAAAAAAAATACGTACCCTGTGAACTGACTGCAATAAAACCACTACAGCTCCCTAGCTAGCCTGGTTGATGCTGGTTTATATAGTGCTGTCCACACATTTTTCTCTTCAGTGCTGAGCTTAAAATCAGTCCACCATGGTATGTCAACTTGCTCAGTTAGTTTGGCTTGTTTTAAAACTTTAACACAACCCTTACACAGCAATTTGCTATTAAAAGCTCATATCTTCAATGTCTCTTCCAACTAGTAGAGGGTTCCAGGTATCAGTCACTTTGAGGCTGGTGCTGATCCTTAAATTGAGAAATGGACTCTATATGTATTTGTCAATCAGGCCATCCTCTTAGCAGCCTCTTGTCCTCTTCACTCAGCACCTCCTTAACTCTCTGCAGCATCTGAGTGACAACTCAGAAGAATGTCATGCCCATTGTTTGTGCTATTGCTGCATTGTTGTCCAGGGACACACTAGCAGCGATGACCAGCTGTCTCACTGTTACATCTCTCTCTAGCTTTGTTGTTTCTGACAGTTTGGATGTCTCCAAGAGATAACCGGCTCCAATAGCATCCAGGACAGAGAGGTGCTGGAGGCCTGCTTGTCCACTTTGTGTAGTTCCCACGCTCTAATAATTCCTGCACTGAATGTACAGGATACACATCAAACCTCTTTACCATAAGAAAATTAAAAACTGTAGTTTAAAAGTGTATTTTCTGCTGTCTAAAACCTGCATTCAGAGTTGAATTATGTGCGCATAGTGAGGAGTTAACACTGCACCTCAATATTCCGACCTCAGACATAACTAAAGGCTTACGCACAACTTGGACAATTGCGTGGGAGTTGAGAAGGAGTTTGCCAAAAACAGAGGCGCGTCTGACCTTGGACTTGGATTTTTTTTTGCATGATTCTGACTATTTGTTGCAACCACAATATCTCACCATAAAATTTATGTTTTGGACATGTAAATAAACAAAAATAGTTGAAATAGCATTTGATATCAATATTAAATACATAAATAATTTTTCACTTATTCATCCTGATCAGAGTTGCGGTGGATCCAGAGTCTATCCAGGGAACACTAAGTACAAGGTGGGAATACACCTTGGGTGGGATGCCACTCCATCACACACAGGGTACCATGTACACAAATATTCACACCCAGGGAAAATTTAGAGTAGCCAATCCATCTACCAGCATGTGGGAGGTGGAAGGACACTGGAGAACAGCCCAGAGGAAACCCTTGAGAACATGGAGAGAACATATGAAACTACACAGAGACAATAGGGAAACTGTGGACCCTAGAGCTGTGAGGCAGCCACGCTACCCACTGCATGATCGTGCCACCCTGTACACTTTCCCCACAGAAATAATGACATTTTTTTTAAAAACTTATCTTACCAACTCTGAATACAGCTCTACATGATTAAGGCCTGGTTTTATATTACAAAACATTCTGCTGAACCCAGTGCAATATATCCCCCCGAAAAATTTCAGTTAAAAGCTTGCAACCCTTTTTAACTTCCATGTGGAAACTCAAGTACAATCAGATGACAGAGTCACAATGCTATATTATGTCCTAGCATCCTTCTCCTAATAGTTTTAATGATGGTGGTTAAAATGTTAATATTTTTGTTTCCATTTATTCCAACCAGTACAAAATCCTCATATCCTGAAAAATGAGCATGTTGTGCCTGCTTAAGTTCCTTTCTAATGTGCTTACGCATTGGTACTAGGGCTATAGTGTACAACATTCATGATAGACAGCAACCCTACCTAATTCCCCTAGCTATTTTAAAAGGTGCACCTGACCTTTATCACCTTTACTGTGGGAAGAGAAGCCAAACGCCTTAAAGGTGTTCCAAAGGTATTGGTGCTTGAACACTAAAATGCCTTTTGTTGGTCTGTCAAAATAAGCTTAAATTGAAAAGCACAACAATACACATGAAGAATGTCCCTTATCAGGGATATGTTGTCAAAGATGGATAATATAGTCAGCACACAACAGACTTATTGGTCTCCATTTCTTCACTGAGCTCTCCCTTCTTGGTATGTAAGGTGAGGAGCACTCTTCTACAACTCATAGGTAGTTGTCCTCTGTGAAGTGCAGACATCACTGAGTGCTGAGTACTGCCAGCAAGTCGTCCTCCACTATGTCTCAAAAAGACCTATAAAAGTCAACATGGAGACCATAAATACCTGGAGTTTTCTCATTTGCCATGCTCTGTAGTACCAACTGTAACTCCTACATAGATGCAGGCTGCTTTAGCTCCACCTTTGCCTCATTTGCCTTGCGGCAGGCCTTCATAAATCTGCTGTGACTCTGCCTGGTTCTCTCTATGCTCGCTGATTCTGCCTTTTCAGACTCAAACTCTTTAACTGAATGAACAATGCTCTTTATGACACTGAGAATGTGCTGTTAACAAAATAGCTAAATTTGTAATATTCCTACATCCCACTATATCTGTAGAGATACCAAATGAGGTTTCTTGGACCTCCACAAAACAGAGTTTAAGTGGGCATCATTATGAAGTGTAGCATTAAAATGCCAGTATGCACTCTTGGGCTTCACAGGCCTGCAAATTATGTTTAAAAAAATAAAATCTGTTTTGCCTTGCCATTGGGATATAACTGCCCCTAGTGAGTGCCCACATATATTGCCTAGCAATGGCATACTGTATTTGATATCAGTGTACAGTTATACCAACCATCAGCTTACTTATGGCTTTATATCAGGCTTTTAAAATGCACCTTGTTGCCAGATAGGGATTGGGGTAGTTTGTGTCTAAAACACTGTGTAATTAAAAATCTCTCCCTATCACTAAATAATTACATGTGTTACATTTACTTATAGTTTCTGAGAGGTTATCTAGAAAAAATACACCTCCCCTAAACACAGATAGAAAGTATATATAGATTTTTTTAATATTTAGATTCATACGTACCTTTAGAAAAACAGCTCTGTCACCCCTTTGATTGTGGAGCTCTTTTGATTCAGCAGCACAGTGGCCTCCTTCTCCTTTTGTCAGTCCATTGCATTCATCCTGTCACCTGTTTTATTTTTAGTAACTTAAAAAAGAGTTCATTTTTCATGTCTCTTGCCCCAATAATGATAAATGAGGATATATTTTTGTCTCTCATTGTGAAACTAATAGAAAGCACTCTAATATAAAAACATGGGCACTCAGCTCTAGCTCTGGTTTGAGACACTTTTGTAATTACTTTCTTTAACCAGTATTTTTCAGGCTCTACTAACCAGTTCCCTTTTAATTCACTTAAGAAGTTGCAAACCTGAATACGGAATGCAAATCTCAAAATGGTATCCTTTGTTCGCTATTTTGTGAGATTCTAGAACTACGTAATTGTTTCCCATTCAGGAGCAGAAGAACTAAAATCCTCTGATTCATTCAGTACAGCAACTTAATTCTGGGATTACATAGGTACTGTCTTTACTCTTTCCATACTGTTTTAATTTCTCCTTGACATGACATTTATTCTTTTTTTCCGCTTGCCTTTCACTTAATACAATTTCCATTGCTGTTTTTTTGCTTACCCTCTGCTCTGCTCCAGAAGAGGAGTATCAGTGTTTCAGAATGTCAGAGCTTTGAAGCCTCACCTGGTTCTGCACTCTTGCTCAGTTGCGCTTTCTTGCCCATGTTTGCCCCACATGCATTCACCCTCTTCCTCCCATCAGCCAAGGCTCCAGACCAACTCTGGAATGATCACATTTAAATCTAAATGTCTAAATAGAATTCAGTAATGCCATTTTTAAAAACATAAAGACCTGTCTTGAAACAGCACATTTCAGCAATAGTAATAATGGGCTTTTGTTAATGGCTGGAATGATCTGCCCGTTGCGAGAGAAAGAAATGTCGGACATTTTACGGATGACCCTTCTTGTCGGATTAATAAGTGGAAACACAGAACTGCGTGAATCTTTAATCACTATACCTCGCTCAACCAACATTCACCTTTTCCACTTTATCTGGAAACAATAATATCACTGTTCATTTCACGGTAAAGATTTTATGCAACTATGTCCCACCATTGCTTCTACAGCTAAGCTGCACATTTCCACCAAACAAACAACACCCAACTGGCATGTTAATGCCATGCTTGTGTGTGAGTTGTTAGAGCTAGAGAGAGAGAGAGAGAGAGAGAGAGACAGACAGACAGACAGAGAGGGTCATTCATTTAAAGAAATGAAAGAGAGGAACATTAGGTAAAAGAATAAAAGTCAAGGTAGTAGTGATTAATACCATAAACATGGAAACCAACTTCTGTTCTTTTTGCCCATTTACATGTTGGCAGAGGTCATTTTAGCAAACAAGCATACACTATATAGCCAAAAGTTTGTGGACACCTGAACATAACACTTGTGTGCTTTTTGAACATCACATTCCAGATTTAGTCCCCCTTTGCTGTTATAATAAATTCAACTCTTCTGGGAAGGCTTTCCACCAGATTTTGGAGCATGGCTGTGGGGATTTGCCCATTCAGCCACAAGAGTATTAGCGAGTTCAGGCACTGATGTTGGGCGAGAAGGCCAGGGGTGCAGTTGGCGTTCCGAATTATCCCGAAGGTGTTCAGTGAGGATGAGCCTAGGCTCTGTGCAGGCCACTTGATTTCTTCCACTCCAACCTTGGCAAACCATGTGTTCGTGGACCTGCCTTGAGCACAGGGGTGTTTTCATGCTGGAACAGGTTTGAGCCTTTTAGTTCCATTGAAGGTAATGCTGCAGTATACAAAGATATTTTAGACAATTTTGTGCTTCCAAATTTGTGGCAAGAGTTTGAGGAAGGCCCACATATGGGTGTGATCATCAGGTGTCCACATACTTTTGGACCTAAAGAGTAACTGTCAAACCAAGTCTGCTTTTATGAAACTTTTTTTTTTTTACAAAAATCAGCAGAAGAAAGAAAATGTGTTTTAAAGAGATAGCAATAGTTTAACTTAGCTTTGACATTCAGAAGACACAATTTATATTATTGATCTGAACTTTTTTTAGATGTGCATATGCACACACACACACACACACACACAAGATAGCAATTATTTTCAAGTGTTCATTCAGAGCAATTTTAGGGTGAAGGACTGTGTATATTCCCATAATTCATATGTACGTTTTGTCCATGAGAAGTGGCTGCAATCAGTTTATACATTTAAATTCACATGATTGTGTAATGAAATAAAATGGAATACAATGGATTTAAAAAAAAAATTCTACACACCCCTGTTGAAATGGCAGGTTTTTGTGATGTAAAAAAAATGAAACCAAGATAAATCATGTCAGAACTTTTTCCACCCTCAGTGTAAAATTACAACATATAAAAAATTAAGTGAAAAACAATCAGAAACATTTTTTTGGGAAAAACAGGAAAAATAAAAAAGTTACAATAACCTGGTTGCATAAGTGTGCAACATGGCTGTATTCAGAGTGAACCAATCACATTCAATCTCATGTTTAAAAGTCATTATCATACAGCTGTCAGCAATGAAATTATTCCGATTAACTCAGAATAAAGACCAGCTGTTTCTGCATGATTTTCTTGACATCTTCTTGGTTTCATCTGACTGCTGAAGCCATGGTCTGCAAAGAGCTTACAAACCATGCATGGTAACTCACTTGTTGAAAGATATCAATCCGGAGAGTGATATAAAAGAATTTCTAAAACATTAGATGTACCATGGAACACTGTGAAGACCATCACAGGCACCACAGTGACATTAGCAAGAACATGACATCCCTCCAAAATTTACAAAAGGACAAGACACAAACTTACCAGGGAGGCTGCCAAGAGATCTACAGCAGCATTAAATGAGCTTCAGGAATATCTGACAAGTACTGATTACTCTCTGCATGCGACAACAATCTCTTGTATTCTTCACATGGCTGGGCTATGGTGTAGTGTGGCTAGACGGAAGCCCTTTCTCACAAAAAACATCCAAGCCCCACTAAATCACCCCAAACCATGTGGCAAAATGTGTTATGGTCTGATGAGACCAATTCCAAAAGGTATAATAATTCCATAATTCCAAAAGGTGTGTTGGGTCCAAAAAAAGCATATCACCAAAAGAACACCATTCCCACGGTGAAGCATGGTGGTGGCAGCATCATGCTTTAGGGCTGCTTTTCTTCAGCCAGAACTGGGGCTTTTATCAAGGTGGAGGGAATCATGAAGAGCTACAAATACCAGTCGATTTTAGTGCAAAACATTCAGGTGTCTGCTAGTAAGCTGAAGATGCAAAGGAATTTCACCTTTCAGCATGACAGTGACCCAAAACATACATCCAAACCAACAAAGAAATGGCTTAACCAAAAGAAGATCAATGTTTTTGAATGGCCTAGCCAGAGCCCAGACCTGAATCCAACTAAAACTCTGTGGGGTGACCTGAAGCGAACACTCCACGAGATGCCCTCACAATTTGACAGAATGTTTTTGCAAGGAAGAGTGGGAAAATATTGCTAAGTCAAGATGTGTCATGCTGATAGTCTCTGACCCAAAAAGACTGAGTGGTGTAATAAAATCAAAAGATACTTCAACAGCGTATTAGTTTAGGGGTGTGCACACTTATGCAAGGTTGTTGTAAATTTTTTATTTTTCCTTTTTTCTTTAAAAAAGTTTCTGATTGTTTTTCACTTTATTTGTATACTTTGCAATTTCACATTAAAGATGGGTAAAGATCTGACATGATTTATCTTTCATTCTTTTACTTCACAAAAACCTGCCATTTTAACAGGGGTGTGTAGACTTTTTATATCCACTGTAAAATTACCTATGTTATCTATACCATACAGCTATTATTTCTGTCATATATGTTAATAAACTGTATGTGCAGTACTAAGACAGAAAGAAAAATTTATTAGTAGTGTTTGTTTTCTAATTATGATTTATTTATTTGAGTTTTAATTGTTTGATTATCAAATACTAGTGTTAAGGATATACCAGTCACTATAAAAGTACAGGAAATCCTCAGTGGATTACAAGGCTCTAGGTGTAATATTATAATAACAAGATTTTTCAGCTAGACTGATATAGCGCAATTAGTTACAGACAGTTGACTAATCATTTATTACATGTTAGCAATGAGTTCTTTTTCTTCTAAGGAGAAATAAGGTGTGTGTGTGTGTTAGTATGTCTGTGAACAGTGGTGGCTCCTGCCAAAAATCTCAGCGAGGGCAATTGTTGGATAAGAGTAAGATCACCCGTTCAATGGATAAATTAACAGCTAGTTAAGAATGTAAAAGCAACTACTTTAGTATTAATGAAAAATTTACTTACTCACAATCATCTAATTCAGTTGTCACATTTCATTTTAAGTGCAATAAATCCAGAATAAAGCGCAGTGGCACTGGGGCTGATAATGTGTAATGAATAAAACATTTACAATTTTACTATTGGGGAGATACAGTAAGTGCAATCACATAACTCACTATTTAAATTACATTACTCACTTTTATTGAAATTTTGCTCGTCTGTCTTTCAAAGCAGCAAAGTGATCAATTACTCTCTCATTGAAAGCAGGCATTTTCCTGACTACTTCCCTCTCCATGCAAAGCATGGCCAGTGCATTCAGATATCTCTGTCCCATTGCATTTCGCAGGAATGTCATGATTCTCTTTAAGTTTGAGAAACACCTCTCAGCTTCAGCCGTTGTCATGGGAGTGGTTATGAGGATGTTTAAAAGAGCCACAGTCTCAGAAAAAGTCTCCTGTGACGACGTACAGCTATCCGGTAGCTGTCGTCCAACTGTGTGGCAATGTTGACTCTCCCGAAAGCCGCAAGTTTCAGGCAACTGTCCATATGCATCTTCAATGTTTCGTGCTTTTTCACCTTCTCCGAGAGATGATGCATGTCAGTGACACCTGTAGTTGTCCATGCGATATCCGTACTGCCATCAGGATGGAACAGAATGCAGGGGTAGCAGAACAAAGCATTAGCTACTGCGCAGCCTGCTAGCCACTTTTTCCGCTCATACCAGTTCCACGAAAATCCCCGGTTATATGATTTCCCCCCCTTTGTAGATACTTGCTTGATGTTTAAATTTGGTCTGGTTGGTCCTAATTCTTTAGTTGCCAATTTATCCTGATTACTATGATGACTGAATGGTATTTACCTTAATGACACGATCGAGTTGCTCTGCACTGGGGTAACGTTAGCCATGCTGACCAATTGACCAAGCTGAATCATAGCTGGCTGGCTAGCTGTCCCGGCAATCCCTGCACAAGGTTACGTATGACGAAAGCACATTAGTGCAAGTCCACCCAGAAACCATACAGATTGCATTGCAGTGCCTGCAGTTAAAAAAAATTTAAATGAAAGTCTATCAGAACGATGTGGGCGATTTTCAACTAGAGTGAAATTGTCCGAAAGGGGCGGGCACGGTACTCCACAGAACACGAATTGAAACTGATAGGACTATGATTATATTCAGCGACAGGACAAACTGTCTAGAACAGTGACAGCTAGCATAACACTGTGGTAGAATGTGATAGAAAAATTCCCTCCCTTTCACCCTTTAGTGGTGCATCGCCCTATCGCCCTAATGAATAAACCGCCCATGTCTGTGAATGGTTCTTGTGTGTATGTGTTCAGCTACTAATTAAACATTAAATAAGGTTGCAAATGTGACATAAGCCAGTATAATCTAATACAAAAGGGCCTTTGACACTGAATGAATTAGTTTGTCTCTTTCTCTCTCTCTCTCTCTCTCACACACACACACACAAACACACACACTTTTCCCCTTAATAGTTTTAATAGGAAATTCAAATTAAGTAAAAAGAGCAAGTAAGCTGAACATACTACATGATGAAAAGCTGAGTCAGTCTCAGCATTTCTGTTGAAGGCCTCGTACACAATGTACTACAAAGTCAATAATAACAGTTGTATAAATTGAAAAAAGTCACAGTTTAACAAACAAAATTTAAGGAACATTTTAGGACTGGGTTCATGTCTTTAATCATATAACAGTAGTATTTTTTTTCACCCTGATAAGCAAAGAAATAAATTAAAATTCATTTGCACATTTATGTGCTAGACAGTGCCCAGACTGTAAAGGGTGAATTATGAGATGTGTATGAGATGAGTGCGTGTGCATTTGCGTGTGTGTGTGTGTGTGTATGTGTGTGTGTACATGCGTGTGTGTGTTTTCATAGCTCCTCTCGTAGTACATAACACATGCCTGTGTCATCTGTGATCTGTCTCTTGTTTAATTGTGTGTGGCTTTGTGTGTTTCTCTGTGTACTACATTAAAAACACACTGTGTGTATGGTATGAGCTATGGGTTGGTCAGCTCTGGGAAGCTTAAACTTGAGCCTGTTTAGCTCTATTTCCCCATGATTCCAACACAGCAAGATCTGTCCTGTGTTGAACACTATAATAATAATTTCATTTGCATTTTCAAGTCCATCCACTGTATACTAGGAGTGGCACAACTAATTTTTACTAGTTGGCCTGTGATTTAAGTAATAAATTAGTTATCGTTTTTATAAAGAAAGCAAAAACTCCTTTAGAACATTTATTCTGTTTTATTTGTGCAACAAACTGCACTTCAATTAACAGCCATACACAGGCTACAAATTACAGTTAGTCTATTCAACGTCTACTCTATACACTGACACTGAGCTTGTCACACTAAACACAAACAAAGAAAACCTAAATTGTGAGTAATGGATATCATATTTTAATCACAAATCTAAGCCTTGCTGCTGGGAACTGCTGTAAAGGTTACTCTCGTTATGTGAGCAAGCCTTCATTAATTACAGGAGGATGAGGAAGGTGTTTACCTGCTGAGATGAAGGGGACATGTCTGGCTCAGGAATCACTGTGGAGAAGATGAAGAGTGTGAAAGGTCAATGACAGACGTGATAAAACATTTCCTAAATGTTATCTAAGGGTTTCCACAGCATTGCCATTCTTAAAATCTGAATGCAGCTAAATAGTGGATGTCCATATTTTAATTATCACAAGGATTGCAGATTTACAGAGTAAGAAAATAGCTACTTCTCAATACAAAAACTAAAGTAGAACATTAATAATCAGTCACTGTTACCTTTGTTTTCAGCTTAAAATTACTTTAAATATCTTGTGGTCCAAATTTCTAAGATTTTTAGTATTAATTTCACAAGACCAAAGGTAAAGGGGAATGTATTATCCCATGACTACTAGCACATGACATAATTTAATAATAGTTAATCAGTGAGAAGCAGATTAAAATAAGTGCTATTAAAAGGCAAAAGTCAGTACACTGACGAAATCGACTTTTCTGGAAATTATCAATCAGTATAAACAAATGAATTATTTTATCGCCGCATGTCTTTTAGATTAGTCAGGACACTGTCGGGTTTCTGTGTGTAGAGTATCGTGACGCTCTGCTTAGCTGCTGGTGAGCAGGGTGATGGGAACTGGAACTAGTGAACAATAACACTAGTCACGTTTACATTTACACTTTTTTGTTTCAATCGGAATGAAATCAATCAGATTGATTAATCCAATCGCAGTGTTTACAAGAAAGCTGAATAAAGTAATCGGGTTGATATGTTTTACATGGCAGAATCGGATTTGATCTTCTGACATGCACACAGTGCACGAATACACGTTTCCCGCCGTTCCAACATGCAGATACTAGCAGCCACTCTCTTGCCATTGCTTCTTTTTTTCGTTTTAAAAAGCAGACTTAACATTTGCCTATTTCAGCTGCTAATTAGAAGACGACGAGCGCGTGATGTTTTGTACGGTACTGCATGTATTTATCAAGCAATTAAAATGCCCCTTCCCGAGCCCAGAACAAGGCGTCTGTGGATGAGGGTCCGAAGCAAGGACTGGTGGGACAACGTCGTCTTGCACCACTTCACAGACGAGGAGTGGAAGGAGAATTTTAGGATGACACGACAGTTATTTATGACACTATGCTCAATGGTGGAGGGGTACATGGCACCTGGTGAGGCTACGGTCAGAGCCCCAACACCGCTGACAGCCGTGCGTCATACGTCATTACGTGATTTGTACA
>CM040461.1:19812536-19902628 GCA_022758105.1 Pangasianodon gigas
CAGCTATTGGTACAGAGATAAAACGGAGAGCACAACTAAAGCTTTTTTGATAGTAAAACACCACATACAACTGCCACAATAAATTTATAACATTTAAACCTAGTAACCCAGGTAAAAAATAGGTTGAAAAACTGCAAATTCGTAAAGCTCTGAGTGTCTACTTTCAAGCACAGGAACAGATGATTTTTGACTCCGAACAGAGTGGTTTCTGAACTTTTTTTTTCCTAGCATTGCAGATAGTGAGACAATTCCACTTCTTCCTGACCTTTAATTTGAGAGATATAGAAAATGAATAGATAGAGGTGAGAGAGAGAGAGAGAGAGAGAGAGAGAGAGAGAGAGAGATGCTCCACTCACTACAGTTACGTACCCTGGCTAAGGTCTAACATTTAAGGTGTAACATTTTACTGTCCAACGATGGATGAGAGTAGGCAACCAGCAAACAAAAAGATTTCACTCACACCAGTAGAATGTGTTTCAGAGTACATGACATAATACTGTATGTGTGTATATATATATGTATATATATATATATATATATATATATATACAGTTCATGCAAAGAAATGCTGTAGAGCAAAGATGCCTTCAAAAATAATGAAATTTTCTTCATTTAAAAAATACTATAAAGAGCAGTAAACTAATAAATGAAACAAAGTCAATATTTGGTTTGACGACTCTTTGCTTTAAAAAAGTAGTCTCAGGTACAATCTCTGCAGTTTTATAAGGAAATTAGCTGGTAAGATTTACTGAGCATCTTGTAGAACCAATCGCAGTTCTTCTGGAAACTTTGACTGTCACACTTGCTTCTTATTTTTGCAGCAAAACCCAGCAGCCTTCATTATGTGCTTTGTCTGAAAAGTGGTCTCTTACGTAATATGCTTTCTTTCTGACATACAAACATTTTTTGTAACATTTAATTTTGTGCTGGAAAACTATATATATCTATATATGTACTATATATATAAATTGCTAACTAACAATGTTAAAACTATTTGAATCTTTGAATCCCAAAATACAAACAGTAAATTTAATCAAACTCACAGCTCCAGAGCCTGAGCAGACTCATTTGCTAGCCAGCATTAAGAACACCTTTATCACACATATACATGTTTCCTATTATTATTATCTTGCTTGGTGTCATCAATCTCTTACAGTTTGTAAAACAACATGTCTGTGTAAAGGGCAACAATTTTTCAGTAGGTTGTGGTTAAAGCAATAGTCTCTGGAACCGAAATAGAGCCACTAGTGAATCACTCTGAGTGAATCAAGCTGAGATTAAATAAAAATGGTGCAAGTTGCTGTTTGCTGCACATTCTGGAGCTAACACCATTGTAGTACTCTGCTAGTTACAAAAGTAGCATCCTTTAGGTTGACTGTAACAAATATTTTCAACAAGGATATGTAATGTGTGACCAAGGCTACCTTGTGCTTCAATTTGAATGCATGAATGCTTTTCATGCTGATAAAGTGACGAGAAGCTCCCTTCCTCAGTCATTACACAGACAAACCAGTGAAATGAGTCACTCATTCCTTCGGCCCCTGCTCTTTTTGTCTCCGCTCAACTTATCTTGCTGCCTTTCTGGCCATATTGTTCTCCTCTGTCCTCATTTCCTGTCTCTTTATCTCTATCCATTTTGTCTCAATTTCCTATTTTTTTTCTGCATTTATTTTATGCTTCTCACAAAATAAAATTACCAGTGCTAAAGAACTGCTGCAGAATTAAAGAGATATTCTGTCATTTTCCCAAGAAAATGTGTGTATTCCAAGCTCAGGACTGGAAATTGGAACACCTGGTTTAGATTACTGACAGTAGTGTAACAATCGCTATAGTAGTTGTGGAGGTGTGGCTTTAGTACTTGATTTGCATATGGGTCTGAGGAACTTTAAACTGATATATTTTTGAGCATTATTGTTTTCTTTTCTTCTAGTTTTGTGTTAGCTATTAAGTAACGTTTTCTTAGTTCACTCTGTTTGTGTTTCTCATTTAGTCTTGTTCATTTCTGCTTGTTCAGCAGCCTTTATACAGATTGGTGTTTGTTTAAGTTACCATTATTTAATTAAGAACTCTACTTTCAGTATGAGTGCCCCCAAATCTGGTCACTATAATATGCTCAAATGTTGTTGGTCAACTTTTAGAGTAGATAACTTACTTTTATATAATTTCCACCTGTTATAATTATTTTATTGATTGCCACCTGTTTCCGTGATACATTCCAGTTCCCAGAATTCCATGTCACAGCCAACCACTTCCCCAATGAACTCCATTTCCCAGCAGCCCAATGAGCTACAAACTCCACCACATGACCAGTCGCATGATTCATACCCCAGTTTGTAACAGACTTGTTTCCAATCACACATCCCCTTTAAATAAACTGGCCTTTCGTTCATTCATTCAGTGTGAAGTCTTGCTCTTGTGAAGTCTTGCAAGTCATTAGCGATGCACATATAGTGTTGCTTCAGAGTGATTTGAGAATGATAGCAAATGGCTGAGCAGTGTTGTGATGGTAAATGAACAAGTATCAGATATTTGGACTACTCACAAATCCTGCCTGATCTGGTGTTGGACTACTCACAAATCCTGCCTGATCTGCTGTTAGAAAAAGTTATTAGTGCCCTCTAGTGTCCTACATAATGTATGTTTGGTTCTTTTTCAACAAAGTCATTTTCACTGATGCTGAGAAGCCCATCAAAGTAGCTAAACAATATATCAAATTTTTTTTTAAATGCAGTGCTTGACAGTAGTCTACTGAGATGAGCCATGAGAAATATAGCCACAGGGAAACTCCAAAAGTAACTTGCTCCATTTCTCCCTCAGACACACAGGCACTCACACATACACACACACAAACACACACACACACACGCACTCAAACATTATCATTAGAAAATAACCCAGAGACAGAGTCCAAGCAAGCATCTGCTGTTCCTGTGTTCGGGCTTTGACAAAGCATCTACACTGGATTTCTAATGAATAAATTTGCAATTGGTGAGATGTTTTTTTTTTTTTTTTATATATCATCAGTTAATATTAGAAAGCAAATACTGCTGTTTGGGTGTAGTATTGTATATGACAGTGCATTTAGGAGCAAGTGCCCACCGCTGATGCTCGATCTGTATTGTACATTATATGAAGTACTGTTTTTGACAAAATTTTGATCCTACCATAGATCAGTTTGTAAATATTATTATTTTGGGTGGACCATCCATTTCTCTTCATAAGTATCTAAGATTCTGTGGCTTTCACATGATATGTCTGTGGACTGTGAATAGGGTAGGCTATAGGTTTTGGTTAATGTGAGATCTAATCATTCACTTATTGTTTATTGTGTATTGTGTGCAGTACACATTAACACATTAATAAACATTACTAATACTGTAGTATGCATTAGTAAACAGTTAAGTAATATGTCTATTAACCATTAATTAATGATAATAATGATTATTTTCTGTATTATTGCACATTTCTAGTACTAATAAGTACTACATTAGTAAACAATATTTAAGACAGTATTATTTAGTCCTGGATTTGAAATTAATGAAAGTACACCCTTCCTACTTCCAAAATCATTAAAGTCAAGTGTGACTACCTCTAAAAAGGCAGATCTTTTGGCAGTTTGGTGTTCTGGAGCACTCAGGTGTGTGTCTACATCATGCAAAGAAGAAAGGACATCACCCATGACCTCAGAGAAGCAATTGTTGCTGCTCATCAATCTGGGAAGGGTTATAAGGCCATCTCCAAACAGTTTCAAATTCACCATTCTACATTAAGAAGGATTGTTTACAAATGGAGAGCTTTCAAGACAGCTGATCTTTCCAGGAGTGGGCACCCGAGCAAATTTAGTTCAAGATCAGACTGTTTAATGCTCAAGAGATATAAATAAAAGCCACATCATGCGACCTACAGGCCTCTGTAGGCACATTAAATGTTTATGCTCAAGACACCACAATCAGAAAAAGACTGAACAAGTATGGCTTTCATGGGAGGCTGGCTAGGGAAAAGCCCCTTCTCTCCAAAAAGGATTTGGCAGCAAGACTTAGGTTTTCAAAATTGCATGTGAACAAACCACAAAAGTTCTGGAACAATATCCTTTGGACTGATGAGACCAAGATGGAGATGTTTGGTCATCATGCCCTGCGCCATGTTGGTGAAAACCAAACACAGCGTATCACCACAAACACCCCATGCCAACTGTCATGCATGGTGGTGGAGGGGTGATGATTTGGGTTTGTTTTGCAGCCACAACAACTGTGAAACTTGCAGTCATTGAGACGATGATGAACTCCATTTCATCATCGTCATCATCATCATCATCAAGCACACCAGCAACCCTGTTGAGATGTTGTATCTTAAGAGAGCTGTGCACAAACAAATGCCCTCAAACATCAGTGAACTAAAGCAATGTTGTAAGAAGAGTGGGTCAGAAATTCTCCAAAACGATGTAAGAGACTGATAAACTCCTACAGAAAACATTTACTTCAACTTGTTCAACATTGTTCAACATTGTTGCTGCATGTTACTGAATTATACGGTGTACTTATTATTTCCTACACAGTTTCTGAATGTTGGTTTACTTTTTGGGAAAAATGATGACATATTGAAATTTATTGTGTTTTTGTTGCACCTGAGGTTATTTATTTGTTTACAGAAGTTTTTGAGCACCACACAATTGTTATTTAGGCCGTGATAAATAAAAACATAGAATTGAAAGGGGTGAACTTTCTAGACAGATCTAAATGTAAATGTCATGAAATGAAAGCTGAAATTCTGATCTATCACCTAATGAGAAGTCCCATCTGTCCAGCAGTCATTTTATGAACAATAAAATAAAGATGACTGAAAAGTTCAGAGATGCTGTATTCTGTCCAGTAATCTCTAAAAACCTCCAGGATACATATGGATACAAAGGGATGAACTGGCCAAAATACTAATGGCATTAAAGGGCCAAATGCCATTGGATGTATTTCCAAACAAAACAAACAAACAACAAAAAACATGGTACTACAATTACATGTGAAGTTAGATCTAGAAAAACGAGTAAAACATGGCTCAGAATTGCAGTGTACTTGCATGGTTCACAGCGACACAACACAAGCCAAAGAGTGTATATATATATATATATATAGAGAGAGAGAGAGAGAGAGAGAGAGAGAGAGAACCTTTCGTGGAGAGCTGGTGAAAGAAAATGTTTAAAATAATAATAATAATAATAATAATAATAATAATAATAATAATAAATATATACATAAACTTGTCATGTAAGTGTTTGTATGGTGTGTATTGTGTATTTAGATCTGGATATGTGCCCTATATTTCCTTACATGCCGGTGATAAAGTGGTGCTGTTCAGAGCAGGGTTTGTAGCCAAGCGTCAATCACTTGTCTCTTCTTTCCTGTAGCCATATCCATCTCTCTTGTCCTCACTGTCTTTGCTGTCTTAACAACTCCTATTGATGTATGATTATGTGTATTGACTTTGACATATTGCTAATGTAAAGAGATTATGCTTCAGGAGTTGAGGTCAATGTCTATAGGCATGCACTCTTTAGTGAATGCAATACATTTTGATTTTAGTGACCTGCTGCTTTTGGTGTTTAATGTAAATTCATTCATAACAAATCTGTTTTATTTCTAATTGTTATATTAAATACAACAATCAAACAAATACCCAGCTCTCAGCATGTTGTTGCATGGAATGTACCATGTTTAGCATCATAACAAGACACATTTTCTCTGAGTCCAAATAGCAGAATGTCCCATGCTAAAGGTGTGCCCAAGGGGGTTTTCTGAGATTTTAGAGCAGTAGGTCTCAAAATTGGGTCTTCAAAGCATAGCCAGGGGGTATTTTAATTTAGTTACAGTGGTGGAAATCACAACCCACCATCATCAAATTTAGTATAATTATTACTCTGGTTTTATAGTTATTAGTCTGTTTGAATGGTCACCTGAATTGTTAAATTAATCCAAATCTCATTACTGAAAAAATTAATAAATAAATGATGCCAACTTGGACTTAATGTGTCTTGTTCATGTAAACTTGAGGAATAAAAAGCTCTGTGGCTCTTATATACAGTAAAATATTTTATTGTACACATTCAAATAACATTCATGGGGATGGTGAAATATTTTATGAAAGTTTTAATTGCTTATTTGTGGGTGGTTTACAAAAGCATACATACAGCTCAGATGATTATAAAAGTGGCAAATAATATTGTTTGTGTAGTAATTGCAAATAATTACAAGTAATTCCATATTTAGCCACCCCATACTCGTACACTATATGAATGTGTTTTTAGATTAGTTTATTGGTTACCAGGTGCTACGGTGAAAAACAGGATTAACCAGTCAGGAAAATGCATTTTTCATATTTCTGTTTAAAAGCTACTTTCCAGCTAGCTAAACTCTGAGAATAAGCATATCGAGGTGACAGCCGATGAAGTACTGTAAGTTTACTTCAGGAGCTGAAAAAGAAGAGTAGATCTGGTCTTGTAAGATAAAATTTTATTTTTCCGTATAACTCACGTTATTTTAATCATTTTCGGGGGAACTGTTAAAATGGTATTTTATGTCCTGGTCTGGCTTCCACCCAAAATGCATGTGTGCGTGTCACACTTATCAGTATAATATATAATTGTACAGATCGCTCATGCAGAGTGAGGTACTTGTTTCCATTCTCTCTATTAACCCTACCTCTGTTCTCTAACCAAATACTCAAGGATAGGATTTGTGTGTGTGTGTGTGTGTGTGTGTGTGTGGTTGCTCTTTTGCTTGCCATTCCTTGGGGAGAAAAGATGCATTCTGAAATGGAATGCAGGAGAAATTGCAACCATAAATTAGCAGCCACATTCATCCATTTTCAATCACTCTCTGCTTTCTTTACCGCCTCACACTCTGCCCAGCCAATTTGCTGTATCTATTGAAGCTGTGAGAACTAGTGGAAAGCATGGCTCTAGCTTGACAGTAAATCATTTTTTATGTGCTGCATGTGTTCTGACTAGTGACTGCTCACTGGAACAGAGCTGCCATTCATCTTAATGGGCCTTCATGAAAATGGAAAAGAGTATGACAAAAGAAGAGATATAATAACAAAAAGAGAAAGAGGTAGGTTAACTGATTTTAGACACTCCATCCTGTGAACAGCGAATGACTGTAGTGAGGAGGAAATGCAGGGAAAAGGTTATCATTAACATGCACTGTAGATTACAGCTCCTACCACATCATTAGACACTACAGAACTCCACATCTTTAGTCACATGTAGTTCGGTACATTCCAAATGCACTGCACAGCTCTTCTGCATGTTTTTGACTTTCAGTTTCCAGATTACTGATTAACATAGCTTAAAGCCAAACATGTCCATATGTCCATTTTTCAGAATTCAAACCCAAACCACAGCTAAACCATCTTGAAAGGTTTACAATTGGTTTGATTTTTTGTACAAAGTAGCACACTTTGTACAGTAAAAGCACGCTGTGTAACCCACATATCAAGTTAAATTAAGCAAATTAAAAGAATATAAAATAAATGTAACATGTGCTACAGTGACATCTGTCCACAATTTCCCATAGGTGTGTACATTAAGATACTGTCAGCAACCCTGCACTCCATTTAGCAGGCAGCATTTTTACACAGATACACAGAGGCACCAGATCCACCTGACCATGATGAAGTGGTTACTGAAAGCAAGTGAGTGAGTGCTGGTGTCATAACTCAGTTGTATCTAAAGTCTGATGTATAGAGGGTAAAGATAAAGTGAGAAAGAAGGATCTTATGGAGAACCTCTGTGCTGCTCTTTAGGACCCCTCACTACTGATGACTCAGTTAGTCTATGAGTTATGGGCTTATGGGCTACACACCTGCATTTTACTCAATTTCCTTTCTAGTGGTGGTGTTTGGATAGTGTTGAGAATACTTTCTCACTATGCAAGTGAGAGTAGGCCATCTGCAGCTAGTTTGTTCTCCACACCAACATGGTGATGATTTGTCCAGGAATGAAAAACCCAGCTGAACCAGGTCTTATGTGGAGAATGCCAGCCTTTCAAGGATCTTTAAACCACAATATTCCAGTGCTACCTGTGTGGTCTTTGAGACCTATGCACTATACCGTCTTTGGTATAGGAACTAGTAACAATGTGTTTTGTGTTTAAGCAGTATTTATGCTCCCAAGGTAAGGGCTGTCCCATGCAGCAGGCAGCAGAAGGGCAGCTAATTTCTAAGGTACATGATTTTGGACACATTTTATACTGTAACAAAGCATTCTTGATAAATGCTGCCCAATGACAGCAGGTACAGGCAATAGGGAGACAACTGGGGAAGTTTTCTAGGGCCCAGGTTGGATTGGCGGTCAGGGGTTTTACTGACATGTGCGAATATGCTTATTTACTAAAAAATATTGGGGTTTTTGTCCCGGGTTGTTTGCAATCAGACATGCAGACTAAGACTGTATTTTTAAGTTAGTATCATGTTAATATAATGATTGTAATTACATCAAAGAACTACAACCTTAGTTTACCCTTTCTTGACAATTGCACCACTCTTTCACTCTTTATTTCTACATATACAGAATATTTATGTTTCAAGATTGTTGCAGTATGCTTTTGCAGTGGCCACATATGGATGCACACATATGTAGAGTAAGCCCAGATCATTTGACCTATCACATAAGGAAAAAAAAGGCTTATAGTTACTGAATTAGGCTGGCACCTAGAAACACACGAACACAAACACACACACGCACACCTCACTAGAATGAGGCAGAATGATGAATATACTTCCAAGAATATAACAGAGCAGTTGAGAATCACAGCTCAAACATCTAACAATGGCTTGCAGATGGTTCTGGGATTTGAACTCACAGACTTTCAGTCACTAGCACAACCATTTATATCTCCTACTGCTTTAGTTAAGACATCTAATTATCCAAATTATGCCTGTATGGTTCGTCTTTTCCATTTAGGCTGTACATGCTTTTCAGTAGGCTGTAGAAACTTTATTTGCTTTAAAATGTATCCACTTTTAAGGCACTACTGAATGTGGTATGCACTTATTTATGCATATCAGGCTGCTAATATGGGTGTATTATATAGGATATAGTAATATCCTTTTACTTAATGATTGAATTCAGTATGGGAGGAACATGGAAGGTGATTTCTTTCTCTGTTTATGTCTTGAGCCTCTCTGGAGTGTAAGGACATGAAGAATGTAAATCTATGTGGTTCTATATTTCTCCATGCCAAACAGTCCAATACTGATGGCTCATTGGACTGGTTGATTGGATGGGGGGTTGTGTTTAAACTCTCTCTCTCTCTCTCTCTCTCTCTCTCTCTCTGGTATATGATGCTGCAGAGAAGATTTATGGCAATACGTCTTAAAGGTTGTAAACAAAAGTTGGGTTGGTCAATACGCTTCAGCAGGCACTTGATGTAAAGGAGAGTCACTAAAGTGCAGCTTCTCATTTTGTATAGAAACACATATATTATGTTCTGAAAAAAATTGAAAATGTCTGTTGAAATCTTTGTGAAGAAGTTTCATTTGCAGTGGAGCACAATTTAAAATCAAATATATTGCACAGTTCTAGGAGACTGTATAGCGCTAGATGGTATAAAATTTTTGGGATATTAACCATCTATCTGTTGCATCCTTACCACTCATGAGACATATTTTGTATTAAATACATGAGCTATCAAAATTCTGATAATATAACAAAGAAAATTTTTTACACTTTCATGATTTATTCATGCCATGCAGAGGCAGAGAGGCTATATTCTTAAGATTACAGCATATTAACACTTCATCCTCCAATTTGATCTTGGTATGATGATGATGATGATTATTATTATTATTATAACGGTTATTTGTGTACTGTTAGCAAGATATTTCTTTGATCTGATGTTAAAGAGAGCAGAAGGATAGGCGGAGGAAGGGGAAAAAAAGAATGATCAAAGTGACAGCCTGTAATTACATGGAACACTGCCAGCATTCCCACTGCTCCTCCACCCCTCCTTCCCTTTCTCTCTCTCTCTCTCTCTCTCTCTCTCTCTCTCTTGCTCTCTCTCTGTGTCTCTCTGTTAGCTTTGTCTACTCTGCTGTCAGTTCTTGGGTACTGTGCTGGTAGGAGTGTAATCCTATTAAACGCAAGTGAAATGCCTGACATGTGCACTGATGAGATACCAGAATTAAACCTTGTACTTAAAATTAAACTCAGTTAACTCAAAACCTTGCTGTGAACCACCAAACCAAGTCCTAGTTCTGAACTCAGGTCTGCAAGTAATCCACTTTTTTAGAGACACTTTTTTTAATATGAATCCAGATGCACAACAAAGCACAGTGCATGGCCATGAGAATAGCATGTTTCACCAGTTAAAAAGGACTCACAAAGACCAGAGCATACCTGTTTAATCTTTATGAAAGGTTGCTGTGAATATGTCAGGTAGTAAATGAAATAAAGGAAGGCATTTTGATGGTAGTTTAATATAGATTCAGTTAGTTATACACTATTGCTGCAGTTATTTAATCAACCCATTTGATAATAAACTTAGTGTACATGTATTTTTTGTATTCTATTCAAAAGCTGATTTGAGACATAGAATACAATGTTCTGACATGATAAATGTAGGAATGCAGGTTTAAGATGCACCTCTCACAGCCTGCAGTGACCCATATCTGTGGCCTAATTACTGTGGCTTTCAGAAATGCTGATCTTCCCCTAACAGAAATGATATGAGGATGCCAAGATGATCTCCCCTCAAATATATATATTTTTTTTATTTTAACCTAGTACACAACTAATTCTCATACCTTTGTATGTGTTTGTGAAAATGTCCCTCTTTCCTGTTTCTCTACCTCCCTTCCTCCCTCATTTTTAGAATATCACAGATGGCACTTTTGTAAGGCCTTCACTGTAGTCTATAATTAGCTAAATAAGTGACGTGCATCAGTGCCAGGTATCTATGACTGCTCTCTCTCCCGCAGAATTTTTGAAATAGACAATGACTTTGACATCTAAACAATATACCCACACTAATACTGTAAATAATTTTCTATTAAATAGAGGACATTAATATCAACAATTCCTCTTTCTCTCATGTTTTTGGTTAGCAAACTAAATTATTTGTGGTGGTCACACGTCTAGTTATGCAACTAGGCATGTGACTGATTATGCAATATTTTTGGAAGGCATATTGGAACAAATAACTGACTTTGTCCAAAGCTTCAAAGCTTGTTAATTGTTTGTTTTTAATTTGATGAAACTCCAATATTTGGCATTCACAGTTTATTAGTTTATATGTTCCTATTTATAAGTTCCTATTGTTGTTTTAACAGTTAGACACAGCGCACGTAATTCTAAAACTGCAAAATGCTTTTTACTATCTATAATATTCTGTTAATGCAGTGATATTCACCAGCAATTAAGCTATTAATTCCAGTTTTGTGGAGACCTGATAATGAACAGAATGGGAATGCAAATCTGGGAAATCTTATAACTTAACTGTAATTATGTTACTGCTTCACACTTGATTGAACATGTGGGTAGTTAAGTTTCTGTCCATCACCACTTTTTCTGGATTATGGCCATTGGACTTGTGTATTTGCAGTTGCTCCAGACAGTGCTGAGTATTTCATTAAGATAGCTGACCTGTCTACAAACAAGCCACTGTCAGTTGTCATGCTAGTTCTGATTTGTATCTTTTTTCTTCTTTCTCTTTTTTCTTTTTTTTTTTTTTTTATAATCGGACTGCATAAGATTGCTCCAATATAAGATCATATAAGATCACATCTAGACAGTATAATGACAATGATCAAAATCAAATGTGTTTTCTATATTGATAATTCATGCTTGATGTATTTTGGATACAATGATTACACCATCCTATCATTCAATAGTGTAGCATTATCACTGTAAAGAATTGCTGTAAATTTTACAGCAACTTGGGTTTACAGTTTGGGTTTACAGTGGGGTTTACAACAAAATTTACAGTAAACAACTGGAAAACATATTTAGAGTAAAATACTGTAATATTTTAATATTACAATATAAACAATTGTGGTAACTAAATAAATTGGGCTACTCATTTCTACTATGCTGACAAAGCTGTAATGACTTGTTATCCAATTTTGGATACTAGTTACTAGTTAGTAAAGGTGATGGCATTGATTTACCATTTTACTTGTAGGGGCACAATAATAATGATGGGTATAATGGGTAAGATTATTGTATCAGTTCTTGTTTAACAAGTCATTACACTTTTGTTAACATAGTAAGTTATTATAGTGATTAGTATTTATTGAAGAACTACCATGGAAACATTTGATTACTTACCGCTTAGTAAGTACTTAAGCATTAATTAATGAACTGTATTGTAAAGTGTTAATCATGGAGAAAAACAGGGCTGCATCTCTGTCTATAATTTTCCCCTTCCTTCCTCTTTACGTGGCTATAAACTTACAATCTGAACTGATTTGTGGTAATAAATGTTGTACCTTCTCCCAAAGAAGTTATAGCAAAGGTTAATGTTTTATTTTCCTTTGTATTTATAGACAAAATGCCTCAAAATTTATTTATTCATTTATTTATTTATTTGGTGTTTTAATACTTTTTTAACATCTTAATATACACCCCTCCTTCCAAGTGCACAATATTTCATTAGTTTATTTATTTATTTTTCAGAAAAAAGAATGGCTTTGTCTTAATTGTCAGACCCAAAGACTAATGTCTGGTGGACTTGATGACTCCCCTCTTCATGTTCCTTATCCATCTCCAAAACACCAACAAGTGGGCTCACCCCGGCACCAAGTTCTGACCAGTCAGCAACCTGCTGCACAGCCAACATCTCAGAAAGTATCCACTAAGCAACAGGAAGTGCCCAATGCAATGCCGCGACAGCAGAAAACTCCAGCAGCTGATGGATCTGCTCCTGTTGCTGCAACTGAAGTCAAAATGGCAGGAGATACAAAACCCCTCTCACAGTCCTCTTCAACTCCTGCCACAACTAAATCTGTCAGTGAAGCACAGAGGAAGGACAAGACCATGCCAGAAATGATCAGTGAGCCTGAGCATGTTTCTGCTGTTACTGAGGAAACTAAACCTACTTATAAGAAAGGAACAACAGAGCCCATTGTGACCACCACAACTAAGGATGAGAAAAAGGATTCTCAGCAATCCAGATACTATGAGGTAATTCTGTATTTCAGAGCATTGTTTAATGGAGCAAAGTTTTCAGAATTCTCAAACTTTAAAAAAATATCTTGAAAAGGCCCTATATTCAAGAATATGCAAAATTAGGCATAACATTGTGGCATTATTTATTCTTGGTATTTTCCTAACTTTTTCACAGATGGTAGCCTGGCACAGTGCAATTGTAAATAGGGGTTGGGTTCTTTTTGGAGCAAGCACAAATTTGAGCTGTGATTTTAGCACAAATGATGATTCAGATGTGAGGATGTTTCCAGCCACTAGTCATATATACTTATGACACACCCCAGTTTATCCTAATATAGAGCTAACTTATATGAAACATGCTACAATTTATGCAAGTGTTACAGGAATAAGCCAATGAAAGGTAAACATTCAACAGACTATAGTTATTCTAGATCTGCAGAAACAAGCAAACTGTTAACATTAATTTCAGCACTTGTGTTCAAGGTTGCTGCTAAATTCCGCAGCTAAAAGTATTCTTTTTGGGAAACCCCAAAAAACTTGAAAGATGCTCCAATAGTTCGTCTTTTGCAATTTTATGTTTTTACTGAAATTAATTGTATGTGGATACCTGATCATCACACCCATGTATGAGCCTTCCCCAAACTGTTGCCACAAAGCTAAAATCACACAATTGTCTAAAAATTGTCTTTGTGTGCTGTAGCATTAAGATTTTCCTTCACAGGAAACATACTTTAGTATTGATATGACATCATGTGACAACCTCAAAAAATGTAATGATATCCAGTTGTTGTTGATTAGCACACCTGCCCATGTTTGGTGCAAGGACTATTGAGCTGATAAAATACCTACACATTAGTTTGTGGTTTCTCTGTACGCATTTGTAATTATTAAAATTGTGTGCTTTTACGTTATTGTTCATACTACTCTACTTAGTTACTTATGAGCAATAATTATTGATTATATTTTGATTATTTGACTGCAAGTCAAGGATCTATTGCACTCAAATTTATATGCACTTTGATCAGATGTAAGTTTGATCGTACGGATACACCAAAGATGAAACTGACGAACTGTTCCATCTTGAACTTACTGGCATATTTATCTTGAACATGCATTAACCAGCAATGGTTCAGCAAATTCACCAGCAAATCTGTCTTGCACGTGCATTAAGATGAAGTCCAAAGTCTAAATTGAGATGACTTAAATCTTAAATCTAATTCTGATCCACCTTCCTGATATAATTAACGAAAACCTTCAATTAATTCTTTTTCAAAGCAATCGGTAACCTTTAAAGTAGGTTCTTTGGTTTGTGTTCTTCCTGAATGTGTTTTTTTTTGTCTGAAAACAATGCTGACATTTAAAGAGACAGAGAGAAAGCTACTTCCTCTTGGTTACTTCTCCTAAAATCTACTAAGAGAGCTATAGCATGAAAATGACTCTGCAGGCAAGATAAAAAGAAGTCAATGGTAGTCTAAATTAGAATCAATATAACCTGCAATACTTGTCAACTAAGCATGCAAATCATGCCTAAAATAGTCTAATTTGCATTTTATATTTTCTGGGGTTCCTTAGGAGACAAGCAAAACAAACAGCACACATGACCTATCACGGAGTCCACAGAGCCTGAGTGATACAGGCTACTCCTCAGATGGGATATCAAGCTCACACAGTGAAATTACAGGCCTTATCCATGAAGAAGAAATAAAGTTAAGTGAGAAGAGTATGTCTGGGAATCTTACGCCACCAAGCCCGTCTGAGATAACTAAACTGGAGAGCTCCATGCGGCCTCTACTAGAGTCAAAGGTATTCTCTGAAGGAGAGAAAACTTGGGACAAACAGCGTGGTAGAGAACGGCACCACAGAGACACTGATGACAGAAAGCACAGATCCCAATCACTATCAATTAGTCCAGAGCAATATGACTCAGATGAAGATCTAGAGGATATCATGGAAGAGGAGGAGGACCCAACCGACTGGGAGGCCAAACGAGAGCTCAGGACAGTAGCTGCTGCTGGAGATGCAAAGAAAAAGAAAAGGCCTGAACCTGCTGATATAACTGATGAAGAGTTTATGCGAAGGCAGATCATGGAGATGAGTGCAGATGAAGAAAATGAGGATGAAGAAGATGAAGAAGAGTTGGAAGAGGAGGAAGAAGAAGAGGAAGATGATGAAGGATATGGTTACCAAAAGCCAAAAAAAATACATAAGCACATAAGTGACTCAGGGAAAGAAAAGCGCCGTCTCACTCACCATTCAAGCAGCTTTGAAGAGGGGAGCAAAACTACCTGTGAAATCTACAAGGGATCAGCTGAGGAAGGAGAGGAGGACCTAATTGGCTCGCAAGGAGGCCTACGGAGATTCAAGACCATAGAACTGAACAACACTAACAGTTATAGCCGAGACATGGAACTAAACAATGAAAATGACTTGAGCCTGGACAGAGAGCCTGAACTTGAAATGGAAAGCCTTACAGGTTCCCCAGAAGAAAGATCAAGGGGGGAGTATTCCTCCACTCTCCCTCCTACAACTTCCACTTACAACTCAGGAACATCTCCTACTTCTGTATCCTCCATGGAGGATGACAGTGATAGCAGTCCCAGCAGGAGACAACGTCTAGAAGAGGCTAAGCAACAGAGGAAAGCCAGACACCGGTCTCATGGTCCCCTCCTGCCCACCATAGAAGACTCCTCAGAGGAAGATGAGCTGAGAGAGGAAGAGGAACTCCTGAGGGAGCAAGAAAAAATGCGAGAAGTGGAGCAGCAAAGAATCCGAAGTACTGCCAGAAAAACTAAACGAGATAAAGAAGAGCTGAGGGCACAGAGACGAAGGGAACGGTCCAAAACTCCTCCAAGCAACCTGTCCCCCATTGAAGATGCATCCCCAACAGAGGAGCTGAGACAAGCTGCTGAAATGGAGGAACTCCATCGCTCTTCCTGCTCAGAATACTCACCTTCAGTTGATTCTGAGGCTGAAGGGTTTGAAATGTCATCTAAGCTCTACAAGTCTGGTAGTGAGTACAATCTGCCTACATTTATGTTACTGTATTCTCCTACTGAAAAGCCAGAGACTTCATCCTGTTCTACTATTACAACTACCTCCTCAAGTGGAAAGCCTTTAAAGAGTGCAGAGGAAGTTTATGAAGAAATGATGAAGAAAGCAGAGATGTTACAGAAACAACAAAAGCAGCAGCAGCAACAGCAGTCAGCACAGCTGTATAGTACTAGTGTCTATCAAGAAGACGATAGAAGAAATGGACAGCATTATGAAGATGAGTATGACTATATTGACCAAGATGATACAAGCTATGAGAATGAGGAGGCAAGTGATATCTATGAGGAAATACGTCAGACTTCACAGATCATTACCAAGCAGTTGGATGATCAAGTGGAAATGGATGTGTCTTATGCAGATAAACAACTGCTAGACACAGGATCAGCTTTTGCTAAACTCCTGGAGCAGAGCAATGCCCTCCTCACTCCTGGCACAAGCCCTACACAACTCTCAGCCCCAGTATCATTTTCAGAAACTGGAACAGGAGGACGAATACCTGATGTCAGAGTAACTCAACACTTCTCCAAGGATGGGCATAAAGATCGAATTAGAGGTCATGCTGGCAAAAATGCCATTATACCCTCAACTGCTGCCACTACTATCACTGCATATGGAGTATATGCCAGGGATGCTGTCCATGTCTCACAAACCACCACTAGTCAAACAATGACTTCACAGCAGTCCACCCTGTATGGCCGACATACAAGCAGCTCCGTCGCAACCTCCACCAGTACTTCAAGTGTGTCCAACAAAATAGCTGAAATCACTCAAGCTTATAATGAACGGGAGGGAAGGAGAGCCTCAGACAGAGTCCAAATAAGAGACAGTGCAACACAACTAGAGTTGGTAACTGAATTGCGCTCTCATAATGTCCATGCATACTACAAAGGGAGTCCACCACTTTCTCCTACGTCACCTCCAACTCATATACCAGCCCGATCTCCTTCCAGAAAAACAGCTGAATTTTCAACTCAGACTTTCAGTCCCCCAGTGATAGCACCCTCTGAAGGTTCGGGACCTACATCTCCTATTATGGCACAGGCCACTCAGACACCTCATAGATCTATCTCACCACGGCTCTTTAGACAGCAGTCCTCTCAGGATGCCACTTTTGTGGTAATAACAATTGGATCAGAGCCAACTAGCCCTCCAAAGCCAGTTACAGTTAACACTGCCACCTCTCCTTTATCTTCCCCAACAAAATTTAGCCACCCCTCATCATTTGATGCTTATTCACCACCTGTAAGCCCTCCTGACACACCACCACACCAGCAGTCACCTTTGCATGGTTTCTACAGAACCCATAAAGTTGAGCGAGTTAATGTTGGTACAAGCATGGTGACTGCTGCTAGCTCTTATGCTCGTGGATCACTTTCAATGGAAAACATATCTCTGTGCCGTATTTCCACAGTTCCTGGCACCTCAAGAGTTGAGCAAGGGCAAAAGTTACACAGTGCAAGTGTGGCGGACCTAAGAACTGCTATTAAGTCATCTCCAATTATTATAACAGATCAAGGAATGGACTTGACTTCCTTGGCCACAGAGTCTCGAAAATATGCAAGCAGTGCAGAAGGGAGCCCTATTCGCCACTCCACTACTATCCAGCCTCTCATAATGAATTTGAATGCTCAGGAACAGCCACATGTTGTTGTTTCAACAGCAACAACAGTCAGTGTAACTGTTGCTGCATCAATGTTCATATCTCAACCCAAGCATCCTGTGGTTTATGGTGATCCCCTTCAGAACAGAACAGACTTGGGCCAGGGCATGGGAACAGTGGTATGCCTTGTACAGAACAAACAACCACCAATTGACCCATCTATACCAAATATTGATGCCAAGCTGGAAGATCTTAGTATTCAACAGCAGCAGTTACTTAAGCAACAGCAGAAGCTACAGCAGCAACAACAGCTTTTAGAGCAGCAACTTCAGCAACATCATCAACTTCAACAGCAGCAAGCTTCTTCTTTTGCAAAGCTTAGTCTATCCAGTCAATTTCCTCTATTAAAGAAGGACCTAATTGTCACCCAGACAAGCACTGCCCCTGTTGTCAATGCAGTATCTCCAGCTCTGGCACCTGAGATTTATAACATTGGCAGTTCTATGGAGTTGAAGGGTAAATTACCTGTTCAGCCTCAAGTTATGATGGTCCACATGGACAGTAGTACACAAGGAAAACCTCTGACCCAGTTGATCAAATCAGAGGAAAGCCAGGATGCAAGGGATCTAACTGGGCAAATCAAGAAAGAGAATCAGGTTGCTTGCTGTGATGTAGTTTATAACTTGCCCTTTGGTGGTAGCTGTGTGGGTGGACCATTCTCTCAAAAACCAATGGCAGATGAGATGACAAATGTTAGTGAGCCATCAAGGCCCCCATCTGCACCACCACAGCTTTATGAACCAATAGAGTCGAAGCAAGATAAACAAATATATCATGATTTCACCTTGAAATCATACACACTCCCTTTCCCTGGCCGGTTACAGCCATCCTTGTCTGAGACCAACATTGCAGAAGCAGGGCTCCAGTCCTACTCTTCTAAACCTGATATGCAATCCTCTGTAGAATTATCGATGGATTTAAACTCAGTTAAGCATGGTTATGAAGGAGGATTTCTTGGAATGGGACTTCAGTATGGTTCCTACACAGATCTTCGTCAGGGTGATGTGGTAGCTCCAACTCTCCCCATGCGCAGGTACAGTTCTCTGTCCAATATAAGTTCAGATTACGGATATTCATCCTGCGACCTTTCTAGTTTACCAGAGTCTAACCTTGCCCAATATAGTGCAACTACTGCTAAAGAGATTAGTAGAATGTGTGCAGCCCTCAATTCAATGGATAGGTATGGCAGCAACCCTGATCTCTTGCAGTTAGGTAGAGGAGGTGGTCCACTGGGCAGAATTAATTTGCAGCAGAGTCTTAGACCCAGCTTTGTATATGGTCCAGATGGAAAGCCCTTTTCCCAAGCTCTTACCAGTCTCATCAATGCAAGACAAGCAAGCCTTAGAGCCATGTATCCATCAGCAATTAGATCAGCTGATGGTATGATCTATTCAACTATCAACACACCCATTGCATCCACTGTGCCAATAACAACTCAACCAGCTTCTGTACTGCATCCATTATTAAGAGGTGTTTACAGACCATACCTCGCACCAAATATGACACCAGTGCCTCTGGCCAGCCTCAACAGAATGCCTGTGGCCCCTAGGATGCCTCTCACAGGACAGACACCTTACAGTTTTCCAACACCCAGTCCTGTTTCTGTTACAACCTCTGCTACTGCAAATGACCAAGTTGCAATCACCACAGAGCAGGATGCACCTATCTATCTTGGAAAGTCTCCAGTAAGCTCTACAGGTATTGGGACATCTGCAGCATTAACCCAGCCTTCTACTGTACAGAGTAGCCTAACCACAACAATGCCAACACAAGTGGCTGCTCCAGCCAACACAAGCCAATCTCAGGAGCAGCCATTAAACCTTTCTCAGCCCCATCTTCAAACACAGGGTCCTTCCCAACCTCCAGTGCAGCTTTATCGGCCCACTCATAGTCAACTTCCACAGCCATCTGTTTCAAAACAGCCACCACCTCCTACACAATCAACTGCAGCCACTGCCTCAACTCTGGGAGGTCTTCCACAGGAAAAGGAGATAGAAGAAGAACGCCTACATCGTCAACAGGAAAAGTTATTGCAGTTAGAGAGAGAGAGAGTAGAGCTAGAAAAATTGAGGCAGCTGCGGCTACAGGAGGAGCTTGAGAGGGAACGTGCAGAATTGCAGCGGCACCGGGAAAAAGAGCATATGCTTGTGCAACGGGAGATTCAGGAGTTGCAGACCATTAAACAGCAGGTTTTACAGCAGCAACAAGCTGAGAGAGAAAGCCAACTGGTTATGCAGAGAGAACAACTGGCTCAGCAAAAGCAGCAGCTTGACCAGATACAGTCTCTGCAGCAACAGCTTCAGCAACATCTTGAGGAACAAAAGAGACAAAAGACTGCAGCTGTGGCTGCAGCAACTAGTACGCAACTTATATGTGACCAAAGTGGCAGAGTTATTCAGCCACAAGACCTGCCCCCAGATATGCAACATAGTGATATTCCGGTGCCTTCCAGGTCTCTGCCCAACTCTGCATCAGAGATGTGTCTGAGGAATAATGAGGGGCAAGCAGATAATAGGTCTATGCGGAAACAAAGATCAATGCCTCGTCTACAGGATGGTATTGAGGGAGAGGTAACAATGTTTTCCCTGCCCACTAGAATTGTAGACAGCAGTGTACAAACAGATGATGAAGATGAAGAGGAACGATATCTAATGTCTAGAAGAAGAAGGACTAGACGTAGTGTGGATTGCAGTGTTCAGACAGATGATGATGAAGATAAGGCAGAATGGGAACAACCTGTCAGACGGAGACGTTCTCGGTTCTCCAGGCACTCTGAATCAAGTGCTGATCCTAAAACTGAAACTTCAACTCTAACTGCCAAAGTTACATCCTCTAGTATTGCCATCCAGACGATTCAGGATTGCTCGTGCCAAACAGAGATAGATCAGCTAGGGAAAATCTCCCCAGCAATACATGTCACTGTGTCAGATCCCAACAAAGTTGAGATTGTCCACTACATATCTGGTCCAGAGAGAACCCAGAAGGGGCAAAGTTTAGCTTGTCAGACTGACCCCGAGTCCCACTCTCAAGGTGTGGTAGTTCCACAAATTAACGTGGCCACCACCATTAGCCCATATTCCAGCAGTGCACAGCTTGTGGGGTCAGCAGATCCACTATCCTCTCGTCAACAGGGTGTTTCAAAGTTTGAGAGACGTAAACCAGATCCTTTGGACATTGGCTACCAGCAGCACCATCTGCACAGTGAGTCGATGTCCAGTGTGATTCGGCAACCACCCAAATCTCCTCAGGTGCTATATTCTCCTGTATCTCCTTCATCACCACACCGCATCATAGAGACATCCTTCTCATCTAGCGAGAGGCTGAATAAAGCCCATGTTACTCCACAGCAGAAGTCGTATACAGCTGAGTCACCACAGAGGCACCAGAGTTTACCCCGACCAATGAAGAATGTCCAGAGATCCTTGTCAGATCCTAAGCCCCTCAGTCCCACAACTGATGAGCAAACAAAGGCAAGGATATCCCTTTACCAGCAACAAGCACTTCAAAGTCAGGTATGTGACACATTCTGTGTATTTGTTAAAGTATTTTGTATGCATATATTGACATTTGGAAGAGGTATGGAAAAGTTTGTGATCTTTTGGAATAATCTTAGATTTATGCATGAATGACTCCTAAAATGTCAGCTGATCCTCTTAATAGGTAAAGTGAATGTCTTCTAATTGGCATAATTTTTCATCAATTCTGATGAACTGGTTTGTGCTATTAATGCAGAAGTCCAGATAATTGCAGCTTTTTTCTGACACTATTACAAAAGTTGATATATTTGTAAAAAGGTAAATTATTAGTTATAAAATTATAATATGAGAATTATTGTTTTATCTAAAGGTCTAACTCTATTTAACCAGTTAATTTAATTAATTGGTTAACCAGTTAAATTCTTGACAAGGTGTGATGAATGCTTGGGCCATAATTAATGTTTCCAATTTAAATCTCCTTTGTATTAGAGCTCATTGTTTATTATGGTAAACATCCAACACTGTCAGCAAGAATAAGAAGTATAAAATTAAATCTATAGACTGTTGATGGATTGTTATCTGCTCTGATCTAGTGAGCAGAAAATGCAAATGACTCTGAGATGTACTGTAGATTGGGTATGGGATTTCTTAGGGAAGTACAGCCAGTAACTGGAAATCAGTAGAGAAATGTTTATAGGATATACAGTACTGCATAAATGATGCTGTAATAAAGCCAGAAATTGGTCAAATTGAAAATTACTATGCTGTTCTCATTGGAGCGAGACCATGCACAGTAGCGACAGCGTTGGAGAGTCTGGGCAATAAAGACAGGAGGTGGGTCAGTGTGTACTGCTTATTTGTTACCTTATTTCTTAGGCACCCTCTTTAAGATCAGAGTGTTTGAGGTGACAGAATACACATTTATATACATATACATAATACATTGTTATACGTCTTACTGTAAATAGAGTTTGCATGATTGAACTTTCCTGTGTTATATGCATGTACTGGGGACTTCACCATGTTCATTTACTGAACTTTTCATATTACTTATATAGCTATTAAAGAAGCCCAAATTACCATTGCTAGCCACACAGATATTTATGTATAGTATTGAATATTTCACCAGCATACATGTGCAGAACGAAAGAATACACATATTCACATAACAATATAAATGTGAAAGCAACAAAATTACACTTACCTTATAAAGAAGAAGTGGTATGTGTATGAATCATCTTCCAAAATAGTGAGAATGTGAATAGAGGTTAATTATTAATTAACCATAATTTGGTAACACTTTACCAACTTTAGCTTCATTAACTTTCTTTAATGCTGAATTTATGACTGTGAATATTTCATTCAGAATTTGCCAATTAGCAAATGATGGATGTAGCTGATTATGTTTGTGTTATATGTACTACTTGTATGTGTGTGATTTTCTTTCCGGAAAATTATACGAGCATTATAATGCAATGCCAGTTAAAGGATCCTAGTTTGACTAGTAGCAGCAGTAACATAACCAAAAACAAAATTTGATTACAAAAAGGTGGCTACTGTTGTTGACTATAAACAGTTCATTGATTTGGGAAAGACACAGTTGTTTTGAAAGGTAGTTCACTAGCATACTGTCACATTAGATAGAAAGCTTTCCAGAAAGGTCCACATGGCATCTGGTTGAAACCAATTATGAATTCAAGTGAAGTATCTGAAGTACTGTACAATTTCAGGGGTTGAATAAAGTTATGTTCTGCAAATTGTTATTTGTTATAATTTGTGAATGAAAAAAAATTACTTTTATTACCAAAAGTCCTGTTTTTTTTCAGTATTTCTGGGGGCATAGTGGTAGGGTTCAGGTTCACCAAAAGTATTGTATACACAGATTAGTATCAAGAAGGGTCATTTATATACATTTGGTAATATTTAAATGCCAAATGACTAATGATTTATCACTAATAAATGATTAGTTATTAGTATATTCACACATTAGTGGACTAATAAATTGTTCATGTATATTAATGGTGTATTAACTATTATAAAATGTTGCCCTGAAATTCTATTTTCGTTTACAGTAATTTTAATGAATGCCATTTAATAAATGCCAGATATTTTAGTACAACAATGACAAAAAAACTGGTTGAAGCTACACATGAAATATAACATGTAACTAGAAATATTAGTTTGGCATGCCATTCACTAATATGGGTGTGGGTGAGGCTAAAAATGGTATTGTGGCCAGCCATGACAAGCCAAAGACATTTTGGCTTCACTTTTCAACTGCTGACAAGTACAACATGCAGTATAATAATGGACATTCTTGAAAAACTACACATTGTCATTCTTGGAAAACTACACTTCTCATTTCTCAGGAGTGTGAAACTAAGTTTTGTTTCAAATGAGATTATTCAAATGCAGTGTGAATGTCATCAGCCATTAGTTAGAAAAAAGTATCTTTAGTCTTTTCTTCTTGCTGTTTTAAAAATAATCTGGAAATGTTTCACTGATTTTACATGGAGATTGGGAATTTTAAAGCTGCTTTAAATCATTTTATATATAAAAAAGGCTATAGAATAAAATTATGTCACCACTATGGGTTCTACACACAAAATCACTTGTTTTTGTCTTGTTGCTACTACAGAATATCTAACACTGCTGTGATTTTTTGCATGCTTTTTACCCATCCCCTCTTCCTGGCCCCTCTATCTATCTCTATTCTTGCAGTTGATGGCACTCCAGCAGAGCTCCCTCCTGAGGAAGGTTAAACGAACTCTGCCAAGCCCCCCACCTGAGGAGACTCAGCTGTCAATGGTCACCCATGCCCTGCCCCAGATGTATGTGCCCTCTCTGCCTTCTCTGAAGGTGGGTTCCCGTCCAGGCCTAGCAGCCAAGGCCAGCCTTCTGAAGGACCTAACTCATGAACTAAAGGCTGTTGAGCAAGAATCCACCAAACTACGAAAACAGCAGGCTGAGTTGGAGGAAGAAGAGAAGGAGATTGATGCCAAACTCCGATACCTGGAGATGGGCATTACACAGAGAAAGGAGACTCTTGTGAAAGAGAGGGAGAGGAGAGAGTTAGCATACTTGCGCTGTATGGGTGACACACGAGACTACATGTCAGATTCTGAACTGAACAACCTTCGGCTGGCAGCTGCAGCCACATCTGAGAGTAATGGGCTTCTGACCAGACCAAGCACAGCACCACTCAGCCAATTTTCCAGTGAGCTAAACACTGCTGCACAGTTTCCCCCTACATCATCCTTTGTGTCCTACCAGTTCCCTCAGAGCCAATCAACAGCAACCACTCTACATGCCTCCACATTCCAAAGCACTGGATTCAGCCAGCCTCCATATCCTACAGTCTCCCAGGCACAGGCTCTACCCCAGCCCACACCCCTACAAACCATACCCCATCATCCTACTCCATCTTATCATTCTCAAGGGACTTTCCCTTCCCAGAGCTTCCCATCAAGCCAACCACCTTATCCAACAGAGCATACAATGCTACCTCCAACTGGATTCCAGCCACCTCCTCAACCACCTGTGGGTCAAACTCCTTACCCAACCCACACCACACCATACCCGAGCCAGGCCCCCCCCTACCCGGTCAGTCAGGCAAGTACATACCAGCCACTGGCAGACATACTAACTGTCAATCAGAGGCCACGGCAAACCTCACTGGCTGACCTTGAACACAAGATGCCCACTAATTATGAGGTTATAAACAATCCTTCTGTTGTAGTAACAACCACTGCCCAAGATTCTTCATATAGCCAATCTGGTTTGGTTCCATCTTATGGTCAGTACAGCACAGCCATGGCAAGTACCTATGGGCCATACTCCACATCAGGTTCAAGTACTTATGGTGGATACTCAACTACCACAGCAAGTTCATATGGGCCATATACAACAACTTCAGCAAATAGTTATGGTCAGTACACTACAACCACACCTAATACCTATGGACACACAACAACCACAGGCAGTTCCTATGGACAGTATACCACCACTGTTGCCAACACATATGGACAGACAACACTTTCTGATCATATGCACTCAGTGGACAGTCCCTCTGCTTATACTGGTGATGGCCTATATAGTTCTTCTGGCCTGGAGCAGAATGTCCCTAGAAATTATGTAATGATTGATGACATAAGTGAGCTAACCAAAGAGGGCATGGGCACCACCTCAGACCCACACCGCAGTGAGGGCTATGGGCGCCATGGGGGTGATGGACTCCACACACGAGGGGGGAGCTCCTACGGCAGACCAGAGGACGAGCGTGATGCAGAGATGTACGACCATCACCATGGCAGGGGTAAGAGCACTGGCAGCTACCAAGCACGAGGGCGAGATACGCATGGCCGGGTAGTGGGCAGCAGTAGCATGGGTGGGGGATCCACATATTACTATGATGACTACAAGCACTCAACAACCACAAGAGCAGCCCAGAGGCACTCCTCAAAGACCCTGGCCCCAGTTGTCATGTCTACCAAGAGGAGCAAGCATCGTAAGCAAGGCTTGGAGCAGAAGATCTCCAAGTTCTCTCCAATCGAGGAAGCTCGTGATGTGGAGGCTGATCTGGCCTCATACACCATGAGCACCTCTACTACAAGTGGTTATGGTACAGGTTCTCATTCACGAAAACTCCAAGATGAAATCTATGGGCTGCGACAAACCATGTATGACCCACATCGGGGCTACTATGATGATGAACATTTCTATGGCTATGGCAGGTCCCGCTCAGCTGGTTATGGCATGGACAAGATTTCTCGGGAGACAGGCTACCGAAGCAGATCTTATGAACGGGACTATACAGATCGGTCACACAGAAGCAGCTATGGCCGAAGTGGGCGTCCCACATTGCGCTCTCAGTACTCGGAAGAGGAGAGCCCACTTAGTCCTATGGGGAAGTTCATGGGCAGTAAGCAGGCCTGCTACGATCCATCTTACTCATATGGCTCAAGCCACTCTCTTCCTGATGTACAGGACCATATTCGAGACCTGCCACGGACCCATGTCTACAAACCTGATGATATGTACATAATAGACGATATGTATTGCGCTGTGTCTGACAGTGAAGGTAATTGGGTGCTGAATGCCAGAGTCACTGTCTACTTTAAACATCCCCCACCCACCCAGACAAAGCGAAAGATCAGATATAAAGGAGTGAAAGCCCAGTGCATGTCTATGTTGTGTCTTCAGGCAACGAGCTTTCATCAAAACTGACTATCAAAATTGCATAAGATTTTGTCTCACCTCTTTCCTTATAGTTTCTTATTTTGATGCATGCTTTACTAAGGTGCATCTCTTGCATGAGTAGCCAAAATGTCTGTAAATTATGAATAGTGTTTTAAATGTTTTTGTAAACAGTGTTTTTTTATTTAAGTGCAATTTTATATAGTCTTATTTTGTTTTGCAGTGCTTTGCATGGATATTAAGCTGTAGTTTTCTTTTCTGTTCTTCTCTTTTCACTTTTTTGCATGATCTTAGCATGCATGCCTTTCTTGTCAATTGGAAATTGATTGTGATGTACTTTTGGTTTCCAAAGCCTACCATCTTGGCCAGGAGGAGACTGACTGGTTTGAGAAGCCGCGAGATGTCCGTGGTTCCCGCCACTATAGCAGCAGCCATTCCTCTTCTGGGAGGCGTGGTCATGTCAAACACACATACCATGACTATGATGAACCTCCAGATGAAGACCTTTGGCCACAAGATGACTATAGTCACTCCCGACACACATCTTCTCGAGAGCACCGTCACCATAGTAGTGGAAGTTCTGGTAGACACTCTTCCTCCCGCCACTCTGATGAGCCTCGTTCTTCTCGATCATCTCGCTCTTCAAAGGACCCATCTATACGGCATGACTCTCGTTCTATGTCCTCTTCTTCAGCAAAGAGAGGAGACTCTCGCTCTCAGGGCTACCACTCTTCTGATTACTCCCGTGACCCTTCTGGGCACCATCATGGCTCACGCACTGGGAAACAGTCTTCCCACCACCAAGGTTCCTCCAGTAGGAAGCAACAAGACCCCCAAGGCCATCTATCATCCTCTAGACAGATGGGTTCAACTGGCTCAGGGCAAAGGGCTGCAAGTGGACCCTCCAATTCAAGCAGGCAGCCTGGGTCCCAGCAGATAGCTGAGGCACAGCAGGGCCAGCGAACACAGTTACAACAGCAGGCACAGACATCAGCAGCTAGGCCTGGACAGCAGACCCCTGCAGCAGGTGCTGTGCAGTCACAACCAACACAAGTCCAGCAGCTCCAAGCCAAACCTGGCCAGACAAGTCCTGCAACACGGGCACCTGCTGCAGGAGTGCAACCAGCACCTGCTACAGTGAGTAGTTTTATTCATGTATGAGCTATTGAACTTTTTTCTGGATATATTATAATGAATTCTTTTTTCAGTAACAGTCTCTAATCTTATACAAAGGCTTTATAATAATTGTTGAATATTACAAAGGGAATTTGATTCCATTCAGCTACAATAACATTAGTGAAGTCAGGCACTAATTTTTGAGTAGATTTTTGTTTCTGGCTTGTACACTGTACCCCATGGTGTTTTACTAGCGTTGCGTTCAGGGTTTTGCACAGGCCAAATTTTCTTACATATCTAGAATATATAGAACCGATATATAGACTCACTGTCCATTTTAATAGGAACAGCTGTACACCTGCTGTTTTATGCAGTTATCCAATCATTCAATCATGTGGCATCAGCACAGTGCATAAAATCATGCAGATACAGGTCAAGAGCTTCAGTTAATGTTCACATCAGAGTTGGGAAAAAATGTGATCTCTGTGACTTTAACTGTGGCATGGTTGTTGGTGCCAGATGGGCTGGTTTGAGTATTTCAGAAACTGCTGATCTCCTGGGATTTTCACACACAACAGTCTTTAGAGTTTACACAGAATGGTGCGAAAAGCAAAAAAAAACATCCTGTGAGTGGAGGGTCTGCAGGCTGAAACATCTTGTTGATGAGAAAGATCAGAGGAGAATGACCAGACTGTTTTGAACTGACATGAAGTCTATGGTAACTCAAATAAGCACTCTTTACAACCGTGGTGAGCAGAAAAGCATCTCAGAATGCACAACACATCAGGTTCCACTCCTGTCAGCCAAGAACAAGAATCTGAGGCTATCATAGCACAGACTCACCCAAACTGGACAGTTGAAGATTAGAAAAAAAAATCACCTGCAGCAGCTCTTGGCCTGTATCTGCATGATTGTATGCATTGTGCTGCTGCAACATGACTGAATGATTGGATAACTGCTTAAATAAATATATATAGTACACTGTGTTAAATGTGTTAAAATGAGATCAGCACATCATGTGTTAAGTTATTGTCCAGTTGCACTCTGCACTGCTGTTAGCTTGCTCTTAATTACTGAATTACATTGCATGCTACAAATATTTTAATACAACATGCTTTTTTGTAAACAAGACTATGGTTTTAACAAATTTGTTAAAGATCTGATCATACTGCCTGTGTTACATATGGCAATATCTACTCATGTTAAAAGTAAACAAAATGAGTTGTCCATTAATAGTTATCACAGTATGGTGGTTGTATACAGTCAAATCTTACTGCAAAACAATAGCTTATCATCAATTGGCATATCTGTATAATCAAACTCACATCTCACTGTAAATTTGAGTATTCCTCCTAAATAACCAATAACATAAATAAGCAAAACACATACTGTATAACAGTATATTTTATAAAAGTACAGTAATATAAATAATTAAAATGCCAAATTACACAGATAATCACAATTTTCCATGTTGACCCCTCCTAAATGTGGGTAATGGGGTTTATATGTAATGTTGTCAACATGTATGTTTCACACGTGAATCAGAATATGCAGGCATGGATATGTATCAGCTAATTAGTCCATCAGTTGAGTAATAAGCTCATTTACATTCCAGAGGCACTATGAAGAGCTGCCCTGGTTGGGGAGTTTTTGGCAGACAGTCTAGTCAAATCTTATGCCTATTTGGCACATTAAGACAGACTGAATATGTAAGACAACCTAAAACACTTCTGAATTTATTTACATCTAGCATGGGTGAGCTTAGCGTAAAAACTACTGCACCAAGCTGGGTGCAAATGACTACTCTCTTTTTCTTTGATTTTTTCTTTTAACAGATGCCTCTTCTGCCATCTCTGACTCCATTTTACCAATTTTTACTATTACCACTTCATAAAACTGTGCATGCTTGTGTGGTGGTTTGCTGTTCTTTCTCTTTGCTTTTCTTTTCTCATGTTCCCCTTCCTTAGCTCTTTCTAAAACTCATGCTTCATCCATCTTTGAAATGAATCGCTCTAGTTCTAGATATGGTTAATCTTGATATAATTTACTTCATAAGTTCCTGTTAATATCTTTTTCTCTGATTAGCTGGCTTTATGCCGAGAGAGCAATACTATTGTAGATTGTTGTAACACTTTCCCAGATTCGGGTGGGTAATGAGGAAGCTGGAGGCAGGCTTGGAATAACTCAAAAGGCTTTATTTGCAACTTTACTTTAGCTTTTCAGCGTTCAAATCGCAGACACACACGTGCACACACACGGCTCTGTGCTGGTCAGCTCTCTCCCCCTTGCCTGTTGCGGGGCTCCCTGAAAACACAGAGAGTAAAACAAAAATCAGCTTTCACTAATTAAACATAGGCAAGAATCATCAAGCCTTATCTGCTAGTTCGACCTGCCTCCTCTCCGTCCACAGCCGGCGCTCGATCACGCCCGTGCTGTCACATATCCCACGACCTGAATCAGGCCAGGGAGCCATCCGGCCTGCAGCTGAGTCTCCCCCCCGGCAGGAGAGGTAATCCTCCACCACCATCTGTGCCCCTGGCCTGTAGACTACCTGAAACTTGAATGGCTGAAGTGCCAAATACGAACGAGTGATCTGCGTGTTGGTATCCTTCATGTGGTGGAGCCATTGAAGCGGGACATGATCAGAACACAGGGTGAAAGGTGTGTTTCCTCCTTCACCTCCCTCTCCAACACCTGGGACAAAATGGCCCCCAGCCATTTGTCCGATACATCTGTCTGCAAAACAAAAGGGAGAGAAAAGTCAGGCAAATGCAACAGCGGGCCCACCCACAAAACCGCTTTTACCTGGCAGAAAGCCCGCTCGTACGGCTCTGTCCACTGGACCGGATCTGGTGCCCCCTTTTTAGTGAGGTCAGTCAGCAAGCTGGTGATGTCCAAAAAATTAGGGACAAACCTCCTATAATAGCCAGTCAGCCCCAGGAACTGCCTCACCTCCTTTTTGGTCTTGGGTCTTGGGCAGGCCGCAATCGCTGCTTTCGTATCAAATTGGGGATGCACCTTCCCATGACCCAAGTGGAAGCCCAGATGCCGCACTTCCACCCGCCCAATTGCACACTTCTTTGGGTTTGCTGTGAGTCCTGCCCGTCTCAATGATCTCAGGACAGCCCTCAGGTGTTGCATATGCCACTGTCAATCATTACTATAAATGATTATGTCATCTAAATACGCAGCAGCATACACATTGTGCGGGCTGAGGATTCTGTCCATGAGTCGCCGAAACATTGCAGGGGCTCCAAACAACCCAAACGGGAGGGTTACAAACTGTTGTAACCCAAAAAGCCATTTTTTCAGGCCATTGGAGTCAAAGGAATCTGCCAATACCCCTTAGTTAAATCCAGCATACAACCACACCTGGAGGAGTCTCTATACGGTGTGGAGTTCTGTGTGATTCATGTGACCGAGTAGAGGCGAAAATCAGAAAATTCCTCCTGCAACCTGCCAACCTGTGCTCTCTGGCATGGTGAGAGGTGGTCTCCACAGGGAACCGGGGTGAATCGGGCCGCACTTTTGGAACTTACCTCTGGTCCCAGCTCCTCCCTCTTGGGAACCACTGTTACCTGAGCCACAGGACATGCCTCTCTCCATGGTTTCAGGAGATTGAGGTGGTATATTTGCAGTGCATCGCCTCTATCCATTCGGCTGACCTCATAGTCAACTTCGCCAACTCGCTGTGTGACCTCAAAGGGTCCTTGCCACTTTGCGAGTAATTTAGAGTTTGACGTGGGTAGCAAAATGAGCACTTTATCTCCCAGTGCAATTTCCCATAGCCGAGTACCCCTGTTATACAGCCAGGATTGACGTTCTTGTGCCTGTAGCGAATTCTCCTGTGTTAATTGTCCCAATGTGTGGAGTTTTGCTCTCACGTCAAGAAAGTACTGAATTTTATTCTTGCTATTAGAAGGTTCCTCCTCCCAATTTTCCATAATGACATCTAGGACGCCACGAGGCTTGCGCCTGTACAATAATTCAGATGGGGAAAACCCTGTGGAGGCTTGCGGGACCTCACATACTGCGAATAACAGGGGCTCAAGCCACTTATCCCAATTCCACGCATCATCGTGAACGAACTTACAATTCATATTTTTAAGTGTTTGATTAAACCATTCGACCAGCTCATCCATCTTTGGATGGTAAACGCTGGTGCGAATTGATTTAATCCCCAATAATTTGTAAAGTTCGCATAGTGTTCGTGACATAAACGTCGTGCCCTGGTCAGTCAGGATTTCTTTTGGGATCCCGACTCGGAAGATAATACGGAAGAGCGCCTCCGCAACTCTACGCGCTGATATGTTGCGCAGAGGAACTGCTTCGGGATATCTCGTTGCATAATCCACCAGGTCTAACACGAAGTGATATCATCACGTGCTCCTTTCTAATGGCCTGATGAGGTCCATACCAATTCTTTCAAAGGGGACCTCGAGTAATGTTAATGGGAGCAATGGCACCCATTCACCAGCTTCATCAGCTGACGTTCTCGACATGCCGCACACCACCTGAGAACATCGCTGCGAATGCCCGGCCAATAAAAACAAGTCATTAGATGGTTTAGTGTATTTATTTCCTGAGAGGAATTCCCCTGAAGGGTGGGGGAGGGGGAGCCCTCCCCACCCTCCGTGTCTTTCTGACCCAGAGCTGACGTTGACGGCCCAGGCAACGCCTCTCCAGCCAACGCTTTCCACATCCCACACCATGCTACGCTAATGCAGGACCCATCCACAAATATTTCCCTTACTAATGTATGAAACTCTGGCCAATTTGTCCCTAGAATTAGTGGATGGTTGAGGTGAGGACTAACCACCACCTCAACTCTATGCTTTTCTCCCCAGAATCAAATAATGACTGGCACCAGCGGATAATCCCTTGTTTACTCACTGACACACGGTATGTTCCTGCTCGATTGGGGGAGGCCTGCGGTGTGTCAGGGATCCGGATCAGTATTCCCGCTTCCCTGAGGGAGCACTGATGCTGAAAATGCCTGGCTTCCCCACTGCGCCAGAAAACCTGCCTGGACTTTGCCTCAGTTCTGGTGGGCGCAGACAGTTCTACTAGTGTGGAGAGAGCAGGAGTTACAAGAGGTGGGGACAAAGGGAAGGAGAGGAGTTAGGGGTAGGGAAACCCTGGGACTGGGGAGCTGGTTTCGTGGGAATTGGCCCCCGTTTCCACGGTGCAGGGACAGGGGGTGGAGGAGGGGAAGTATGAGAGTGAGAGCAAGAGAGAGAGAGAGATGGTAGGGGCTCACCTGCCCACGGATACACCGCCCGGTGGCAGCTGGACCACCTCGTCTAGCGATGCCAGACAGTGGCACTGGACCCATTCCGCCGTCCCTTCTAGTAGCCAGGCACTGAACTGCTCCAGCACCACAAGGTCGACTACTTCTTTGGCGCCAAGCTCTTCTGCAGCAGCCATCTTCTGCAGGTGTCTCGGAGCCTCTGGGTGAAGGCGAACAGGTGGCCAAGCTCGCTGAGTGTCAACAAGTGGAAACGCTGACAGTGCTGTTTGGGTGTGTGGCCGTTGCAATATCCCCCGCTTCAGGTTTGGGTAGTCCAGCAGGCTCACTACCGCAAGCTGTTGAGCCATGAGCTGGGCTTCCCGTGACAGGTGTGGCAGTGACCGGGCCTCCCACTGAGACTTGGGCCAGCCTCATGCTTCCACAGCAAGCTCAAACAACTCCAGGAACGCTTCCGGGTCGTCCTGTGGTCCCATCTTCACTACGGTGATGTGGGTCGTGACCACGGCAGCTGCTGGGGCTGCTGCTGAAGTACCTTCTTGCTGGACCAGGCTCCGGAGCACCTGCCAGTCCTCTGCCTGAGCTTGGAGCAGGGCCTGGATGCGCTGCTCCTGCTCTTTGTGTAGCTCGAGGAGGGCCTGATGTCAGATCTGGTGGATACCGGCGAGGGACTTGACGATCTGGTCCAGTGGTGAGGACTCCATGATGGCAGGTCTTCCTCAGTATCCCGGGTTTCAGCACCAGTGTAACAATTTCCCAGATTCCGGTGGGTAATGAGGAAGCTGGAGGCAGGCTTGGAATAACTCAAACGGCTTTATTCGCAACTTTACTTTCACTTTTCAGCGTTCAAATCGCAGACACACGCACACACACGGTTCTGTGCTGGTCGGCTCTCTCCCCCTTGCCTGATACGGGGCTCCCTGAAAACACAGAGACTCACACAAATCAGCTTTCAATAATTACACACAGGTGAGAATCATCACACTTTACCTGCCGGTTCGACCTGCCTCCTCTCCGTCCACAGCCGATGCTCAACCACGCCTCCGCTGCCACAGTTGTGTTTTTCTGTGTTAATTAATTTTGCAATGCTTATTGTTGGTCATATTCACAGTTGGCAACTTAAGTCCAAAAGTTCCTTGTATTCATAGTCGGATTAAACGACTTCTTAAATTAATTTTCTGGGCTGCCCATTCAAATTAATAAAATTACTTATGTATAGCTCAAGCCTCTGTGGTTGCCAGATTTTTCTTGCGTAGATGCATCTGAGAATGGGTTTCTCAATAGTATCTAGATCCTGCCTTTAAACACAAGCACCTTTAAGCAAGAAAAAAATCAGAGCATAGAATAGGTTGACAAAAGAAACAGGTCTCATTTTTCTTTGCTGTCATATGTTATATGATGTAACATAAAACAAAAAACAAAAAATACAATGACCTATGAATAAAAAGATGACAACCATTCAATTACAAGTGACAACATATTGCTGCATGAATAGTCTTAATTGTAATTGTTGTAATTCGTTGTAAAATCACATTAATCACTGCACAACTGGTTTAATTTAACAATGTGGTTTCCACCCTGTTATTATTTGGCAGCTTACAAAATAGCACTTGATTCAGCAGATGCTGTTATTTTTCATGTTATTGCAATAAAATATTAATAAAATAAATAATATTAACATTATTAAAATAATTTTTAATAAATAAAAATTATTTAATAAATAAAGTTATGGTTAATTTGATAAGCTCTCATGTAAAGAAAATGTGCCCATGACTTAAAGAATAAACTGAGCACTCATCTGCTATGCTTTACTTTAATTTAATTTATAACTTTATTAATATAAAATTCAGTTCACATGATAAGTAATGTCTCCAATTAAGGTGCTGTCTCTGCCAGTGTACTTTTTGGGATGATACAATTCATTAATTAATAGCCTCATATTTAAGTTTTGGTGTGACATATTGTGGTTACATCAAACTATCAGACAGTGGTGCTGGACTGTGGTGCTCCTTTCTCACACTGATATTACTCTAGAAAAAGGGCTTAAGTTTATGGTCAGAATTGCAAGTAACTGAGACATGCCTCTGTTTTCAGTAAACTCTGACCTGTGTGCACAAATCCTGCACAACCTCTGAATAGCTTTTTAGGTCTATAGTTACATGTGAGGTCTGAATACAGATGTGTACAGTTTGGTATTAACTCCTGACTATGTGTACATAACTTAATTCTGATTATGGCCCATTGTGTACAGTGACTAAAAGGACAAAGATTGTTCAAGTAAAACATTCCTATATCTATATATGTGCTCCAAATGGAAATACAAGCTAATCGACTATGAAAACCTTCTTTACAGTGTTTTTTTTTAGCTAAATGCACCAAGAAGAACAAACAACAAATCAAACTGGCATTTGAAACAGTGTGGTGACTTTTATCCCCTGCTGCCCATGGCTCCAACTTATTAAACTACAGTGGGAATCTCATTAGTTCTAATCTTTACTGATCTTTCACTGAAACACAACATTGATTTGTACTGTAATAACTTTTTCTTTTCTGCCAGTTGTTTCTGTGGTCTATTTGCTTTGTAATAAGTTTCCTGCATGCATGAAACCTAATTTTTAATCTATCATTGGAAAAATTAAAGACAACTAAGTGTTCTACAGTTATATGTTTGCTTAAAATGACATTTATTTGGCCTCTGATAGGCCAAGCCTGAGCCTGTCACCGCTCCAGTTACTGCAATTGGAGCAAAAGCAGCCACCCCACAACCTGCCAAAGCAGCCCAGCCCCCACTCACAGGGATAGGTAAATGTATATACATAAAGCACACACAAACACTTGTATGCATTTCCACTGCTATGCTAGTTTACTTTTCTACAATATGAAATATGTGCAATTTGTGACCCAGTACTAACACCATTATTTGCAAATATCTCCAAAACTGTAGCTCTCAAACCCTGACCCTTTTGTGACATTTCAGGCTTTACCACACCTATTTCTGTTCAGGTGATTCAAATCCATTACAAATAACACAGAAATGAAACAAACCATGTGACATCTCAATGTGGATAATTACAAGCTCTCAGGTTTCTCACATTCTCAATCTGTGTTCAAACTCTTAAAAAAAATCACACTAGTTGGTTTTAATAAAATGGAGATAATGTTCCCCTATTAACTTTCTGCATAATTATTGGGAATGCATATACCTCACACCCACAAATACCCAGAAATACATACACAGTGACTCATGTATAGGACTTTTTGTGATATGTATATTCTTCAGTCATAAGCCCTAGATTTACCAAGATACCTTACGCATGACACCTTCTGTTTCAGAAGGACATGTGACAGAATCACACATTAGAATTGTGCTCTCAAAAATGAGTAAACATGTCTTAAGAATTAGATTTGAAATGGTATGAAAGAGGATGATATTAAATATCATAAAACTGCAGTGGTGTAAATAAAATCAGTTAATAAAACTGCTAAAACATTTATTAAAAAAGAGGTTAAAATGGGGATTGCTCTCACCCTTCTAGGTAGAAATACTGTTTTCTTTGATTATGCCTGCTGTTTTTTTAATATCTAGTATTTTAAAAATCTGTATGGCTTGCTGCACCATGAATGATGTGGTATCATCATTTCTACTTCTTGCTCTCTGTAGGCTCCAAGGCAGCTCCAAGACCTGGTGGAATAGGTAGTGCTGCAGCTGCTCAGCCTGGTATGGAAGGAGAAAGCATGTTGTCTAAGATCCTGCCTGGAGGTGCTGCAGAACAAGCTGGCAAACTGGGAGAAGGTTAGAAGGACCTTTAAAGTTCTCTGTGTGTTTGAACAAGATTCAAAATAAGATTACAATGATATTATACATACACCATATGTGTTTTTTGAACAGCCCATTACAGATTTAGTCCGCCCTTTTCTGTTATATTAACATAATATGTTATATTTTCTTCTGGGAAGGCTTTCCACTAGATTTTGGATTGTGGCTTTGGGGATTTTCCCATTTAGCCGCAAGGGAATTAGTTAGGTCAGGCACTTGGGCAAGAAGGCCTGGGGTGCAGTCTGAGTTCCAACTAATTCGAAAGATGTTCAGTCAGGGCTACTCGAGTTCTTCCACTCCAACCCTGGCAAACAATGTCTTCATGGACCTTGCTTTGTGGCACAGGGGCATTGTGATGCTGCAACATGTTTGGGCTAGGCCCCTTAGTTCCAGTAAAGGGCAATTGTAATGCCACAGCATACAAAGACATCCTATACAATTATGTTGTTCCAACATTGTGGCAACAGTTTGGGGAAGGCCTACATATTGGTGTGATGGTCAGGTGTCCACAAACCTTTGGCCATATAGTGTCTTTCCCTTTTTACGTTTGTGGGGTGGTAGGTAACACTTTTCAACACTGCTCTAAAATTCCTAGGTAACTATGCAGTAACTAATCAGGAAAGAATGAGTAGTTCTTCATTATCCCTTATCTTACTGCTATTAACTACATACTAACTAGTAGAACTACTAGTTAATTACTCAGTAAGTAGGTTATTAAGTAGGTTATTATTATTTACTATTAACTAAGCAGTAATTACTGAATCTTATGCCGTAATTAAGGAATCTTACATTTCTCCTGTAGAACTGCTAGTTATATATGGCTCTTTTATAATAACTAGTGATTAAGTACTGATCACAACAACATTAATTACCAACAGCTAATCCTTACCTTTCTCCTGGAAAGGTACTTAAATCATAATATACATTAACCTATACCAATACCTCAGTATAAATGTGTATATGCCTTATTATAGATAGTCTCAGAGGAGCACAGGGTAATTTTGTTGTTTTTGTTTAGCCAGTTTTTATTTAGCCAGTTTTCAAGAGAGAAATGGACAACAATAACCTACAAAAGTTCAAGTTTTTAATATAGCAATGAGCAACAAATATTCCACATGTTACCATTCCAGATCATCATTAACTACTGAAGAACAACACAGTAACACTTGAGTCATTAAAAATGAATTTCCATGCTTTTCATGTTACACTACTGTGCCAGATCATCATTAAAGGACCAATCACCTTTTTTTTAATTTACAAAATGTACAAATAACCTGGAAAATATGCAGAACACGTTAAAAAAATCATGGTTTAATGGCCTGAGCACAAGTGTATTATTTTGTGTATTAAGTGTATTAACATTTGCAAAACTGTCAATGCACTTTACATTTCCAAAAACTGTAAAATGCTAACATTAGTCACAGAGATACAGTCAGGTCCATTAGTATTTGGACAGTGACACAATTTTTGTAATTTTCCCTCTGTACACCACCACAACGGGTTTGAAATAACACAATGAAGATGCGACTGAAGTGGATAAATTCAGCTTTAATTCAAGGAGATTAGAAAAATTTTGCATTAATTGTTTAGGAATGTTTTTTACATAGTCCCTCCATTTTCACAGGCTCAAAAATAATTGGACAATTGACTCATACGCAGTTTTGGGTCACACCTGGCCATGTTTCCTCCTTATTTCATGACAAATTAAGGAGATGAAAGGTCTAGAGTTGATTCCAAGTGTTGAATTTGCATTTGGTAGCTGTTCATGGGAACTCTCACTTTGCAGTCCAAAGAGGTGACCAGGTGTGACTTGAAACTGCTTATGCAAGTGAAAGGGGCCATTGTTAGGCTGGAAAAACAAAACAGACCTATCAAAGAGATAGCAGAAACTTTAGGAGTGGCCAAATAAACAATTTGGTACATTCCTAAAAAGAAGGAATGCACTAGCGAGCTCAGTAACCCCAAAAGGTCTGGAAGACCACAGGAGACACCTAAAGTGGATGATCACAGAATTCTTTCCTTGGTGAAGAAAAACCCCTTCACAACATCTAGTCAAGTCAAGAACACTCTCGAGGAGGTAGGCGTATCATTCTCAAAGTCTACAATCAAGAGATGCCTTAATAAATGTAAATACAGATGGTTTACCTCAAGATGCAAACCAATGGTAACAGTCAAGAACAGAAAGGCCAGATTAGACTCTGTAAAAAAAAAAAACTCTAAAAAAATGATCCAAAGCATTCCACATCATCTGTCAAACATGTGGAGGCATTTTTATGGCATGGGCATGTATATCTGCTAATTGAACTGAGTCACTGGTGTTTATTGAAGATGTGACTGCTGATAGAAGTAGCAGGATGAATTCTGAAGTGTATAGAGCTATACTTTCTGCTCAGAGTCAGTCAAATGCTTCAAAACTGAGAGCGCTTCACAGTACACACAGATAATGACCCAAAACGTACCACGAAAGCAACCCAAGAGCTTGGAAATGGAATGTTCTTAAATGGCCGAGTCAGTCACCTGACCTCAACCCAATTGAGCATGCTTATCACTTACTGAAGACAAAACTGAAGGCAGAAAGGCCCACAAACAAGCAGCAACTGAAGGTGGCTACAGTAAAGGCCTGGCAAAGCATCTCAAGGGAGGAAACTCAGCATTTGGTGAAGTCCATGGGTTCCAGAATTAAGGCAGTCATTGACTGCAAAGGATTTGTATCCAAGTATTAAAAGTAATCATAATATGTATGATTATGTTAGTTTGTCCAATTACTTTTGAGCCTGTGAAAATGAAGGGACTTTGTAAAAAAAAAATGGCTATAATTCCTAAATGGTTATTGCAATATTTTTGTTAAATCCCTTGAATTAAAGCTGAAAATTTACACTTCAATCGCATCTTGATTGCTTCATTTCAAATCTTTTGTGGTGGTGGTGGTGGTGTACAGAGGCAAAATTACAAAAACTGTGTCACTGTCCAAATACTTATGGACCTGACTGTATGGAGCCTCGTTGCTAGCTGTTGTAGCAAGCAGAGTTCCTGGGTAACATTTTTTCACTCAGAATGAGTGAAATCTAATCATCAACTTGGGTTTCAAGCACTTGAAGAGCCAAGTGGGCCAAAGCCAAATGCTAAAATACTAACATCAGCCAGCCTTTATACATATCTCTGTAGTTTGCCGCGCTAACAAGCAGAGTATGGTAAGACAATAAAGTCACTCAGGATAAATGAAACATAATTGTCATTAATTGTCAAACACCATCATTCAGCACCTGCCAAGGGGAGATGCTAATCTAAGGGCAAAATTAAATGTGAATAAAAAAATGAGCTAGTTATTTGGAGGAAGTTTCTGGCTTTATCAACTAATTCTGTATAAGACCTGTGTGCTGGGTAAAATGTAAAGCATAATTATTTAAAGTTGTTTGTTGTATAGAGAGAACTCCATAGTTCCTTTTTATTCTATAGTGCCTAATGATGATAATACCAATCCTCATGATAGTTTAACTTGGCAACTCTAGCTGAACTTTACTCTACTGGTTACTGTAGGTCCTGGGGGAAGAGCTTTGTGAACACAGGCAGAAATTGGGGCGGGTTCAAGGAGTAAAAATCATTCAAATGTTGAACACACCCACTTAACAGTCAGATACTTAATCTTGAAAAAATGAAAATCTTACCTAATGCTCCTTTAACTACTGAGGAACAACACAGTAACACTTCAGTCATTAGTAAGCTTCACGTTATTGTTTAAAATCATATCCATATAGTTATCCATATGTACCTACAGTGCTGTTTTCTCTCGGTTCTCATTCCTTGCCTATTCGAATCTTTGTAAAAACCCAGCATTCTTCAGTATTTTTTTTTTTGCAGAATCTCAAATGACTTCCTCTTTACTAGCGCTTCTCACTACATAGGGCATGTTTTAATGGCACTGAAGAACCTAGCTAGCGCACTATGTGGCCACTAGAATGTCATTTGAGATTCAACCACAGAAGAAGATTGACTCTACTACACGCCTGTTCATTTATTTATTTTTTTATTTACACAAGTAATTGCGGGTTTGGTTGCGTATGTATCAATTTTATAATCAAATATAAAATCCTAATGACTTGTATGTCCTAAAAATCATATTACATATACAGTGTTAAGAATTTTGATTTATAATGTAACTTTTAATTTAATTTGACAGTCCAGCTTTGTATCATTATAATATTTAATGTTGATGTGATCAGTAGTTAATCACTAGTTATAAAAGAGCCATAGTTAGCTAATAATTCTACAGGAGAAACTTAAGATTCCAAAATTACTGCTAAATACCCGGTACTTATTTTGTAAGACTGAGTACTTACTGCTTAGTTAATAGTGAACTCCTATGAAGGTACTTACTGAGTAATTCACTTACAGTTCTTCATTCTTAGTTAATAAGAATAGCATAAGTGTTAATGAAGAACTATTCATTCCTTCCTGCTTAGTTAATGCATAGTTACCTATGACATTCGGTATTGTAAAGTGTTACCATATGGTGTTTTGAAATTAAGTCCTAGAGCTTTGTCATTGTATCACTGTGTTTTATTATTCTTCTACCTACCACTTTTAATTCCTTCTTTTTATGTTCTCTTCCATCAACAGCAATATCTGGGTTTGGAAAGAAGTTCACGTCTTTGTGGTGAGGCAGTACAATTGAAGGTAAGTGACCGAGAAAACAAGAGGAAGAAAGAAAGATAGATGGAAAGAGAAGAGAAAGGAAAGACATTGGAGATGCGTAGAAGAGTGGCTTTATGTCACCATGTTTGTTAAGTCTGATAAACATTTTGATACACTTTTTATCATCAGTTGTACTTATGTATCTGTGCAGTGAAAGAAATATAGTATGTCATGCATTAAGTAAGTAATGTCTGTGTGTACCTTTCTTATACTCCTTACAATCTGTATTTTCCTTGCTTATCTCACCCAAGTTTATATCTAATAGCTTTATATCATTTTGTAAAGTGCATTTGAGTGGATGGTCAGGCATTTCCAGAGAGGAATAATTTTGAATATCAAATTGTGTATTGTATAGGAGGGTGCTTCTTGAACTTTTTTGCAATATGTGCTATATTTTCTTCCTAATCTCTGTGTATGCGTGAGTGTTTCTTGATGTGTTTTTTGCAATTTCAGGGTTTCTTCAAAAATAACGGAAGGTGTTATAAGGCTTTGCACTGGAAAAACCTATGAAGTTTCTCTTCTGTGTTTTAATTTATAAGAGCAGGAGTGAGAGAGAGAGAGAAAGAGAGAGAGAGGGAGAGAAGTAATCTTGTTATACTGGTAAGGACTAAATTTAAATATTTTTAACTGTACTGTTTCATTATACAGAAAGCCTATATACAGGGGTGAACAAATCAAAAATTCATTCATTAGCCCTCCAGACAAATGAAAGCTCCAGTGTGCTGCACAGTCCCATGTTTTTGTTGCTTGACTAGACTAAATAGTGCTAGCTAAAGTAATAATAACAACAGATGGTGAGATAGTTAGCCAGATAAGTGCAATAATACTGAGAAATGAATGTGTTTCTGGTTATTATCTTATTATAACAGTTTCTAATGTAGCACACTGTGTTTGCACCCTTAACAAAAATCAGCAAGTTATTGTCCAGTGTTTCAGTTGTTAGATTTGGTGTTCTGTTCTTGCATCACATGTAAAAGCTATTATTTGAATCTTGCTATATGTTTAACCATGAGGCAACTATTCTAGCAGGAGAGTTATATGATAGCTTTTTTTCTGGACTTTATTTTGCATGTTAATTAATTCCCCTAGTACAAATTGTTCTACCATCAACCAGTTCAGCCAATGTGTGTAGTTCAGCAGGCATCAGGACTTGGAATGAGTAGCACATGTTATAGTTACAGCATTGAGGTCCATCACACCACCATAAAGTCCATTAAGTTTAAGCATTTTCATTTTCATTTGAATCTACTTGTCTGCTGGGCAACTACAAATGAAAAAACAAATAGCCTGGGCATGTATTTCGCTTGTCCCGGGCACCTGGAGCACTGATTTGTCCACCCCTGTATATAGGAGAACTGTGTGTTTGTTTAAAAAATGTTACCAGCTGTACATGATTTAGTTGTAAATTTAAAGCACTTTCTTCAAAAACACAAACTGTAATATCTCATTATAATTCACACAATCATTTTGAGAATTACCTTGATTACTGAATTTATGTTTTCCTGTTCTTTCAGCCAACCAGAACAGGAATCACAAGACTTCATTAACCCTAGGTCTGGTTACATGATCACAGAGGCACTACACAGCTTTCCTCTGGCAGGCCAGACAGTAAGGACAAATCACAGCCACATTATTATGATAAACTGGGGGACTTAATATGAGATTCAAAGTAAATATTTATTGGTATATATGCAATAAATAAAGAGTCACCACCAGAATTACTGGCAATGATTCTATGAAATAAACCCAGTGTATAGTAAGTACACAGTAAATACCCAGTGAATTAGATTTTCCACTCAAACAACTGAAGAAACTATTTACTTTTCCTCAAGAGCAATAATTCTCATAAGAACAAAATTTTAAATAATAACATTTTCATCAAATAATGTAGAAAATTGGAATAGGCCACAAGCACATACAGTAAGCTCTGGTGATTATCAGTGGGGTTAGGTGCTTGACTGGTAGTAATGTAGCAATGTTGCAGACAGTGAATCATTGGAATTTTAGTCTGACACTTCTGAGGTGCTTCCCAAAACTCTAATTGATGCCTCCTAGATTGGGCTTGGTCCTACCTCTTTCAGCCCTTGCCCCAGAAAGTCCAGAAGTCCTCCATCTTTAATGATGTACCATTTCTTAAAATTAGTAGGACTCAAGGAGAGAGGAGAGAGAATGTTTCTACAATGAGGATACACAGGTGTTTTCTATGTGGAAGTCTTTTTTGTTGTAGCACAACGATAACAGCAAATACCAAATTATTAATCTTAATTAAATGAACATGGGTACAAATAAAATCCTTGCATGAAAGCCAATTAATGTCTCGAAATAGGATTAATAATCTTATATTTGGTTTATTGTAATCATATAATAGGAAATACTAGATAAATTTCACTATACACAAGATATTTTCACTTGGTAAAATGTCAGATTTGAAGTGTGGTAAACAACCTAAAAATAATTAGACTTCATTTTAAAACAATCAGCAATAATTTCCATTCCTATATCCACACCTATGGTGTTTGAACAGTATCATTGGGTGCCCAGTCTGCGTGCAGAACAGTGTTAGTGAGCATGCTTATTAACAGAGAGCATGAGTTGATTTGAGCGCACACAAAGCTATTTGTCAGCATGAAGCAGTGAACTGAGCATGCAGAGAAGCTTCCGCATGCAAGTGTACATCCATTTGGTGTGTGCTTAGCAATGACGTAAGCTTGTGGTTTGCCATTGTTCACTTGCAGGGCTACACTCTGCCAGAGAGTCAAATGCTCTGGCTGGTCACTCTCGACTGATCCCCCTTTTTTCCAGAAACAGACCTTGAGCCCATTCAATGTAAAATTCTCAAAATCAGTCTTTAGCCATGTTTGTAATATAATTTCAGACCTACTCTACTTCAATTATCTGATGTACAGTTATTATCATTCACACCATGAATGAAACAACTGTGGTGTTTAACTTAGAATTTTGTTTTATAGTTACTCTTTAATTACTCTTAGTCTTCGTCATTCATACTCAGTAAGTTGGATAATTCTCTCAAATAATGTTCATTATAATAATAGAGATATTATTACTTTGAGTGATGACTAGCTTCATTATAATGAGTAATTAGGCACTATGTGAGGCAGGCAACAGAGATGGATGCAAGTGCAGGTGATATTAAAATTCAGGCAAACAATCCAAAACACAAATCCAATATCAGTGTCAGTAAACAGATGCAGGTCAGGCAATCAAACAAACAACATCATAACCAGAATAATGACACCAAATCATAGGCATATCAATCACCAGTAGGCATTTGCCAGGAGCGAAACTTCATCATGTGTGTGTGTGTGTGTGTGTGCATGTGCGTGTGTGTGTGCGTGAAAGTCTGGGTTATTTAAATGGTGCTTGTAATTGAGCTCAGGTGTGTTATCAGAAGTCTGGTGAATGTGTGAATGGAGTTTGTAGTCCATGCTGCTGCTGGGAAGTAGAATAGGATTTAGCCATGTTGTTGTGTTGTGGTGCATTTTTGTTGTGTAGTGGTAACATGACATGTCCACTTTCAGGGTTTTCCATAGGTTTTCAGAGGGCTTAGGCATGTAATAACATGTTTGAGATTTAATGAAAATATATGTGGATTACCTTAACTTGTACACATAGGAAGAATAAACATGTTGAAATACATATATGTAATTATTTTGAAAATTCAACCAAAGGACATAAAGGGGACAGACAGAGAATTTCTTGATTTATTTCAACATTTATTTCAACTGCAAATATCACAGCCCTCTTTTGAACACTTCACTTTCCTAGCTTTGTTCGCCCTGTAAAAACTTCTGATGAATCTTTTGTAGTCCAATATCAGTCAGCCTGTTCCTCAGTGGGGTCTTGACGTAAAAATGATTTTAAAGGTGTAGTCCCCAATCCGGGCTGAAGATAGTTTATATCTGAGCTCAACAGCCAGTTGAATACACCGGACCACTATAGTTTTACATATTAATTGTTATAGCTTCCTTCTGCAATCCTATAATTGTCAAATCCTTACCAACTTGAGGGCTGAGTACAGCCTCCCTACATCTGCAGTCTGAACATCTCCTCCTTCACCTGGGTCTGAGTCCTCTGGTTCCTTAGGGAGGAGATCACTGCAGTCACCTGAAATACACATTATGTACTTAAGTACACCATGTTATTTGTAATGTTTGATAATGCTGTACTACTTAACTTATTCCATTGATTTAACATTTTCCTCATGTCCTGTTCTACATGTGCAAAGAACAGGTTCCTCTTTTGAAACACTTGAAACTGCCTGTGCAGTATATTGTGTACAGCTTGCATCAGGCAGAGGGCTGGTGGAAAAAACTTGTGTTTTTAAGAACCTGTACAGCCCCTCCACAGTTGGATCTGATCTTGCTTGTGTTGGTAGATCTGCCAGGACAGCAGGCAAGATCCTTCAAGATCAGGACATCAGTGGCTTCTCTGCTGCTCACCCATCGTGTCTGGTTTCCTCCCTGAAAAAAGATTCAAAAATATACAACAATTTTTAACATGCATGTTGCATTTATTTTACATGTTGCTGTTGTCAGCACAGTGCTATGTCACTTCATTTTAATACATGTAGTTTGAGTTGAGGGACCTCCAAAATCTGTTCCATCTCTCTTAGGCTGGCTGTGCGGTTACTTGTGTCTTGATAGAACCAGAAGGTTGAGTTGATAGTTCACTCATACCTCACCAACTATGGCACACTTTTCTGGTCCTTGATGCAATCCGCTGCAGTGAGGTTGAGCCTGTGCGCAACACAGTGGACTGTGACAAGGCCGGAGTAAAGGTCTTTAAGATGGTTCCCAACTCCTGCTTTGCGACCTTTAACACAAAATTAAAAAAAAACAAAACATCAGATTATAAACTAAACACTGCAAACTACTTACTGTTATCGTATTTCTTTTATTACAGTAAATTTATTTCATAAACAGAACTCCTGACAAGTACCAATCATTTCTGAGGCACCATCACTGGCAAAGGAAGTGAATTAATCCCTCGGCAGTTTTGCAGTGGCCTCCAGAATTGCCTCTGTGATGGTGGAGTCCCCTGCTCTGACACTTCTCATGCTCAGCACCTTGACCGTTACTTCTCCATTAGGCCCTAGGTACCTTAAGTACACAAAAAATGTTGATGATATTGAACTAGAATATAAAGAAAGCGGAGTAAAAATGTGCTGTGACTCAAAGTAAACAAACGTGACCACAAGCCCCAACTGTTTAATGTCCGTTGTCTCATAGATCATAAGTCCCCAGGCTGGAGACGTGGACATTTCTGCTGAGAGTTTTGACAAAGATTCCACCTAATAGGTGGTGCTTGCAAAAAAGGTGACACGCCATCCCTTTAGGTGTATTCAGTAGCCAGCTATGGCTTTTGGACCAGGCAGGGTCAAACCCAGCTGACTTTCACTTTCCCTCAGCATTTTTCAATCCCTCAGCCTGACTGGGTTTTTTTCCCCTCTTCATGCTGCTCTCCCTCTGAGGATCTGATATTTAAAGCAGATCAGATATAAAATCTGTGCAGTAATTAATAGAGCTGTCTAACTGTGGTTATCTAAAGACTTGGCAACTTAATTACCTTCCCGATGGCTCTTGTCTTGGCCTTTTATCAGAAAAGGCTGTAAATCATGATCTGCAATTCAAATGAGCAGATTAAAGAAACTTAAAAAGGCTTACACATTAAAAATATGTATCACCTTTAAATAATGTTGTAACCAAATCATATATATATATATATTTTTTCACAAATAAGTAATAAATAATTCACAAGTTATGGCAAAATATGCTACAACTTTTTTTACAAACATGAAATATGCAAATTTTGTAGGTAGGCAATGCAACTCGCACCACATGACTGTCTAGATGAGGACTTGCATCACTGTCTGTGGCTGGTTCTCACACTACACTGCAGGAATGGGGGAGAGAGCTATTTCTGTTGCACAACCTGCAAGAGTTTGGAGGAGAAGCTATCTAAGGCTGTGTTCGTATGTATCTTTTTTGAAGCGGTCAGCACCTGTTTTACATAATAATCCTATGGAGAACACCATGTTTTCAAAAATATGGGATGCTCTCAACTGCATTTTGGAACAGCGTTTTTTTTTTATATGAAAAAATGCTTTGATCAGCGCTTTTTATAAAAAGATGTTACATGTGAACACAGACTAACATTGTTAGCTACCAAACCATGTTAGACACTAAGGTTAGTTCAGTCAAGGTATCTTTATGTAATGTCAACTAACTTGCTTCACTGGCTAATGTAACTTAATTCAGTGCATGAATATATATTTAATTTAGCTAGGTTCGCAATTTCTTTAGTTGTAAAATAGGCTACATTTGTTATATCTTTTCTCTATCTGCTATCGCGGTTGTTAATATACACAAGAATTATTCCATAACAAAAAAGTTTATACTTCATTTGTTCTTTCTTGTGGCTTACCTTATCGATGGTTTGCAACTTGCTTATCCAAGTTGATGGCTGTAACTACCATCCCAAGTTGACAGTACAGAGAAATATCCAATCAGCTGTTTGATTAGCTTGGTGATGAGCATCTGTCACACACCAATCACACGAACATTCATCCAAACACTGATTGTTGACTGGCAGGTCATTCCTCTTGCCAGCTTACCTTTCTGTTTGAGATCAAGCCACCACTCCGTTTTTTTTGTCAACACATAGAACTCTCACCTTTGTTTTTACATTCATTCTGATATGCTGTCTAAATGCCTTTTTGCATTCATTCAGCTTAAGACACTCCCCAAAAACACTTAGGTGTTGCGCCTAAGCCTTTCTATGGTAGGGAAAACCCTGGCTTTTATGAACCCATTCATCTTTTGCAGGTGAATCCAGTGGAATCAGTGGCATTCTACAGGAATAGAGGAGACTGATAACCTACAGTAGTACACACTGGGTTAACTGAGTGGCTAAGTGATGAAATGTATTTTGCTCATATTTGGCCCAAAGTAAGTACTAGGGTCAGTCCTCCTGATTGTCTGTGCAGAATGTTCTAAGAAATTGTCCAATTTCTTTGTTGACTTGTTCCACTTGTTCATTAGATTGCAGGGGTTAAGCCTTATGTGAGACTGAATGCGACTCCTAATTTCTCCGTAAACAATTCCCATGTCTTCAGGGATTCCAAAATATTGAAACACATGTATGAACAAGAGTTTAACTGTTTCTAAGGCAGATTGCAGTGCTGGTAGGGGAATGAGTTGTAGGGACCTAGAAATCAGGTCTATAGTGACCAAAATGGTTGTTTTCTACTGTGAATGTGGGAGATTGGTGATGAAAACCAAAGCAAGGTGTGAGCAGGCGTGTTGTGGTATGGTCAGTGGAAGTTCCAGAACTTTCTCCCTTGGGGCTGCTGGGTTACTTCTGGGCAGGGAATAAGCTTTAACATTCTTTGCACCAGGCTGATAAGAGATCGTGAAATGAATTCTGGAAAATAAATGGAGCCCTCCAGGGTCGTCTTTTAGCTCTTTTCAGATATTCGAGATTCTTGTGGCTGGTGTAGACTATGAAGGGGTGCGCTGCTCCGTCTAACCAGTGAAACCACTCCTCTAGCACCAGTTTTACTGCTAGAAGCTCTCTGCTCCTGATGTCATAGTGGAGTTTGGGCTTCTCACCTAGTGTCTGAGACAACACAGTCCCCACTCCAGTTTCTGAGGCATCAACCTCTATGATGAGCAGACAGTTCACAGAAGTGAGTGGAGAAGCTATGAATGAATCTCCTATAGAAACTTGCAAAACAAAGATTAGAGATAAGAGAGATATGATTAGACTTTTTCATACCGGGGGAAATGTCTTGCCAACAGATACTCTATAACAGTTACAGAAACAGACATAATAGAAATTACTACAAAGTATGTGTAGAAAAATATTTTAAAATCTAAAAAAATAATAAAACAATAAAACAACATTAAAAAGTAAGCAATATATAAAAGCAAATAAAAAGATAAAGGGAGTAGAGTTTGATAGCGACTGGGATGATTGCCTGGTAAAACAACTGCAGCATGTTTCTACAAATGTTAAAGGACCTGAGCCTCCTAAGCAAGTGAAGTCTCATCAGCAAGAATGTTGTGTGGAATGGACCAATCCTTTGGCATTGAAATTAGTTGGTCCATTATTACTCCTTTTTTGCTGACAATATATCCAAGAAATGATACTTGGGGCACATGAATTCACACTGCTCCCCTTTAACATCGACCTGGTGTTCTAGGAGTTTGGCCAGCACCTGCTTGACATGGTGAACATGGCACTCTAGGGAAGGAGAGTAAATCAGAATATCATCTATATATGCAATGACAGATTTCCCCAGCAGGTTGTGCAAGACATTAATCAACATCTGGGAAACATAGGTGGCATTAGAGAACCCATACGGCATAGTACACAATAGTCATAGTGGCCAAAAGTGGTGCTAATGGTGGTTTTCTACTCATCAACCTCACAAACATTGATCAGATTGCAGGCACTTCTGAGGTTGAATTTTGTGAATATGATATGTGTATCCATGATATGTGGGGATCATGTTGTTATAGCCATGGAAGGCCTAGAATGATGGGAACTTGGCTGATAACATGCTAAGGAATGAGATCCTCTCAGTGATATTCAGCAAGATTCAGCAAGATTTTTTAATGTGAGATGATTGTTCAATATTATATAACACCCATCAAATTCTTGGAGTAGTAGTGATTCTCAAGTGAAGGAAGCTCCCAGTAAATGTATAATGTCCATATGGGCCTGCCAGGTCCTGAGGGCAGAGGGAGTCAAGATCAGGTAGCACCATTACATCAGGCAGCAGTGTAACATGAGTAGCTCAATAGAGAGAGAGAGAGGCAGAAAGAGGAAGAGAGAGAAACAGCAGATTATTATACCTAATATAAAACTATTTTCTTTTGTCCTATAGTGGTTTAAAAGGGTGTGTAGTGTGATCGGAGTTATATGAGCACTAGCAGGTCTAGCTATGACAGCAAAACTATGCTTCTAGAGGCATTAGCACAATCTGGGACATAAAGTGTCTCATCACACTCCACCATCAGCAAACCTCAGTGAATGCATGAGAGTTGGGAGGGTTCCTCAACTTTCATGCAATCAGTTCCTCACCCTCAATCACCTAAGCCCTTGTCAGTTGGTAATCCCACTTCGTGGCTGAACAGTTAAGGCTCTGGGTTACTGACTGGAATGTCAGGGGTTCAAGCCCCAACACTGTCAAGCTGCTGCTGCTGGGCACTTGAGCAAGGCCCTTAACCACATCTGTTCCAGGGGCGCCGTATCATGGCTGACCCTGTGCTCTGACCCCAGCTTCCTAGTAAGCTGGGATATGTGAAAAACTGCATTTCATTGGCTCTGTACTTGTACTCTGCACAATGACAATAAAGTTGAATCTACTCTAATCTATAAGGTAACTCAAACTTTTTTCTGTTATTGAGTTTCTTGTTCTTAAATGTCATTTGCAACTAGCAAGCAGTTTAGGCTAAGGGCCTTGTGCAAGATTCTACTCTAACCCAAGGTTCAGATCTGCCAGCCAAGCATGTTAACCTAGACATTGCTATGCAGTCAGTGTAGGAGATGCCAGAGTCAGACACAGCATCCTTGTGATGCTCAATTCCGGAGCTTTGAGAACATGTCTGGTGACCATCATTAACTTCCAAGAAATTCAGACACTAGTTACTTTAATGCAATCGTGTAGCATGGTTTTATGTGGCTACCCACTATAGCATGAAATATGGGTGTAATCCATCCCAAATGTAAAGAAAAAAAGGTGTGTTGTGTGGAGGGAATACCAACTCTAAATAAAGAAGTTGTAAGTAGTGTTAATCCAGCTAAATTATCAGGCTCATCAACAACTCATGGTTTGTCAAGGGCAACCACTCAACCAGGCTAGTAAACATTAGCCATAAACTCACTAGTCAGTTAGTTGACAGGAACTATGGAATAATTGAAGGAGAAAATGCTGATTCATTTACAGATAATTGAATTTTGAATTCACTGTATAACATGACATTAGACTGAATTATATAAATCATTTGGGTTAGTGGTGAAAAGAGGCAAATCCTGAACACTGCCTTCAAGGGATAATGCCAAATTTTCAACATTGGGTCCATTATATCTGGGTTGTATTCTTATGATACATGTTATTCATTACATACCATCTGAAAATTTTCTCTTACTCTTGAAACCTCTCTGGTTCTTCGTTCCTAAAGTTTTCAATACCATTTCTTTTGTAGACTTTTACTGTTTCTACATGTTTTGGCATTAAGTGGTGCATTTAATGAGCACAATGTTAAATTATTAAATGTTTCAAATTATTAAATTATTAAACACACTATTAAATGTTCTAATGTGGGAGTAGAAGAAGTCTATGACTAACATCTTTGTTCTCTTTTTTTTTCTATGATGTAGGGTGCTTAAACGTAGGACTTGCAAAAGCAGGGGTTTTGGCAAGCAAATACAATCAAAGATTCTCCAGATATCTCCAGAAGTCCAGATGCTCTACTGCAACTACTGGAGCCTGTCAACTTCCCAAGGGCCCTGTAATGAAGCAGCATAAAGCAAAGACAAATATTCAACATTAAACGAGCATCTCAAAAATGTTGGTTTCACTTAGCATCAAAATAAGTGGAACACTCACATGTTGGTAATGCAAGCATGCTTTGCATAGATACTGGTTCTCTCAAGAAAATGTTAGAGTAGAGAAGTTTAAACACACATGACCATAACCAATTGGTCACAATGCATTGCTTGCCAGGGTTTGTGATTCCATGTTCCTGTAGCTACTTAGATAACAAATTTGACTCCCCTCTCATCTCAGGGATGGTAGAAAAAAGAAATGAAAGTAAATCAGAGTCAAAGCAACTTCATAGGTTTTTCCTGTCCTGTTAATGACTTTCTTTTTGTTCTAACTAGACAGCCTTTTAGCAGAAAGAAAACAGAAAAAAAAAACAAAGGAAAAGAAAGCGACAACACAAATGTCTATGTCATATGCTCAGTTTTTAACTCTACATTCCAGAATGGAAAAAAAAGTCATTTTTTGTCCTCTGAATGCAGACTGTTTTTTCTCTATTCTCTTGCAATGTGTTTAAGAAGTGTACATTGGAGTTCGAATGCATGTAACTTTATATTCAAGACCTTACACTGTTCACCAATTTGATGAGAGTGGGCATAAGATAGGAGGATTCAGAATAACACTAAGAGTAAAAGAATGCATGTATTAAGAGACAACAAATATATTCCAGACAGAGGACTGAAATATTGTATGAAAGAGATTTTGAGGCTTTGACAAGTCAGGTCTTGTTTGTCAGTTAGCCACTGTAAAGCCATTAGGTATCCATCCCCAGTGTGGGCTTGGGGTCAGTCACAACTGTTCTACAGTGTCGGGGACTCTAATGTTTCTGCTGATTTTGTTGTGCATCTATTGTTTTATATTATTGCCTAATTTTCTTTCTTTCATGGAGAGATGTCACCTTAAACTACTGATTTAATGTTTTCAGAACATGTGGCATGTTCTTTTATTCCATAATTTAAAGATTTTTGCTTTTCACACTGGTTTGTATATAATGATAATAACAAGCCAAAATAGAGGCTGGGATGTTTATTTCTATTTTTGGATTTATTTTATGTTGTGTTGTTTATAATTTATTTTTGTTATTTTTAATCACTGTTTTTTATGGTTTTCATTAGTCTGTAACTGGATTACAGGGTTTTTTTTTTTTTCTTTTTCTATTGGTTTAGATGTAGAAAAAAGCAATAGTGGATGGCAAACACTCAGTCAAGAGCACAATCAGATGTTTATACACTAGTGGTCAGGAGAGCAATGTATCTATCTACCAAACTGAAATGTTTCCAGAAGTTGTAGAACTACTGCCCCGTCCCTATATGGGCAAAAACCCAAAATTGTCCAAATCATATATAAGCAATAGTTTTGAATAATAACAAATTAGCCATCATTACTCTTGTGATTAGTTTTAAGCAATTTTATGGTAGTGACACTTTCTGTAAAAGAAATGAAAACCTGCTTAGGGACTGATCGTCAGATAAGTGTTATGGTCAAATGAGGACACTCATCTATATCATAGCTTAACCAATCGCCATTACATGATTAATACTAATTGATGATGTGCATTTGAGGTTTATCCCAAATTGCAGCATAAACAATTTGCAGGGGTACAGAATCCTGTAACAGAAGCTTCTCAGGTCAGATCTTCCAGCAGATCCTGTACTTGTGTTGGGTCAAGGGCCTTTAGGTTTAGTGATATGACTGAAATGTAGCCACCTAAGCTAGGATGAGAGCATGCTCCAGAAAAAAAAAGACTCACCTTGATATAAATATACATTACAAGTATGAATGAATGATTGTGGTTGCATGTATGTATGCGTTTGGGTTTGTGGTCACTTGAAAAAAGAAAAATGGAACAAAAAATTAGAACAACAAGCATAGGTGATTTTGAGAGACAACTTTACATTTCAAATGTTCTATGCAATGCTTCTTATTGGGGAAAAGTGTTAGGAGAGACATCATTCGATACCAGTAATGGCAGAGAAAAAACAGATAGCTTTTCCAACAAAAATACCAATTTAAATATGGAGTTGACCTGTTGTAAATAAGTACTTATAATGTAAAGAGTTGAATTGTTTTCCCTTTGTGGCATGTTTAAGTCGCCCTTCATGCAACTTTCAAGTGGCAGCCATAGTGTGAGCCATGAATAGTCATGGGCTAAATCAAAAACTGCATACTACTGTATTAAATCGTATGGGGAAAATATCAGCCCTCTATTTTGACATATGATAGTATGCTGTTTTGCGTGTAGCCAGAATTTAAATCACTTCCTTATCTGGTTGTCCTGCACTTAGTTTCATTAGCCAGTATGACCAGTTCATCAGTTGCTTAGCTGCCTGTTGATGCACTTGTTATTAAATAGACATTGTATTGAAATATGTTTATGTAAATATCAGAAATTATTAAGGAGTGAACGACATACCAAGGCCATTTCTGTAATGTTAGTAATACCTGTTATGACTATGGAGTCATTTTCAAAATTTTAATTTAGAACAGGCTGTGGGAAAATTTGTGCAATACTGAACCTGTCATGGTTATAGGGGAATAGAAGTACAGCAGTATAAACATGAACATTTCATGTAAATGGGGCCACTTAATTCCTCCTATTTTTTTTTTCATTGTCGCCCCATGCTTTATCGGCCTGCCACAACAAAATGTATTGATGAAATACTGCATTGTTTTGTTTTGTTAAAAAAAACCCACCAATTTTATTTGTAATTTAAGGGTTGAAACTGTTGGTAAGCCAGAACATCACACTATTCTTTAATCAACATAGTTCACATAATAAGTGTCTATTATTTTGATTAAAAGAAACCTATTATTTTAGTACCAAACATATTTAAAGTTTATTAAAATAGCTAAATAGAATCTATTTAACATATGTAAGCATATGAAATAGGAAATAAGTGTATAAATATCTGACTAATTGCCAATGACTACTTCACATGTGGTGCCTGTAGGGCAACTGGGTTGAATCCCCACAAATAAAACAGATAAAGAAATACAAATATATAGATATATATATATTTATTAGACACCATGACAAAAATGATGTGTATACATTGTATGAAATTGATTTTTGTTTCTAATCTTGCTCACCTCAGGAAAGCACACAGTAAATGTGACAAGGTGACAAAAGGGGACTTAATATGCATCACTGTAAGGGCTCATTTCCAATACTGAGAAAGCCATCTTGTTTTTGCTCTGAGCCTGGATTACTAGGGCTTTGGTGGTAATGTGTAACAGGGAAAACCATATCATCCCCTTGTCTCACTGTTTTCAACCACATACAAAAATTTGCATTACCGTTACTGTGTTTTGTCACCCTAAACATTTAAACCTTATCCTGTATGTCAGTGATTTAATTAAAACCCCAGCATTTCTTCTAGCATTAGGTCAAAATTAAGCTGTTAAAAACTGGTAAAAAGTGGAAAAACACTTATAGAAGTGAGGGGTGAGATGAAAAGCTACAAACAATCCTGTCATTCAGATATCAGGGAAAATGTAATTTTATTAATTTATTTATTTTTTTAGATATACTGAAGTAACAAGTGCATAAGCCTTTAGCAGCAGTCCACTATCTTTCACCCCTCAGATTCACTGGCAGCCATTTTCATTATAAATACTACACCTGTATAACATTTAAATCTTGCACGCACACACAAACATCCCTTACGTGAAAGAAGCAAATGGTGTGTAAAACAACTGAAAGACCACAGGTGTGGTTTTGCCTATATACCTATTTTTTTTAAAGGTCAAAGCATCAGCTATTACCAACAAAACATCAAAACAGCATTGTATAATGTGGCTCAAGTGGACTGTTTGGAGGAAAAAAAAAAAGTTATATTCGGAAACATTACTGGTCTGTGTAAAGTTTCTATACATGTTGTGTTTGTATATTGAAAAAAAAAAAAAAGAGACCCTGGCTTCCATCTACTTTATGGGTTTCAACAGGGGCAACTGAAAGATGTAAGTTAAAATATATAAAATTGCAACTATAATAATAGCTGAGAGTGTTAGAGGGATCAAAATTTAAAAAATATATATGGTACATTCACTGTTGTAAGTGCAATGAGCTATTATCCATGTTCCCATTGTAAACATTGTGTATGTTTCAGTGTAAACCTGTAAACAGTTGTAGTTGGCTTGGTGCATTATGTCATGCTATGTGATGAATGAAATAATGACCCTACGATACATTTCAATCAGGAAAAAAGAATAAATAAGAATTTGAAACACAAGTTGGTCTGCTTTTTTTTTTCAAGTTGATGTATTAGACATCGCATCATGGTGGTACAGCAGGTAGTATTAGTTCCCTTAAAGCTCCAGGGTCCAGGGTGATCCTGAACTCTATTTACTGTGAGTATTTTCCATGTTCTCTTTGTATCTTTGTTGGTCTCCTTCCACCTCCCAAGAACTGACTTTTCTAAGTTGCCCCTACGTGTGACTGATGGTGTATTTCGGCTTGCTCCCAGGATAGGCTCACGATGCACCACAGCCCTGATCAGGATGAAGCAGTTACTGATAATGAATGAAGGAATTAATGATTTATTTTATTAAATGAATTAATGAGGTTAAAACATGTTTGACATGTAAGACATGTTTGAATAAGGTGCAGATAGCTAATATTTCCAATGATAAGATGCTATGTGGTGTGTTGAATATAAGTATGAATATCTATGGATATCATTAATCTATAATTGATCTATAAAATATATCTAGCAGCCTCCTATTTACTGATATTCATACTGATATACATTCATTCATTCATTCATTCATTAATCTTCAGTAAACTCCTTATTCTGGTTGAGGTGGATCCACAGCCTATCCTAGGATGGTAATGGCTCCCAGTAAACAATGTGCAGCATTAAGGAGGACAAGCTCCTACTAAATGACGAGGAGAAAGGGTTTGGTTGATGAGAAAAAATTTAGTACTTGGTTGAAAGAGTGTAACAAAACAATACTGTTGTTTCAATATTATTGAAACAATATATAATATGTAAATTGAATATAACATAGTGCTGGCAAAATGAAGCGCCATGAAGCACCATGAAGAATATGATTGCAGTCTTTGTCGACTACTTGTGGTCTGGTTGTAAAACAGTCCATGGTGGGTAGCCTACACTGTAAAGTCACAGAAAGAATGATGTAAAAATGTACAAATGTACAAAAAGAGCTGGTTCTTTATTAATTTGCATTGTTATTTTCTTTTCACCTTAGCTCTTACTGTGAATTTATGGGCATCATGGTACTGAAGCTTCAGGAATAATCAGTAATTGCATTGACCATCATTCAATGGCCAGCTATTAAAACATATATGTCCCAGAGACATCCCCCAAACCAATGCTGCAAATGTTACATGGGACGTTCTCGGTACATCCAGCGACCTCTGAGTAACTATTCGGGGACGTTTGTGGAAAGTCCCGTAAGCCCTATTCAGACATGGATTATTTTCACAACAGGTAATGAATTATTATTTCTTACTTGCTGTCTCTGTTGCTTTCTGTGTTTCTTCCTTTATTTCTCTTTGTAGAGGTCTGGCTTGTGAGACCGTGATCTTTGTGTTCTCTCTCTCTCTCTTTCTTTCTTAACTTCTTTCTTTTCTTTTCTTCTCTTTTATTTTTTTCTTTGTCTCATTTGGGTTATTCCACAACTGTGGTGCCATTTAGCCCTTGTAACTTAAAAATTAAACTTTATTTTTAGTACTAACCATAACCCTAACATAATGTGGATCAATTCAGGACTTTGCTAGGCCACTTCAAAATCTTAATTGTGCTTCTTTTGAGCCATTCAAAGGTAGACTTGCACGTGTGCTTCCAATCATCTTGCTGCATAACCTATTTGCTCTTGAGCTTTAGGTCATGGACTGATGCCCAGAAGTTCTCCTTCAGGATTTCCTGGTAGAAAGCAGAATTTATGGCAATTATCAATTATAGCAATTATTCAGACCCTGAAACAGCAAAGCAATCCCACACCATCACACTACCACCACCATATTTGACTGCTGGTATGATGTTCTTATTGTGGAAGCTTTATGCCAGTGTTAGCTTTATGCCAGATGCAATGAGACCAACGTCTACCAAAATGTTCCACTTTTGCCTCATCAGTCCACAGAACATTATCCTAAAAGGCTTGGTGGTTGTTAAGGTGTTTTTGGCAGATGTGACATGAGCCTTTATAGTCCTCTTGGTTCAAAGTGGATTTTGCCTTGCAACATGGATATCATTTTTGCCCGGTCTCTTTCTAAAGGTGAAATCATGAAAGCTAACCTAATCTGCATTGATCAGTTCCTTTAGTTTGTATGGATTCTTTGGTGACCTCCTGGTTGATGTGCTCTTGGAGGAATCTTGGTAGGCCGGCCTCTTCTGGGGAGATTCAGTACTGTTCCAAGTTTTCACCATTTTCACCTATTTTCACCATAGGTCTCACTGTGGTTCACCCTTTCCAGACTGATATATTTCAATATCTTTCTTTCTCATCTTTCTCTGAATTTCTTTTGGTTGTGGCATAGCATGCTGTTTGTTGAGTAGTTTTAGCCTACTTCATTGCTGGAAAGGTTCTATTCAAGTGATATTTAGATTCAATGGGGCTGGCAGTAATCTAGCCATGATATGTCTAGTCTAATAGAACCCATCAAGTAAGTTTGGTTAATACGTTGATTAACTAAGGGGGCATTTTTTTTTCACACAGGGCCAGTTGGTTGCAACCAGCATAAGTTACATCATCAGCAAAGATTAATGAGCCCGTTCCGGAAGCAGCCATGCAAGCCCAAGCCATGACACTACCTCCACAATGCTTGACCGATGAGCTCATATGTTTTGCATCACAAACAGATCCTTTATGTCTCCACACTTTGGCCTTTCCATCACTTTGGTAGAACTTTTGTGGCTCATCTCTGTATTTCTTTGCGAAATTCCAGTCTTGTCTTCCAATTCTTATTGCTGATGAGTGGTTTGCATCATGTGGTATGTCATCTATATGCTACCTTCACCCCTGCCCTGTGGAGGTTGTTGGTGATGTCACTGACTGTTGTTTTTGGGTTGTTTCTTCACACCTCTCACAATGTTTCTGTCATCAACTGCTGCTGTTTTCCTTGGTTGACCTGTTCCATTTCTGGTTGTTAGTACCCCAGTGGTTTCTTTCCTTTTCAGGACATTCCAAATTCCAATGCTTGTGCAATGGTCCTGATGGATTTTTCCTTTTCTTAGCTTCAGAATGGCTTGCTTTTCTCCAATAGACAGCTCTCTGGTCTTCATTTTGGTTTATCCTTTTTAACAATAAATGCAGTCTTCACAGGCAAAACCCAGGGCTCAAACCAAGAGTAGACATTCAGAGTTATTAATTGTTTAAACAATCAATCTAACAGGGCACACCTGGCCAGCAAGAAACACCTGTCAGTCACATGTTCCAATATTTTTGATCACTTGAAAAATGGGTATGTCCAAACAAACAGTGCCATGTTCTAAGTTGTTTAACACATCTTGATGTAAATATCAGGAAATGAAAGCTGAAATTCTGATCTATCATCTCATATTCATCTTTTGATCTCAAACCCAAATGTCTTCACTATATAGCAAAAACAGAAGAACTGGCCTTGCCATTCCAAAACTTTTGGAGGGGACCATATGTATAAGCTTTTAATTATTTTTCCAGGTATCAAGTAAGCTTGGAATAATTATTTCTGTTAAGGTTTTTGATTCATTAGTATTTTGAGGTATCCATCTTGCCCTCTCAAGTACAGTCTTCTTCATATAGTCCACAACTTGTTGCATTGGCCAAACATTGTCCTTCAGCCATACTTTCTTCAGTATGACTCTTACTGGTGACAGTTCTGGCTTTATTTAATTCTGGCTTTATATTGTTGGAATTGCAAATGTCAGCAGGAAGGAAAGAAGGTACAATAATACTTTATCAAACCTACAGTGGGGACATTGGGTTTTATCTTTGTCATAGTGTCATGATGCAGACCTCTAGTGTAGTAAACAGAGAACCAATCAGACAGCAACTTTCAAAAGCTAGAAAAGTGTACAAAACACTGATTATTGACTTCATTTTTTCATGGAAAAAGTAATAAAAAATCAATAATTGCAAAAAAAAAAGGTATAAAAACATGTGAAAACCATAGAGACAATGCAAACAAAATGTACATTCACCAAGTACTTTATTAGGAACTCTATAGTAATACTGGGTTGACATGATTGCATCATGCAATTGCTGCAGATTTTTCAGGTGCACTTTCATGTGGCGAATCTCCCATTCTACCACATCCCAAATGTGTTCTACTGGATTCATATCCGGTGACTGGGAAGGCCACTGAAAAACATTGAAAGTGTCATGTTCATGAAACAAGTTTGAGACAACTTTTGCTTTGTGACATGGTACATTATTATGCTGAAAGTAGCCACTGGAAGATGGGTAAATTGTGCAAATGGTCAGCAACAATACTCAAATAGGTTGTGGCATTCAAGACATGAGTGATTGGGATTAACGGGCCCAAAGTGTGAAAAGAAAACATTCCCCACACCATTACACCACCTCCACCAGCCTGGACTGTTAACACAAGGCAGGCTAGATCCATGGATTCATGCTGTTGGCTTCGAATTCTGACCCTACCATCTGTGTGTCTCAGCAGACATCGAGATACATCAGAGCAGGCTACATTTTTCAGTCTTCAACTGTCCAGTTTTGGTGAGCCTGTGCCCACTGCAGCCTCAGCTTTCTGTTCTTGGCTGACAGAAGTGGAACCCGACGCGATCGTCTGCTGTTGTAGTCATCCACCTCAAGGTGTTGTGCATTCTGAGATGCTTTTCTGCTCACCACAATTGTACCTGAGTATCTGAGTTACTGTAGTCTTTCTGTAAGCTCGAACCAGTCTGGCCATTCTCTGTTGACCTCTCTCATCAACAAGGCGTTTCCATCTACAGAACTACCACTCACTGGATGTTTTTCTTTATTGCACCATTATGAGTAAACTCTAGAGACTGTTTTGTGTGAAAATCCCAGGAGTTCAGCAGTTACAGAAATACTCAAACCAGCCAGTCTGGCACCAACAATCATGCCACGGTCAAAATCACTGAGATCGCATTTTTTCCCCTATCTGATGGTTGATGTGAACATTACCTGAAGCTGCTGGCCCATATGCATTGCACTGCTGCTACACAATTGGCTGATTAGATAATTGCATGAATGTGAAGGTATACAGGTGTTCCTAATAAAGTGCTCAGTGAGTGTATGTCAAAAACACACATAGGGGGTGCAATTATGCCTGTAAAAGAACATTTTAATTGTAGGCTAATAACTGCAGGTCAGATTTTCTCAGATTTTTGGTCAGGATTGTGGATCGCAAGAACACTCGACACCATGCACACATGCATTAAGACCTAGGGGCAATTTAACTAAGCCATTCCACCTATTGGCATGCTTTTGGCAGGTGGGAGGAAACCAGAGAGCCCAGAAGAAGCCCACAGGAACATGGGGAGAACATGCACACAAACTCCACACAGAAAGAAACCCAAGCTGAGGATCAAGCTGGGCACCCTGGAGCTGTGAGGTGGCAACATTAATGCACTGAAGGAAAAAACTCTCTCTTTTCCTTAACAACAGTTTATTTTTATTGCTCCTTTGATTCATATGTTCAGAATGAACTGATGCCCACAGCACGTCTGATTTGCTCAAAGGTTAGCCAAAATGTCATTGACCAGGGAGCCTGCAAAGACAGAAATAAAGAATTCACATAAAAGTACTATTCCAAATGGGGTAAAATCTATAATGAAAGCAAATAACTAAAGTAATAAGTAGAGTACCATTCTTAACCAGGTTGGTACGAAGCCTTTATAAAGTGCTAGCAATCCCTCTGCTCTAACAGATTGAACCAGACAGTCTATGGATGACTTGTACAGGAGACCCCTTTAAAAAAAATCAGAAAGAAATTTTATGCTCCTTAACATTAAACAAAATTTTTATTGGCTTATACAAAGAGTATGATTCTGCGCTTTAACCCCATAATTAGTGCTCTGTTTTAAATCTTGTCATTGTCCAGTTACTTATGGACTGGACTGTGTATTTACATAATTCTATTATAATTACTCATTCTATCATAATTACTATTATAATGTTGCTATAAATGAATGAAAGATAATAAAGGCCTGTTAGCATTATGTTAATTAGTCTTATTAATGTTAAAAGTACTATTTTATGCAGTCTGAATGGCAAACTGACCTTCCATTTGAGTCCCGAGGTTGGTTCATTATTCTCGTCTTAACCACATCAGCCGGTGTTCCCATCATAGCTGCGACTAGACCAGAACAAGTGCTGGAAAGATATTTCAGTCAGACATGACCTTTAGTAGTATTTCTTGTAGTATTTCTGCAAAGGTAAGGGAAAAAACATACCTTGCCAATCCATGACAAAGACAGTTGTCCCCTATAGAGGTATTCCTTAGTAGAAAATGCTTCACGCTGTCATATGTTGTGAGATCTGAATGTCAAAAGTAAAGACCACAAGTAGACAAGATCTTGTACAATACTGGCAATTACTGTATCATATCAAATCACTTTGCTTTGGTTGCTGAAATAATAGGAAATATTTGCATTGCACTACCTCCTAGATTGACCAAAGCAGCTCTCTGTACATTGGGCACCCAACCAGCCCAGAGGCCCCGGATCCCTCCTTCCTTCGCAATCTTCACGAAGGCATGAATAACCCCATGAACTCTGGTGAACAAAAAGGACCTCATAATGCACATGGCCTAGAATGAATTTTGACCCTAAGCACTACTAGGATTGCTTGCCTTGGTGGTTTGCCTTCCAACCTTCTTTTCCCTTCCATTTGCATCTGTACCTTAACTAGATCAGTGGGGCTGGCCAAAAATTGGCCCAGAGCACCAGATACCATGCCACCAAATGCAGCCTTCCTGCAACGAATAACAGGGTCAAGTTTTACAAAGTAATATTTTTGATTTGTTAATTAGTTATGACCATGGCTGTAACTAGCTATGTGGCAACAGAGGTCTGACCTCAGTAGTTTTGGAAGGTTTTGTGTGTGTGTGTGTGTGTTTTTTTTTTTTAACCTCCCACATAGCATCAAATGTTTGATCCTAGTTACAGTCCTTGTTATGCCTTTATGGCAGCAGACAAGGTTAAACAGTGAGTCTGTTCTTACCAAAGGGGAAAGCTGCCATCTTCCGATTTTCCCAACACAAAATCCCGGAGCTGTTCGTAGGCTAGCATCCTGCCCCCTGAATAAACTAATTTAAAAAACAAAATGGGTTGATGACGTAGATGCAGACTTTTTCTTTATTTCTTTAGCTATTAAAAAAAATAATTAAAACAGCATAATAATATTTTTTTAACCATGTATGGTGATGGTGTTCATCATTTGGTGTGACTGCCTACCATGTGGCATAACAATAATGGCAATAACTGTAATAAAATTAAAAATAAAACATCTAACTTCTGTGGCTGAAATATGAATCACTGAATAACTATGTTCATGTGGATACTAGTCTTGTATATTTTTTTTTATCAGTTTTATGGGCTTAAAAATTAAAACAAACCTGCAATGTGTAAGAAAACGGAGGCAGTGCAGTTACAGGACATAAATATACAGTGGCAGTTTATAATATAAACTAAGTATGAAAAATTTTGGAAGACCTTTTGTTAAAAAGTGTTCATTTCCCCTATGTATGGAGACTTTTGGGACACTCTGTAAATCCAATTGAGAATCTGAGGCTATCATGGGCACTGGCTCACCCAAACTGGACAGCTGAAGATCAGAAAAAAAAAATCACCTGGTCTTTTTCCAGTCTTCAACTGTCTAGTTTCAGTGAGTCTGTGCCCATGATAGCCTCAGATTCTTGTTCTTGGCTGACAGGATTGGAACCTGATGTGGTCTTCTGCTGTTGTAGCCCATCCACCGCAAAGTTCAATGTTTTGTGCATGCTGAGATGCCATTTTCCTCTGACCTCTGTTGCCAACAAGGCATTTCCACCCACAGAACTCTAGAGACTGTTGTGTGTGAAAATCCCAGGAGATCAGCAGTTTCTAAAATACTCAAACCAGCCCTTCTGGTACCAACATCCATGTCACAGAGATCACACCTTTTCTTCATTTCGATTTTTGATGTGAACATTAACTAAAGCTCTTGACCTGTATCTGCATGATTTTTTGCATTGCGCTGCTGCCATTTGATTGGCTGATTAGATAACTGCATGAATATGCAGGTGTACAGGTGTTCCTAATAAAGTGGATGGTGGGTGTATATATATATATATATATATATATATATATATATATATACATATATATATATATACACACACACACACACACACACACACACTTATCACCAAGAAGGAAAAGAACAACTGATCAGTTGATCCAGTGGTTAACGCCAGTGGTCCAGTGGTTAACGATACAAAACTCCTCATGTGCATGTGGTAAACGGCTTTTGATATAAGCCTATTTGACAGTTCATTCACATAGCTTTATATAATACTGATATGACGACAGTAAACTTCTAATGTTCACCGGTCAACCAATTCCCAATTATATAGTGCTGAAAGTTACCTATATGTCTGTAGATTGCAGGTGTTGCCCCTTGCCATAATTTTAGTGGTCCTTCTTCTCGCACTATTCCTACAGCTGTGCTTAGCATTCCCCTATACACAGTGCTGGCAGTTCCACTCTTGCTGAGTTTCTCAGGAGCATATTCACCTTGTATCTGAAGCCTTGTTTTTGTAAGATCAAGGGGGAATGTGACTAAATTGGAGTTGACAACAAAACAGAAACAGAGATATTCATGAATAAATAGAAATGAATAAACAAATATGTGCAAAGCATATCTACATATGCATATATATATATATATATATATATATATATATATATATATATATATATATATATATATATATAAACAGATTTTTTAAAAGACATTATTTTAAATTGTTAGGAACTTTATTACCCAATTCTGCAACACTGGCAGCACATGCAGACACAGTGAACTTTGATACTTTGGGCCACTGCGAAATTTCTTGCACAGGTCTCATTGCATGTGTCAGCTGTTAAATGGAATATTAATGGAATATTACAGAATGAAATTTACTGCATATAATACATCTCCTTACACGGGCAGAGCTTAGGCATAACTTTCACACAACTCACTAACCTGCAAATACTGTTCCAGTGTTTACTTGGCTCACATGAGGACAGAGAATTTGATTCAAACCCGGAAGACAGTAGTTCAAAGACCTTTTACATGCAATTGTCTGAATGTAATGATGAACTATAGTAAACTACATTTCCCAGGTCACAGCGCGGTACAGAGCAAGGACGCTGGATAGTCCGTTTTATATGAATACCGTTTCAGAATCAGAAATATATATGTAAATATATGGTTAAACAGATATCAGCCTCCAGGTACGACCGCAAAAAAATTATGTGTTTATATATGTAATGTACGTGTGTAAAGCTGGCTCAGCGTTTGACAATGTTTATCATTATTGACAACATTAGATATCTGATTTACAGCCGAGTAGGTAAACGGTTCTGCGCCGTGAAGACATTTCAAAATAAAGGTCACATACGTCGAAACCACACTAGAATGGAATAAAATAAAATATCGTTATTGTCATACATTTACAAATCTACATTACGATTGTTAATAGTGATGAGATTTAGTTTATAAACAATGTAAGAAAAAGTATTATAGTTTTTTTTATTTTTTAAATAATTGTAGTGCAATAATAATTATAGTGCACCTTTGGATGTGCAAAGTAACAGCAGTATTTATAACAATACTAAGAGATTAAGTATCATGAATAAACTTTACTTAAAATATTGCGTTTTGTACCCATAAATCAAAAATCTAAGTTTGTTTAATTTATTCACCTACAAAATACATAAACTTAAGATTTCAAGTGTTCAAAATCATGATTCACTAACATAGCTCACGCTGTTCTTTCTTTGATGTGATTGGCCGTGCAAGGAGTTCTGCCTGGCAACAAGAGAACTAACGCACTGATTGGTAGATAATTGTAAAAGGCGGTCCTCTTCAGCTTGTCTGTTGCTGGTACAGGTGTGAAGTTGTAGAGTTCATCATGAGTAGGAGAGATAATTCTGTGTGTGTGAAATGGCAATCATGTAGAGGAAGATTTGAAAATAAAGTTATATTTTGCTAAAAAGGGTTAATTGCCGCTATGTAGGGTGTACACTGGTTCCCTGGTGGACTAGTGGCTAGCATGCGGCGCTCCCACCGCTGTGGCCTGGGTTTGAATCACAGTCATTAAACTGTAAAGTACGCTATATGAACACCAAGTTAAGTGAATTTAATCATTTAAGTACACTATATGAACAAGTTAAGTGAACTTAAGAATTTAAATACAGCCTACTTGAGCACCAAGTTGAGTGAACTTAAATATAGAAGTTTTCGGAGACCCCATTACTCAGTCAAACTGATGGAATGAGTTTACTCAATCGATTGAGTACAGTCAGCTTGTTAGGGTTTTCAGTGCAGTAGTGATACAGGTGCCAGTGATTTCACATTACTGTGTAGTTGACCTGTGACTGGTGTTTGTCAGTACAGTGAGCAGATATGTGGAGTGTGAGAGTGTGTTCATTGCAGGCAGGCGGTTATAGAGGGATTCTGAAGGACTGGTTCACTGCAGCGATGGCTCTGGGGAAGAAGCTGTTCCTCAGACTGGTTGTGTGGGCATAGATTTTCTTGTAACATCTGCCAAACGGTTCACAAATTAATAAAACTATTTCAGTCCTAAGATGAAGAAAACACATCTCTCAATACAATTCATGTGTAAGATTGAACATGTGAAACCTTTAACTAATTTGTGAAACTGGAGAAGCATGTCTCAGGATAATTGAGACAGTCTTAAAATAAAATAAGTAGAGAGAGGAAAAGGGATGGGATATAAAGGATGTATGAACCAACCCACAACTATGGTTAAATGGTGCATTGATGGATTTTACGTTCATTAAAATGTAAATATCTAAATATGCAGTAGCATAATTATCAAAATATAGAACTTTACTGAGGCTATTACTGAATATACAGAGATTTTTACTTAGGGCACTGTGTTCATATAATTTTTGAGATTGATGTTGATGAATAAATAATGTTATAAATGTGTCATTAAGAGTAAAAGTAAAAGCCTAAACCAATGAAGATGTGTTCCATATTACCAAACATGCCGTCCCAAATTATAAAACACATCTTTAAAAAATGGTTTCAGTCAGCTGTGACAAAAAGATAAGCCATGCTTGTGTAGAATACGATATAAACATTTTTCCATCACATGTAGATAGACAAACCTTGAGGATTTCAGAAGTGGATCGTGTGTCAGGGCATTTGTTTTTTTACTAATGGCAAGAAAGCTTAAACAATCTGGAAATTCAAAAAAATCGTCCCAGTATTCCTGAATTTACCGTAATCTTTATCTTCTAAAGTTGCCAATAATGAAAATGTTGTCTGGAATGTCTAGGAATTACTTCACAAAATATAGAGATTTCTTTCCTGAGTGCACATTTTTGGTTATTTTTAACAAGCCAATCTTTGCTTATGAATATCTGGTGAATATCAAATGCTGAGGCAAATTTACTCTAGTATATAATGTTATACGATCTTAGACATTTAAATGTATATTTTTCTCGCATGTGAAATGACAATAATTTAAAACAATAATATAAAGACAGTAATATAAAAAGCAGGAAGTAAAGTGCATATCAAGTGTATGATAGAAAAAGAGACAAATTTGTAGCTTAGGGGCCATTATTCTAAACTATTGTGTCATAAACATCGTAACTGCATGAACCATGTTACTCTTATATCAATCCTGTTATTTGGTAATAATAAAACACAAATTAGGCTGAAATTAATAGATTGTAAAGGAATTGGAGATCAGTTACACTGATCAGCCATAACATTAAAACCAGCTGCCCAATATTGTATAGGTCCCACTCCTGCCGCCAAAACAGCTCTGATCCGTCAAGGCATGGTCTCCACAAGACCTCTGAAGGTGTGCTGTGGCTGATCTTTGTATATACTGTATATATACATATAGTACACACACACAGTCAGGTGCATAAGTGTTTGGACAGTGATACAATTTTCATAATTTTGCCTCTGTACACCACTACGATGGATGAAGCAATCAAGCTGTGCCTGAAGTGTAGATTTTCGGCTTTAATTCAAGGGGTTTAACAAAACATATTGCATTAACTGTTTAGGAATTACAGCCATTTTTACAGATTCCCTCCATTTTCACAGCCTCAAAAGTAATTGGACAAACTAACATTATCATACATATTAGGATTATTTTTCATGCTTGGATGCAAATCTTTTGCAGTCAATGACTGCCTGAAGTCTGGAACCGATGGACATCACCAAATGCTGCGTTTCCTCCCTTGAGATGCTTTGCCAGCCACCTTTAGTTGTTTCTTGTTTGTGGGTCTTTCTGCCTTGAGTTTTCAGCAAAGGCAGGGACATATGAGTGGTATGGCCAGGTGTCCACATATTTTTGGCCATATAGTGTATTGGTTTATATATACTTAGTGACTTATTGACTTAGTGACTCTCTCTCTCTCTCTCTCTCTCTCTCTCTCACACACACACACACACGCACACACCTGTCCAAGGAAAATGTCCATATTTTGGCCATATAGTGTAGGTGCTTGAGAGGGGCCAATATTGTTTTTGGCAAAAATGCAATTTAATAGGCCAAAAAGGTATTCAGCACAATGACCCATCAGCAAATGTGTCCCCTTCAATACATTACCCATGTGGGCTAGCCGACCCTTATTGTCAGATTGTGCAGATTGACTATTTTTTTAAATAAATATTAGACTAGGCCAAAACTTATTTGTAGATAAAGAATAACTTACATTATTGTAATGTATACATTATTTATTCGGAGTATAATGGATTGGGAAAGATTTTACTCTTCACAATCTCGCTGATGGAATCAATAATGCCAAGCTGGCAAACCTTCACCACTGGTGTAGCCTACACAGATTGTGCCATCTAGACAAAAATCCACACAGCTTCCATCCATTGTATATGGGGAAAGCTACAGACATGATGTGAAATAAAATTAGAACAACAACAACAACAATAATAATAATAATAATTATTATTATTATTATTGTTTTATTTTATTGTTATTTTATTGTATCACACGCAATACCATGTCATTCATTGCCATCCACAGTGTCTCAGCTGCACTCTGCACTATAGCAGCTATATGATTAGCCAGAAGACTCCTTTATTTTTTTAAGAACTTTATTGAAAATCAGACAAGTATACAACAGCTGAACAACTTGTGTATACCATACAAAAACATCTAAAAGTGCCAGGGGATCAGAAGATGAAAAATAAAGAAGTAATAAAAAATAAACCAACCAAATAAATAAATAAATTAATTAATAATAATAATAATAATAATAATAATAATAATAATAATAATAATAATAAAGAGTTACACAAATATTTTGTAAAGCTTAAAATAACTATAAGTTTTAACAGCTTTTTGTTAGTTTAATAACTTTCAGAGATTGAAGAAATGTATTGTTTGAAATTTATTGATAGCTCTAAAAAGTTTTTTGTAGGTGAATTTTGATTTATGAATGTAAAATTTGGTTAAACTACTAATCAAACTGATCAAATAAAATTGTCAGCTGACCTTTCTGTCATAGTGAAACCAAACAATACATTTCAATACATTACAAAGGAACAAAACATTTAGGATAGATATGATCAGCAGTGAAGAGGGTTCATTTACTCCACAGTTATTAGCCTGAAGACTCGACTCCAGCTGAAGGCTTGTGCGTGACGTCAGCACGAGCTCCATTTATGGTGTTTTTCACTTCAAACGTGAATCGAGTCCCAACGCTTCAGCTCCAGGCTTTAAAACTATCCTCATCTAGGTAAGCCAGTGGATTACACACCTCTCCGATAATGTCAGTTTCACTGTGTGTAATAACTGTAAGTGTAGTACGAATATTAGGATTACACACTGAATGTAGGTAGACTACACCCGGCATTTGCTTGGTTAGGGCTGGAGATAAACAGCATGCTTGCTTATATCGTGAATAAGCTGTTCGCAAAATATAGTTATAACGAGCAATACGACTGTGCTTATTCGTGTGATTTATTTATTTTTTTATTTTCAAATATTGATGGTTCTTTCTAATTCTGTGGGTGTTTTTTTTTTTTTTTTTTAAACCGGAGCAACTTCCGCGTTTGGGCACGAGCTCAAGTGAACATGTGCATCTGAACCGGTACAATGGAGCAGCTGTGGCTCTGAATTCTGCACTTTACAGGCTTAAAGGAAAAATTTACAACCAACTGAAAATTACTGATCTGATTTTGCAATTCAGTTCCAAATCAAATTTCATGTATTATCTGTTTGTTTTACTAGATAGAGCCGCTGCAGTTTTGTAGGCTTGGGCGCCTCCCTGAGAGAGAAAAAAAAGATTTGATCAGATAGATTAATGCATGTGGTTGGAGTTCTCATCACGTGGAAATCACTCCCTGCTGCTGAGGATGACCCCACATGGAGATCATTGAGGATAGCATGGGATAGGATAGGAAAGGATAGGATAAGATAGCATGGGATAGGATAGGATAGGATAGCATAGGATGGGATGGGAAAGGATAGGATAGGATAGCATAGTGTGGGATAGGATAGCATGGGATAGGATGGGATAGGATAGGATAGCATAGGATGGGATGGGAAAGGATAGGATAAGAAAGGATAGGATAGGATAGCATAGTGTGGGATAGGATAGGATAGGATAGGATAGGATAGCATAGTGTGGGATGGGATAGGATAGGATAGGATAGGATAGCATAGGATGGGATGGGAAAGGATAGGATAAGAAAGGATAGGATAGGATAGCATGGGATAGGATGGGATGGGATGGGATAGGATAGGATGGGATAGGATAGGATAAGAAAGGATAGGATAGCATGGGATAGGATAGGATGGGATGGGATAGGAAAGGATAGGATAGCATAGCATGGGATAGGATAGGAAAGGATAGCATGGGAAAGGATAGCATGGGATAGGATAGGATAGCATGGGAAAGGATAGGATGGGATGGGATAGCATGGGATAGGATAGGATAGGATAGGATGGGATGGGATGGGATGTACCTTTACTGATCCCCCAAAAGGGAAATTCAAATTAAAACAGCAGCATAAGTAGGAGGAATAACATCAAAGAAAAGAATTTCCATAAATACCTATACAATAGCAATAATAGAAACAATAAAATAGATCTGTGTGTATGTACATATGCTAGGCTTCTATTTGTATTATGTACATGTGCGATATCCCTGGTATTTATATACATGTGCGATATCTGTGGAATGACAATTAACTGTTGAGTGTGTGTGTGTGTGTGTTTGTGAGACTCAGTCAGTGGACTAGGAGGTACTGGGGCTGGTTGTGGCATTGTAGAGTCTGACGGCTGATGGCATGATTACTGTGGATGGTACCACTTAAATACCATGAAGATGGCTTTGGACTGCAATTGAAATGAACATTCTTGCTACGATGGCTTAGGACTACAGTTGCTATTATAGCTTTAGGACTGCAATTCCCAATAAGAGTTTTGCACTCAAGTCTCCATCAGTGAACAGTTGATAATTTCAACAAAATAGACTTCATGTGAAAACTGTGAATTTCCTGTGTACACAATTGCACTTTTTGACCATATAGTACACAGTTATAGAAGGGAATTATTTATAATCACACTATTCGGTGTCACCCAGATGAGGATGGGTTCCCTTCTGAGTCTGGTTCCTCTCAAGGTTTCTTCCTCATGTCGTCTCAGGGGGTTTTTCCTTGCCACCATTGCCCCTGGCTTGCTCATTAGGGATAAATTTATATGTTTAAAACTTATATCCTGAATTTATATATTTCTGTGATGATGGCCATTGTTAAAAGCGCTATACAAATAAAATTGAATTGAATTGAATAGTTCAAATAGAAATACAGTGTTGAACATTTGCATGCTTTCTTTTCTGTATAGCTCTTAGAAGTTCTGCAAAGTTTTTCTCCTTCTTACCTGCACATCTTTATATCTGGGGTTTTCAACTTGAAATTTGGTTCTGGTATTTTCTGGTATATTTCTAACTGTCAGGGGAGGTGAGAGTCGCCTACATGTGTGTGTGTGTGTGAGTGTGACTGTATGATAGAGTGTATGCAATAAATGCTTCTGTTATACAGCCATGTTCAGCTCTGTCATTAGTAAAGTCTGAATTTGAGTCTTAATCCGCCTTTGCCAGCTCGCATGTGCCAGGGGCTCTAAACTATATATACTTACACACGCACGCACATATGCATCGTGTGTTTGTCTGGTCTTTTTCCAATCTACCCAGATTTGGTGTGCCTCTGTCCACTGTAGCCTCAGATTCCTGTTTGTCAAGTCAAGTGGCCCTTTACTGTCATTACAGACATATACAATGTGCAGTATACAGTGAGATGATATAACCTTTCTCCTGGACCCAAGGTGCAAGATACGTGTATGACATACACTGTTCTTACAGGACATAAACAAAGTGCAACAGGAATAAGAAGCATGTAGGGAGGGAGTATGGGAAATAGTGGGGGTGAGTACACAGAGAGGCAGTAGAGCATAAATACTCCAATCACAAAAGACATTTAACATGACTTTGGTGATTGGAATGAGAAGATGGCTGACATGCTGTGATGCTTTTCTGCTCAGTACAGATGTGAAGAGCGGTTATCTGAGTTACCGTAGCCTTCCTGTCAGCTCAAATCAGTCTGGCCATTCTCCCCTGACCTCTCTCATTAACAAGGCATTTCTGCCTTAGCACTTTGTAAAAATGTGCACTAAATCATGTTTTCAAGAAATTCCATAATGACTCTGACAAATCAACTAAAATGCATTTGCTGTTTCAGTGAAAAAAATGAATGTGGATCATGAGGTCACACTCCTGGTGAATGAGATTCGTAGGCTTGGCAGCGAAAGTAAGTATATCTACCTCCTTGATTATTATTAATCCTTGTCTTATCTGTATGCATGCTTCATTGTTTCAAATGAGGAGACTTTTCCTTTTGGGGGAACCTGCAGTTAATTTAATTAGTTACTACATTTACAGATTCATTCATTCATTCATCCATCCATTCAGAAACCTCTTTATCCTGGTCAGGGATCTGGAGTCTATCCAGGGAACATTGGGCTTGAGATGGGAATATATCCTGGATGGGACACCAGTCCATCACAGGGCACTATGAAGACACACATTCACAGCTGCATTTTTAACTCTTTTTACCAGAGGCCAAAAGCTGGAATTTCCACCTGTTTTGGGGTGCCCATGTTCAGCATTGTATTTATTTGTGATGTCACACTCCACAGTAGTGGTTTATGGCTCATATGAAAATAGACAGTCAGGGCAATAAGGATTTGCAGTTTTTCGTATTTCTTTCCAATTGCCCTGCTCACCAGCAGCTAAACACAGAGTCATGATATTCTACACACAGAAACCCAACTGCATCCTGACTAATCTTAAAGAGATAAAAAAAAAAAATCATTTGTTTATACTGATTGAAAATGTCCGTTAAGTCGATGGAACGGCAGTGTACTGCGAGAAAGGGTTAACTGAGCCCTAATAAAGCCTAGTTTGCTTCTAGTGGCAAAATCTTTTGCAAGTCCTGGCATTGTGACGCTCCTCCCATTTTGATAATCAGGCCTGTGTGTGTGTGTGTGTGTGTGTGTGTGTGTGTTCCCTCAAGAAATACCTACAATATTTACACAACTGATACCACTTTTCATCACAATGATTGTGAAGAACTTGTACTGTAATATCTTTTTCCATCAGTAATCCTTCTTCATATTTCACCTGTTTTATTGACAGTTACTTGTATAACTTTGTGCTTAATTGACAATGTATTTTGACAAGTCTTTGTAGCAGTTCTGAGCAGTAGCACAAACTCTAGCCCTTGTGGTTATCGGAGGCTTTTTCTGTTCTTCCTTTGACTTGTTTTGGGTCCACTGGTGGAAACAACATAGCCGTTGTTACTTGCATCAGTGTCTTCTGATGCAAGAAGCATCAGGCTTTTTTTAAGAGAAGTCTGCTTGGTTGATATAAATGTAAAACTAAGAAAATTACTATAAATCATTCCATTTAACATAGCTGACCAGTTCTTGGTCAGAATCCACAACATACTGATGTTGATAATTCCAGAATTAACTTGGACAGTATTAAGCTTTTAAGCATTGAGCTCTATTTACTGCCTATTTACTGCTACTAGAGCTTCTGATACACACAGTGGATTGTTCATTGCGATTATGATGAAAACTTTGGTAAACTCGGCTTTATAGCATTCTAATACAATAACCACTCCTCCTCTTTTACAGATGCAGATGGTAAAATCAGTGTCAAATTCGGTGTCCTATTCAACGATGACAAGTGTGCCAACCTCTTCGAGGCACTCGTTGGAACACTGAAAGCAGCCAAGCGAAAGAAGGTCATCACGTTTCAGGGCGAGCTCTTGCTGCAAGGAGTTCATGACAATGTTGATGTTATATTACTGCAGGAATGAACTGAAGAACTGGCCTGTATCTTCTTTGTATACTTTTATAAATATGGTTTTGCTGAGGGGAATGAGTGCTTTTTGACCAAACGTCTTGTTTTTTTAATGAACAACGCCACTATCATAAAATAGTCTATGATAATCCTTTAGATGTGTCACTGCAACACAAAATGCATATTATGGTTTTTTTTTTTTCTTCTTTTCAAACGTATCAATCTTGTATAGAATTTTGTTAACAAGGTTAGGCTCTTGGGAAACTTGACAATAGAAATTCTTTTCTGATATTGTTTTGTAGTGGGTAGTTTCAAAGGACATAGCCAAGGATTTCCAAGTGCAATACTATTATTGTAAACCTGGCTTGATAAGTTGATTATTTGTGCTTTGTAGGTAATCTAGACAATTATGTCAAATTTCATATTTGAGAAATTGCTTTTTCAACATGGAAACTTTACCCAAGAAAATTAAATGATTTATGACAAGATTATAGCACAAATTTTATAAGGATTACTGTTTTGATGAAATCACAAGTATCTCAGGCATATTATTTTGGTGCTGGTTTAATTCAAAATAAACTGTTTCATTTGGTCAAATAGCTTGTGTTTTGTCTTAAGAAACTGACAACAGATGTTTCAACAGAAGTACAAGTATTTACTCTATTTGCATAAAACATCATATATCTTCGTATATATCAGTTATCAGACATTTGCAGCTAGAAATGAACTATAAAGCCATACTGTTTCTGTGTATGACTCTAGGGGTCTGGGGTAATGGGGTCTATAATGGTTAACTTCAGGTGTCCTTTCTCATAGTAGCTCCACTGTATTACTGTAATATCTCTGTAATATGTAATATACAGATCAGTCAAATCAATAGATAAGTGAGATGGCATATGTAATACATAAACACTAAGGCTGTAAATAAGTCATTTATTTGGTATAACGGAATAAATTACACTTTCAGCAATTAATTGTTACAAGAGCTATTTACAATCTTTGATTCTGACTATAACCTGGCATGCATCATAAGTTACCATTATGATGTTCCTCTTTCGGCTGCTCCTCTTAGGGGTCGCCACACGGATCATTGGTCTGCGTATTTGATTTAGCACAGTTTTTATGCCGGACGCCCTTCCTGACACAACCCTCCCCAATTTCATCAGGGCTTGGGACCAGCACTGAGAGCATTCTGTTGCATGCAACCCCGGTGGCTTGGTTAGTTCCCTAGCTGGGAATCGAACCTGGGCCGCAGCAGTGACAGTGCTGTGTCCTAACCACTAGTCCTCCAAGGACCCATAAGTTACCGTTATGTACCATGGGTAAAAGGTGATCCCCAAACATGAAACAGAATATCAGGGTTAGATCAAACTATAGTTAACTAGATAATCATTAAACCCTGCTTTGAGGGAAAGGACCTGATTTTGGATTTGTCTGTTCTTTGAAACTACTGTCAGACTTCTTACCAAGAAAACAATTCCAAAAGCTCAAACCCGCTCAGGAGTAGGCTTGTTCAATGTAAACAAGATTAGACTGTGCATATACACTCACCATCCACTTTATTAGGAACACCTGTAGCCCTGCTCATTTATGCAGTTATCCAATCAGCAATCATGTGGCAGCAGCACAATAGATAAAATCATGCAGATACAGGACAGTAGCTTCAGTTAATGTTCACATCTAACATCAGAATGGGGAAAAAAATGTGATCTCTGTCACTTTAACCGTGGCAGGGTTTTTGGTCCCAGAAGGGCTGGTTTGAGTATTTCATAAACTGCTGATCTCCTGGGATTTTCACACACAACAGTCTCTAGAGTTTACTCAGAATGGTGCGAAAAACAAAACATATTGAGTGAGCGACAGTTCTGTGGGTGGAAACACCTTGTTGATAAGAGAGGTCAGAGGAAAATTGCCAGATTAACTCAAGCGTTTGACGTGCATCTGCGTGATTTTTTTGCATTACGCTGCTGCCACATGATTGGCTATTGTATATTATTATTATTATTATTATTATTATTATTATTATTATTATTATTATATAGTATGATTTCTAAATCAAAGTCATTTGTGTAATTTAATTTATGATCTTATCTAAGCAAAGAGTGATTTGAATGAGCAGATTAGCTTCGGTGGCAAGTCTGGAGTTATATCTATGGTTGGACATTTTTAATAAGAGTTAGCATGGGAATGTGATATATATAGTATCTGTGATATATATACAGTGCTGTGCAAAAGTCTTAGGCACCCTATATTTTTTAGTACAAACTTTGTTATAGATTTTTATTTTATGACTTCTACATTATTGATTCAGTACAAAAACATTTTAGATTTCCAAACATTAGTTTTCCAGCACAAAATTAAATGTTACAGAAAAATGTTTGTATGTCAGTAAAGAAAGCAGCGTATTACATAAGAGACACTTTTCAGACAAAAAAAAACATAATGAAGGCTGCTGGGTTTTGCTGCAAAAATAAGAAGCAACTGTGACAGTCAAAGTCTCCAGAAGAACTGTGGCTGCTTCTGCAAGATGCTCAGTAACACTTACAGCTCATTTCCTTATAAAACTGCACTAATTGTACCTGAGACTACTAATTTTTTTAAAGCGAAGGATCGTCACACCAAATATTGACTTTGTTTCATTTATTACTGTTTACTGCTCTTTATAGTATTTTTTAAAATGTAGAAACATTTAATTTCATTATTTTTGAAGGCATCATTGCTCTACCGCATTTCTTTGCACGTGCCTAAAACTAAGCAAAAGGTAGGCAGTGATGTATTAACAAAAACAGACAAGTGGCCAAAACCTTCTAAACCTACCAAGATCCAGACCTGATAACTAGTTATCACCATGATCACAAGCAAACACACATTTCAACTTTTTTTTTTAATTTATGTCTAAACATTTCAAATGTCTAAACCTTTTAATTATCCACTGAAATAGCTGTAGTCATAGTCATGTAGACATAGTTCCCCTGTCTTCATGTGTGGTCTATCTGCCCTGTCCTCTCTCTGTCCTCATGCAATGTTACAGCATCCTCATATAGACTAACTGCATACTGAGTATTCTGAAAAGTCAACATTGTTTCTGATTAAACTAGTAAACTACAGATCTTTGTCTGGAAAACGAGTGACAGGATGATAATAAAGGAGTGAAACTATTTTGGTGTGGACTCTGATCAGTGTGTACAGCACAGGTGCAAGATCCATCCACATCTCGCTCTTGTTTTGATGTCCTACCTGTTCATTTTCTCACATGACCAAAAACAACACAGCTGTATCCATTGCTGCGTCTCAATTCGCCCACTATCCGTCCTAAATAGTGTCCGAGATTAGAATTAGTGTGTCCTAAATCGAAGTCTATTGAAACGAATATCCCAAAGGTACCCGGATGCTCTACTATTTCCGGTACATTTTCGAAGTGTGGATCCATGGACACTTTTTCCAGCTAAGATTTCCCACAACTCCTTGCGCGACGGAGGAGGAGTTTTGTGACGGTTTGCTTCGGTGGACGTATTTTACAGAGCTGTAAATGAAATGTGGAAAAATAAATCAATGGAATGGTAAATTAAATTATATAGTATACATTCTGTAAGGAATAATGAATGAAGAAAAGCTTTGTTTCCTGTGACAGTGTGCGTAACTAGGCAACAACGCTCTCTTCCGGTACATGACGCGTTAGAATGTTTCACTACTTCACAAAAAGAGTACATACCTTTAGTGTATAGTGTAAGTATGCGAATTAGAAGTAGACGCAGGGCACGGCTTGGGTATGTGACTTTTATTTTGACAGAGCGGAAATTTACTAGGAAGTAAGATTAGATAATGTGGGTATTGTTGCTGATTAACCAAAGTGTATTTTCAGTCTGTTCACCTAAGATAAAATTGCTAGTATTTTCTTTAGTGACAAGCATTGTTAATAAACGTTGAAAAATATAAGACAGACATCCGTGAGAACAGAAAGGAGTCTCAGCGGTGACATGGATTTGAAGGTACAGTAAATCAGGTCGTAGTGTGTTGTGAAAGTTTAGGTTGTCTAGCTAGTTAGCACTCTTTCGTACACTTGACCCCTTTCCTGCATAATTACACATGTATTAAACAAACAGGTATTGCTATTAATTATTTATTTCAAATGCATTTTGTTTGATATCTACAGTCTGTATGCAGTCGAATATTTATAAACCTCCCAACCCCTCTACTATATCTCTTATGGAGCTCACTTCTATTTTCACAAGTTTGTGTGCTATGTCCTGAATGGGAGATTTTAATATTCATTTTGATAACCCTACCAGCACACTTCATAAGGATTTTAACTCCATTCTGGATAGTTTTGACCTTAATCAGTCAAGTTCTCACCACACAATAAAGATCACATCTACATCTTAGATTTAGTTTGTTATTCTTGAACTTCCCATTTCTGATCACAAGCTTGTCTTTTTTGATGTCACTGTTCCCTTAACAGAATCTAACCTAGATAGCCATATATCTTTTCGTAATATTAAAAATGTTAACCCCAGTGACCTCAACAGATTCGTTAGTTGTTGTTGTTCTTTCGGCTGCTCCTGTTAGGGGTCGCCACAGCAGATCATTAATCCGCATATTTCATTTGGTACAGTTTTTATGCCGGATGCCCTTCCTGACGCAACCACCCCCAATTTTATCCGGGATTGGGACCGGCACTGGGAGTGCACCCCAAGTGGCTGGGGTTGGTTCCCTCGGCCGACATTCGAACCCAGGCCATGGCGGTGATTGTGCCATGGCCTAACCACTAGTCCTCCAGGAACCTTCAACAGATTAATTAGTCATGCTTTTAATTTCACTAGCCACTCCTCCTCCACCCTAGACCTGGTAAATTGCTATAATGACAGTCTATCCCTTACACTAGACACCTTGCCTCCCTTGAAAACCGATACAGTTTAATTTGTTCACTCCTCTCCATGGTATACCTCTGAGCATCGACAGCAAAAAGCTCTGGGCTGTCGTTTGGAGAGGTTGTCTAAAAAAATGGACTTACTATACTCTTGTCACCTGATAGGTTCTAAGAATGCATTCAATGCTGCCAAATCATCCTACTACACTAATATTATTAGTTCTGGACAAAGTAATACACAGACATTATTCTCCACTGTCAACAAATTACTAAGCCTCCAGAAAACACCTCTTCTCATTTCATCTCCACTAGGGAATGTTCTGCATTTTTGGAATCCTTCAGCCCCAAAATCACTAACACTCATCAATCACTGGCCTCTTCTACATCTGTGATGGGGTACTCCCTCTCATTGATTATCCTGAAACTGTTGCCCTCCACCAGTCTTGGTCTTATATCATTTATATCAGGATATCATGGAACTCATTACCAAGTCCAGGTTGTCTGCTTGCTAACTGGATCCCCTTCCTACTAGCCTGGTTAAAGCCGACCTTTCCTCAATTTCCCCGTTGTAACGTCCATAATTAATTCTTCTCTGTCCACTGCCACTGTTCCCTCCTCGTTAAAAATTACTTCCATTACACCCATTCTGAAAATAACTGGTGCAGATCTTCATGATTTAAATAATTACTGGCCCATTTCCAATCTTCCTTTTATAGCAAAAATTCTTGAACGGCATCTCAGCTCCAGGCTCACCTGCAAAGCAGTAATCTTCACAAGCCATTTCAATCTGGTTTCCGTCCCAAACACAGCACTGAAACAGCACTTGTTAAAATTACTAACGACCTCCTTCATGCTGCTGATTCTGGCCTTCTGACCATCTTCATCCTCCTCGACCTCAGTGCCACCTTTGATACCATCTTCCATTCGCTATTATTGGAATGCCTGGCTGACAGCATTGCTCTTCTCTGGTTCTCTTCCTACCTCAACAGCAGAAAACAGTTTGTCCAGATAAAGAATGGCCCTGGTTAGTCAGGGTGTCCCGCAGGGATCGGTGTTGGGACCACACCTTTTTATCATCTACCTTTTACTCCTTGGACATATTCTCTGCCATCATGGCATGCATTTTCACTGTTACACCGATGATACTCAGATTTATATCTTCACAAAACCAAACACCTCCCTGTCCCCCCATCCTCACTGCCTGTCTTCAGGACATCAATACTTGGATGGCAAATAATTTCTTAAAACTCAATGGCAATAAAAGTGAGCTTCTTGTAATTGACTCTAAGTCCACACTTTCCAAAACTCTTTCACTATTACCATTGACAACAGCATGGTTCACATTTCCTCCCAAACAAAGAGCCTTGGTGTCATATTTGACAGTTTACTCTCTTTCGGTCCTCACGTCAGTAATACCTCACGTACTGCCTTCTTCCACCTTCGCAATGTTGCTAGACTCCGCACTTCCCTGACTTATCACAGCACTCAAGTTCTTATTCATGCTCTGGTAACATCCTGTATTGACTACTGTAACGTCATCCTTTTTGGTGTTTCCAATAAACTTCTCCACCAGCTCCCAATCATTCAGAACTCAGCTTCAACAATTATTACTCGCACAAAGACCACTGATCATATCCCACCCTCCCTTATTCAGCTCCACTGGCTTCCTGTCCAACAACGAGTTCGCTATAAAATTCTACTGCTCACGTTCAAAGCCATTCATAATCTGGCTCCCTCCTACCTTTCAGATCTTCTCCATCCTTATACCCCCGCCCGTTCTCTACGATCCTCCTCAGCTGCTCTACTCACTGTTCCAGCATTTAAATTCAGCACAGTGAGTGCCAGAGCTTTCAGTTGCTCTGCACCCAAACTCTGGAACTCATTCCCACTGCGTATCCATCAGTTGGACTCCATTTCACAGTTAAACTCCCAGATTAAAACACATTTGGTTAAATTAACTTATTCATTATAATTAACTCATCTATATTATTGCTGTATCTATTTTAACCCTTGTGTGCTGTTCGCTGCTTAGCAATGGATATACTTTTTATGGATCATAATAACCCATGCCGTCTACTTAGACTTTATACCAGGACTGTTATAAATTTTACTGCAAAAACAGCATATTTTTTAACATATACATTTTCCTAATCATAGTTATTTTCAGTTTAAGAAATATTTGTGGTTATTAGTTGTTATTTGCCTTTGAAAAGCCAAAGGGCTATGAAAGTGGCATTTGGGTTTGATGAAAAAACTGCTATGAGCAGTGATGAAGATAGGGGTTACTATATTATCATTATATTATTTAACTGAATATGATACAATAATGCCATATGTTATGTGGTTAGCATGTGAGTAAATCCTGAATAATTAGCTGAGAATGGAAAGACTTTATAATTGAAACGTGTGTCAATGAACAGTGCCAGCCAGATGGCCATATGTGGTGCATCCAAAATGAGTTGCTTCGATCAGCCATCACTAAGTTGTTTCTTATAGTGTTGCTGAAGATTTGATTAATGATTAATTATATGGATAAAAATGTTAAAACCTATATGAGCTCTGCAACATCAGTCAGTTGCGTAATGCATGTGTTTTCTATCTCGGTGCTTTTGCTACTTTTAACAGTTTGAGACACCTCTAAAGCCCTCCTAAATACTCGCCCATTTAAGAGGACTCTTAACTATATATAATATTTGTATCTTGCTCCCATTCTTGGGCCTAAGAATTCCCTGCCAACTTGTGTTACTGACTTGCCATATTTTTTTTTTCCTGTGTGTGTTACAAGGTAACGACCAGCCCTAAGGAGATCGCTAAGCTCTACCGGGAGCAGAGTCACTTCTCGTCCCTGAGCCGTGCCGACGTGGGACCGGTGATCACGTCTCAGTATGGAGGAAAATACAACAACATCTCCACAGGTGGGCTTCCCACAATGCTCTGCTGTAACTTAACACATTCAGTTTACTGCAGCCTTTAAGTTATGCAGTTTATATAACAGTTTATGAACTTTAGACAAGACAGACAAGAAAACACTACTTTATTCTTGAACAGTGGCTTAATCCAGTTACTTTGCACACTGCACATGCACCTCACTCAGGTTAATAAATAAGACAGGAGTTCCCAAACTGGGCGTGGCATGATTTACAAATAGGGTTGCAAGAGAATCTCACAGTCTCATTTTGTTTCATTCATATGTTTTACAAATTAATATAAGAAATATCAACATGGATTGTGTGTGCTAATATTTTTTATGTTACTGGGAGGCATATTTAAACAAGCCACATTTAAATGAATAGGGTACATGCTATTTTAGTCTTTTTCGCTATCTTGACAGGCTGTACTAGCTTATGAATTCTGCAATAGAAATGGATAAATCTCCCCAAGTCTACCTACCTCCATTAAACAAATGAGCTCAAATTGCATACTTATGTACTATTCTAGACCATTATTAAGTACTAACTCTAACTGGGTTTCCTATTACAGTTAGCGTTTGAATTTTAAAAAACTCTCATGTAGCTTTCAAATCTACCAAAAGGTCTGTTTTGTAACCTGCCATCGAGTGAATGTCGCATTTAAATCTTTCGGACGTACATGGTCGTATCACACCACCCCATCGTGGATTATTTTCCTATAACAACACAACCCTTCCCACTAAACTGGTACATCAGTGCTAGGAATATTCCTTTAGTTTTTAGTCACTTGTGTTATGTATGTGTGATACTAACATAAAGACATGTTCAAATGTTAATTTAGGATATAACTCTGGTCACAGGAAATTCATAATGTCCATTTGGGGATGCTGGGACCCCTGAAGTAAGCAATAAAACACGACAGGATATGTTATAGGAAAATAATCAACATTGGGGTGGTGTTATACGTCACCACCCTGAAGTTCATTATTTTCCAATAACAGCATGTCTCAAGCTGTTTTATTCCACTTATACCAAAGCAACTGAACAACAATTACAGATTTTAATTTATTAATGAATGACAAGTAATACTTTCTACAGTTTATAGTTACATAGTTAAAGTTATAGTTAATGTTTTGGAACCTCCATCCAACAAGTTAATTTGTGGTATCAGTTACTTTATAGTAGCTGTATATAGTTGTTCCCTCGCCAACTTCTCTTTTTTCTCTCTCGAATAAGACGGAAAAAAAATGCAGCTTGTCATGTTACTGAGAAAACAAAAAGTAAAAAACTCATCTGTCCAAAAACTGTCCTGTGACAGAAATACCTCCTTGCCATTAAAAAGCGCTGACACTCGAGTCTCCTTCCATAAATGTTAAATAAACATAGCTTCACCATATTAAAGATTACACATTTTGCTTTAATAAAGAACAGCATAGATTAGGCATAGATTATGTGGAGCATAATTCACAAGTGAATGAGCTGTTACTATAGAATCAGTAACATATTAGAATGAGCGCATTAATATAAACCTGTGATTTGAATTACAGCCAGTACTACTGTCTACTGTCTAACTACAGGCTGTTAGAGAAAATGAGTCAAGACCTTCTGACCAATCAGATTCAAGAATTCAGTGGTGCTGTGGGATTTGTTTTATTCAGGAGTTTATTTTTGAATATTGTTGTGAATATTGTTGTGTGTCTAGAGAATCAAATAGTTATTTCCATCTCAGCAGTTAGTATACTGTAGGATGGTGGGATAATATTACTATTGGCATGATACTATAGGACAAAATAGTAATCCATGCTCTTTTTTTTTTTTTTTTTTTTTTTTAGAGTGGACTCAGCGGGATCTGGAGAGGAATGAGATTGTTAAATTTTGCCGGCAGTACATCGTGTTTCATGATGACAATTTGATAGTCTACTCCGGGCCCTCTGGTAACTGCACAGAGATCAAGGGAGAGTAGGTTTTCAAAGTTTACTGACTTTCTTGCCACCGTATGAACGTTTTGCACATCACATTTTACTAAACAGTTTCACATGATCTGGGCACTATGCTTGTGTCCAGGCTGCTGAGCCAGGACTCTCCTTCTGGAGAAATGAAGGCTGTAGTGAGGGAGTGTTCCATTAAAGGAGAGGAGAAACAGTTTCTTGAGGTGAGCCACCATGAATATATCAATGGTTTTGCGGGTGAAAGACTCTCATTCATACTGCCCAGTCAGCTGTGAAGTGTATAGTCTGCAGTTTGCGGTAGACATTTCTGATACTTGCCTTCTGTATAGATGTTTGAATACCTTCATGTTATATATGTGCTGGTCTCCATTTTTTAGAATTTATTTTGTTTAGAAATATATTTATTTTTAATATTTTTTTGCCTACAGTCTGATTTAGTGCTTTGTGTGTTCTCTTAACCTTTTCTACATACACTGGATGATTTCAGATCTGGCATAAGAACAGTAAGATAAAAAGTCTCAACCTGACTGCACTGAAGAAGCATGAAAAGGTGTATGAGGATGGTAAGAGCTCTAGAGTTTTGCTAAGTAGTTCTCTGGGTTTATGATAAACTATGTCCTGTTTCATGAAAATGTTATGTCACCTCATTATGACACCTTACATAAAATTCTACATAAAAGATTTTTTCACCACTTAATCCAGGAATAAAATTTAAAATCTCAGTTGACAGTGAACTGAGTACTTGACTGTACTTGATTCTTCACTTATAATGTCGATATTTCTAAGTGTCTCACAGCCATATTGTTTATATACTGTATATATGATTTTTTTTATGTTCTCTTCCCTTTTTGTAGAACAGTTTGGCTGCCTGGTCTGGTCTCACTCTGAGACTCATCTCCTTTATGTGGCTGAGAAAAAGCGTCCCAAGGCAGAGTCCTATTTCCAGGTCTCAAACTTAACATGAAACTGATAAACTGATTTATGGTTTACTTATTGAGAAAAATGATTTTAATGATAAAACCCCACTTTCACTTTCGGTGCTCATTTTCACTTTAACAGTCCGAGTCTGAATCCAGTTTGCTTGGTGATGATGAGGACGTAATAAAGGCTGGGAAGCAGGAGGATACTGTCAAGGTAAAAGAAACCAAAAGGCTAGAGTCACAATAGTGTATTTTCCTCTTATTGTCATTTATTGTCAATATGACAATATTGGAGAATATAAATTTGCATCTTATATATTTGTATCAGGAGTTAGTATCTGGTATAGATGTTATAATATTTAATTACATATGCATACACTGTTAGGTGTACACAGTTAGGAAGCAACATTTTTATTTTATTTATAAATCATTTTGCTGGTATGGTTTGTGTCCACTTGTCCCCTTAGAGGGAAGAGTAACTGCAATACAATACTATTCTGACTGATCACCTTTATATTATGATGAAATATTTCTATAAATCATATGCTATGGCCTTCACAGTCAGTAGATCTCAACCCAGTCGTAAACCTATGGGAGAATTTTCAGTGACATGTCAGAGAGCGCTTTCTACCACTACCATCATCAAAACACCAACCGAGGGAATACCTTTTAGAACATTGCGATCCAGGAGACCCCCAGGGGTCCATGAAGCAACCAGGGGGTCTATAATATTTTTTACATTTTGTTACAGTGGTGGAAATCACAAACCACCATTATCAAAATTGTGTGTTTAATCCAAACCTTAATAACAGAAAAACGTGTAGGACTATAAATAATGTCAATTTGGACCTCTTCTTTCAGTGAAAAGTTCAGGAATAAAAAGTTCCAATAAATAACTATAATGTTATTGAAGACATTTGAATAATGAGCCTAATAACTGAATAATTTATAAAATAAATCTGGGCTGTGGGGGTCCATGAGATTTTATAGCTAAAGGGGTCCCTGGCTGCAAAAAGAGAACCCCTGTTTTAGAAGAATGGTTTTAATGGTGTTTTTCCATTAATTTGTCAACTGCCTGTATATACACACATTATGCATTATGCACCTATATGTTTATATTAGGTTAAAATACTGTCCTCCAAAGTATAGTAATACATATTGTGTTTTTTTTAATGGTTTTATTTTCAGGGTAACCAGTTTGTTTATTATGAGGACTGGGGTGAGGCTTTTGTCAGAAAGAGCACACCAACACTTTGTATTTTGGATATTGAGGGCAACAATGTTTCTGTCTTGGAGGGAGTACCAGATGATATTTCTCCCGGACAGGTGAGTGTGTGTGCGTGTGTGTGTGTGTGTGTGTGCGTGTATGTAATATGCAAGTCACTAAGCATGTACAAACATACACATCCACATATGAACTATTTAGGGTTTTGGTTATGTCTGTTATGGTCATTTGTATAAACTCTTAACCCACAGGCATTCTGGGCACCCAATGACACAGGTGTGGTGTTTGTGGGATGGTCGCACGAGCCATTCAGACTGGGCCTGAAACACTGCCCCAATAGACGGTGAGTGAGAGAGAGAGAGAGAGAGAGAGAGAGTGTATATTTATTTTGTGTATGTGTGGTAGCTGTTTGCACTATGAAACACTCTTTCAAATTTGTAAATATTATTAAAATTCAAATAGAGTTGAAATCTTTTCTGACACCTCTAGGGGCAGCTTTTACATGGATTAAATTAAACCGGAAGTAGGCCTTAATCCAGAATTGTAGAGCAAGGCCTTAAAATTGGCTTTCTGAAACATTTTGTTACTTATAGACTAAGTCCTGAACTGTATTTAGATAGATTAAACCTGTGCTAGTGTGGATTAGTGGGGTTGCTAAGCAAAGCTTGCGTCTGAAACCTGTAATGAATCCAGAAAAGCTTCATGTCGAACTGGAAATTCAAAATCAGATCATTCATTCATCCATTCATTCATTCATTCATTCATTCATTCATCCATTCATTCATTCATCCATTTACTCACTTACTTACCTTCTGCTTTTCCCGGTGGATGTCATGGTGGCAACAAGCTGAGAAGGTACTCTATCCCCAGCCACAGGGTCCAGCTACTTCTGGGGGATCCCCAGTCTTTCCCAAACTAACTGTGAGATAATCTCTCCATCAGGTCCTGGGTCTGTCTCAGGATCTCTGTCCAATGGGAAGTGCCTGAAAACGCTCTAGCTGGAGCTGACCAGAGGGCATTATCTTAAGCTACTCAAAAACGTCTCAACTGGCCCCTTTCAGTTCAGAGGAGCATCGGCTGTACTCTGAGGCTCTCCTGGATTGCCGAGCTCCTCATCTTACAGAGAGTAAGACCAGCAAATCTGGGGAGGAACCTTGTTTACTCCGCCTGTACTGGCGACGTTATTCGGTGTTCATTACCCCCAGCTCACAACCATCGGTGAGGATAGGAATATATGTTGACCATTGTGTAGAGAGCTTTGTGTACAGAGTACTCCTGATTCACCACCACAAACCGGTGCACTGACTGTAGCCCTGCTGTCACTGATCCAATCCATTTGTCAACCACATACTCTCTTTTTCCATCACTTGTTAATGAGATCCTAAGATAGTCAAACACTTCCACCAGGTGCTAAGTCACGAAGCATTCCTCTGATTGCCAGAAAAAGACATCAGGCCAAAAACATTTCAGCAAAAATACTATTAAGCAAATAATTTCAAAGCACCACATTATCAATGAAGGTAAACAGGGCATCAGCTTCAGAAGCCTGGACATCAGTGGATTTACTGCTGATGAGCACTACGAAAGTATTGGAATGACAATGCATTTATTATTGAATGCAGGTATGGTGGAAAAACATGAAGCTAAACCTTTCCAATGTGTTGTAACTGTAACTCTGAAGTGCATATACCTTCAGTGGTAATGGAAAACCAGTTCCTGTAATTCCTGTACTCATCACACTATGCTGTAAAGCAAGATTCCTCAATCTTTTCGAGGAAGGGCTGGTATGGCTGCAGGTTTCCATTACAACCAAACAGGAGCCACACCTTATTCCACATATTATTTTTAGTAGTAGTAATGACTTCTATTTGGCTAGTTGTATAAGCTGTTATAAGTTTACAAGGTTGCATTTTCGATTCAATCTTGCTTGTGTTGTGGGACATATGTAGTCTCGTCACTTAATTGTAGAGGTTTGCATTTGGACTGGGATCCAGCGGGACCCAACAAAAAAAGTTGCAGGAGTGGTGTTTTTTTTTTTGTTTGTTTTTTTTTTGCAGGTTGGAGTGGGTGGTCACAGATAAATGCTTGTGCTCCGAAAGTAATATGATCTCCAGTTCAGTTACCTTATGTACTGGAAAGCATTATAAAATATTGACAATTGATGGCATCTAAATCATGTAAAGGGTCACATTCCTGCCAGTGAGCATTTGTCTGGCTGGATGTGTCAGTTGGTCTTCACTGATGTAATCCTAATAATTAAAGTTTCCCTTTGACAGCTTTAAAAACAAAGTTAAACCTCTGCCTCCTCAGAGGTTAAATTTAAATTCTCATTTATTCCTGGAGTAACATTAATATTTAAATCATTTCAGACATTTTAAAGTTTAATCTAGGACTATTTCTATCCCTGACTCAGTTATTTAGTGTTAGTCCATTATAAAAAGGTTTTAATCTATGACTAAGTTTAAACACTGTCTGGGAACTCTGTCCCTAGTATTAAATAAATTGGGCCTCATTTATCAAGCTGAATATGAACAAATTTATTCGTAAAATGTTCGTAGGAATATTTACACAAGAAATTGGGCGTTCATGAAAAACGTTTGTATCATACTTGTGCTTGCCAGCTGAGACACTAGCATTTTCCCTGTGTGACGTGCTTGGTGTCCATGATCACCTTGGTACAGTGTAGATCTTTTTTTCTCCTCCATTGTCATGTCAAATCATTTTGTCTTAATTCACACCTAAATCAACTTTTCTGTAGTTTATCTCTAGATTTTGACCTTTTCAGGTGCTGTTATGCTGCTACATATATTTTTTTTCGGCCTAGACATGAGTCAAAATAACTTCAGCTTCTGCCGTTCCTGTTGCCGTTTAGTAGTCATTTTGTGTTTCCAGCACTCTGTGTGCTTTTCCTTTTATGGAGTTTTTTGGGCCTCACTAAATGCAAATGAGCTGTCTCATGGCGTTTATCAACATATGCATGTGAGTATGAAGAAAATCAGCATTTCCGAAATGTTTTGTTTGGTATGGCTTACGCAAACATTTACACACAACTTGCTAAAAGATTGATAAATGAGGCCCATTGTTAGTGTAATAATTCAAACGTTTTCTAAATGCCCAGAAAGACATTTTAGCTTGCATATTGATTGCAATTTCAAAATGCATCTCATTCATAATGTAATTTAGTTATTCTCTGTGTATTAGGTCTTCTCTCTTTTATGTGGATCTCACTGGTGGAAAATGTGGTATGCAATTCTTCTTTACTTAAATAATGTAATGTTTAAAAAGTTCTGTTTGTGTCATGGGTATCTGCATACTCCTATTTTCTTCTTTCTCTGTCTTTTCTCTTCTTCTAGAAAAGTTGTCTGACTCCACCGCAGTCTGCTCTCCTCGTCTGAGTCCAGATCACTGCCGCATTGTCTATTTTGAGTGTGATGTGTATGGCCCACATCAACAATGCAGCAAGCTCTGCATGGTGCGTTTGTGTGCCTGTGTATTGTGTTTTCTAGCTGGAGACATTGTGTAATTACTGATTTTGTTGTACTTGTGGATTATTGTAGTATGACTGGTATACAAAGAAGACGTCAGTGGTAGTTGATGTGGTCAAGAGAGGCAGAGAAGGTACACTGTGTGTATTTGGCTGTCTTTACCACAACAAATCATTATACAAACAGTATAAGATTTTTG
>CM040461.1:19902728-19921514 GCA_022758105.1 Pangasianodon gigas
TTTTTTTTTTTTTTTTTTTTTTTTTTTTTTTTTTAAACCAGTTCCTGTCTAGGAGACTCTCACCATCATAGTCTTGTTTGCACAGCAGGGCAAATCTTATCTGATTTTTAAACTTGAGTTTCCCATGTGCACATTACAAGTGAACCAGTTTGTCTTTTGTATTGTATACAGTCTGTATATGTGCATATGATCATATGTATATAGTCTGTGGTCTTTCCTTGACTGCTTTTCATGCTAGTTTTCGTCTGTGTAGTTTTTGTCACAAATCTCTGATGCTGAAAATTGCATACATCCAGTGACAAAAAAAGAACAGATTTCACTAACTTACATGTCCCAAAATGTCAACTGGATTTGAATCCACATGCAGTGTGGCTTGAATCCAGTAACGAAAAATGTCCAACTGCAGAAAATCTTTCCTGCTCCAGTTGGATATGCCAGAAAAATTTGATCTGAGCTGCCTAATTTTATATTCACTCAAAGCCCAAACATCTCTCCAGCTCTTACTCGTATGAGATTACACAGTAAATCAGTAGTGCTTTCTTATTAGTTCTAATTTTAATTCTAAATTGTTGTATTTGTTTATTTTTCAGGACATTCTAGTGGTTGATACTTCCACAGGCCAAGTTACATCTCTTACCTCTAGTGGGTGCATCATTGTTATTTTCTTATGCATACTTCTTTACCCCATGATTCTGTGTAGTTGTTGTAATTTAATTGCTGTCTTATGTCTTTTTCTTTCTTAGAGTCAGACATGGGAAGTTGGAGCCTGCTGACTATCCACAGGGATTTGATGGTGGTCAGCTGCTCATCTCCAAACTGTCCTCCAAGTCTGGTATGTATGTATGTATGTATGTATGTATGTATGCATAAATAAATAAATAAATAAATAAATAAAAATAAAGAAGCAGAAGAAAAATTGAGGGGGAAAACTAGGTCAACTAGGTTACAGGAAGCCAGTGGTAAATCTAAGACAGCATAGACTTGTATTTGTGGACTATGAACACACGTACACCTGCTCGTTCATGCAGTTATTCAATTCAGCCAATCATGTGGCAGCAGCACAATGCACAAAATCAGGTCAAGAGCTTCAGTTAAGGTTCACATCAAACATCAGAAAGTTTGGTATGGTTGTTGGTGCCAGATGGGCTGGTTTGAATATTTCAGAAAACCGCTGATCTCCAGGGATTTTCACACACAACAGTCTCTAGAGTTTACACAAAATGGTGCAAAAAAAAAAAAAAAAAGTCCAGTGAGCAGTAGTTCTGCATGCAGAAACACTTTATTGATGAGAGAGATCAGAATGTAATGGCCAGACTTGGACGCACACTTACCTGTAATAACGGCATCCATTTGCCATATTTTTCGACCTTTACTTGGTATTACCTTCACTGAAAACACACGCTGTCTTTAATTTGGCTAAAATAAGAAACAGAAGATGACAACTGTCTCATGCTGCCTTTTGAATAGGATAACTTTTATCGCTCAAATGCTACCCAAATATCATCCCTTCATAGGCAGCTGCCTTTTGAATGGAGCAGAGTTTTGATGTGTCTGCAATAACAATATGATGCACATTGAATATTTGGCTGTACAATATATGCTGTATAGCTATTCAGCACTAATTTAATATTTGAGTTCAGACACTTCATTGTCATATTTCTGTTGTGTTTGGAAAAAAAACCCAAAAACATGCTGATGGAATGGTTTCCTGTCTCTAGAGGGTGGGCTTTCTGCCAGCAAGTGGTTCAGAAGAAGAGGTGTCATGGGTGACACTAGAGGACTCTCAAATGCAGCCTGAAATTGACTGGCAGGTTCTTACTTTCACCCCACCTCCAGAGGAGGACAACAAACAATACCGTGAGTTTAGAGTCTCCATTAACTGTTTAAACATACGTATGAATACAGGCTGCTTTACAGAGGCTTACATATAGACAGCCACCTACTTAACAGCATCCAATAACAGTTATCCAATGAAACACTGGTTACATATGCACATACATATGTGGTTCTACGAACAAAGGATAAGCACCAGGGTGGTGAACATCACCTGAATAACTTCAATTCCTTCTTCTGAAATGGTACTTGAAAATGAGCGACACACTCATGCCACTGGAAGGATCAATGTTAACCAACGTTAACACTCAGGTAGCAGCAGTAGGCTTCCTGGAGAGGCAAGCCTTATAGTGTTGCCCCTGAAAAAAGTTTCATGTCACTGTAGGGGCATGGATGCCCAGCCCACTTATAGGCCATAGTGATGGATGTCATCACCCAGCAGCCTATTACCAGCTTTGGAGGACAGGATATCAGTAGCTCCCATCATAGTTGTGAGCTGTTACACAGGTAGCTCCATAGTGTACACGAGGTCCAACATGTGGCAAGAAGAAGAGAGGGAAAGAGTACTGTATGATAATGGTAATTACAGCAAATACTACACATCTTTGTGACTTCGTTGGAATGTGTACTCACTCACACAAGAAGGTATCCATAATGATACTTACATGGAGAAATAGAGTCACGTGTTTAATGGATGGTGAAAAAGTTTCTCTCAAACATTTTTTCCTTACTAGATATAATAACATGAATATTTAATTTGCCAGCAGTAAAACAGCAGCTGGTGACAGCTGCATCAGTAAGCAAAGCCATTTATATTAATAAAAATGATATCTCTAATTTTTAAAACTTTCTGAAGAAAAAGGCAAAGCTGATTTTTAACAAATGTTAAAAATGAAGCAATCAGAGGTGTAACATTTCTTTTACACATTTTTTTATTTGGCATTAATGTGTGTGGTTTTTTTTTTTAAATGCAGTTCCATTAGGCATCACTAGAAACTGTTCACATCATGAGTTAATATTCTATCACTACTGGCAGTTGGCTTACATAACAGAAATAAATAAACTTGCAAAATGCAATAACTAAAATCTAAACAAAAGTAATCACAATTTTGAAATAAATATATGATTTGAAGACATTGGTTACCTGCCCTTTAAGTTTATAGATGATGCACATTAATAAATCTGAATTTGCCAGATATAAACAAATTTTATCTCTCGCTCCTGAGCAAATAAACCAAATCATATAAAACATTACATAACACTAATCGTAACATTACACACAATGTTTATACATAGTAGAGAAACTGTAAATGTATAAATCAATACATGCTGTAGATATTGTGATTCTGCACACACCAGTGGAAGAATATCTTAAAACAGTACATTAATCTGAAGACAGCTGTGGTAGCGTTTAGAGTTGTAACAAGTCATTATGTTCATTTTTCTGTTTTTTTTTCATAAACCTCTTTCTGAATGTGCAGTGTTCTGATTGAAACAAAACCTAAAGAAAGAAAGAAGGAAAGCACAGCATGTTCTGTAAGAACACATGGATTTTCTTTCCTCCCAAAAGTTGCTGTTGGGGCTTTTGTAAATTATAAAAGAAATATCTAATCTTTTTGTCAGTGTGTTTTTGCAAATAAGTAAACTGATGCATCTGAGTATTTTGATTTTGTGAGTGTTTATTTCTCTTCTTATATAATGCAGCTGGTCTGGACTTTGAAGCCATTCTGCTGAAACCAAAAGATGTGAAAGAGGGAACAAAACTACCAGTCATTGTCAAGCCACATGGTCAGTTCTAAAACTATTTCTGTAATCTGGAAATATGTATGATTAGTTATTATGTGTTTTATTACTAATTATAATTTTGATAAAGCCTTATAATGCTAAATGTCTGAAATAGAAAAACAGCAACAATAATAACATCCAGATCAACAATATATCTTAGGAGTCTGATTGCTGTGTTGGGTTGGGTTTGGGACATCCTCTTAAGAATGTTTCTTTGTTGTAAAGATAACTCTTTTTTTTTTTTTCCCCTGTCTGTCCTGTCCTCCAGGCGGACCTCACTCTGTAATAGTGACAGAGTGGCTCTTAAGCTCAGCAGTTCTCTGCAGGATGGGTTTTGGTGTCTTACATGGTAAGTATATTTACTGAACAACCATTTATTTTTGCTGTTGTTCTTTATATTCTTCACCCCTGTTCACTACATTCTGGATATGGATGCTAATGATACCTTAAGCGTAAACATTTACTTTTGAATGATCCACTGTATAAGCTGTGAACTTTACATAATGAGCATGATGATAGTCTGCAGCTACGGCTGTCCTGATAGTGTTTTGTAACTGCTTCTGGTTTGGAAGCTGCTCTAAAGCGGATGGTAATGGCTGATGTGAGGATACTTCCTATTATAGTTGTGTAGAAGTTTACCAGTGTAGTCTGTGTCAGCTGGCATAAGAAGTACATACTTTGACAAGCCTTATTGTTGATGGAGGGAGTCTGGATCTCTCACTTGAGAGTTTGTGAAAGATCCCATGAAGATCCCATGAACTTGAAAGATGCAATGGTGGTGGCAGTCATGTTATTAAGAACCAGAGTAGAAAGTCAGGATGTGTTTTTTTTTCATAAAATTCAATACGCATTTCCTTGGTTTTAAGGGCATTGTGGTCAAGATTGTTCAGACTACATCATAATAGTCTGAACCTGCCTTGATCTAAACCAGAATCATCGTCAGTTCACAAGGCAATATTCATAGTATGGTTTCTATTTGCTAAACCACCATGTATAGCCTGGTGTATTTTTTCGCCAGAATCAGATGGAAGGACACAAGTGTGCTACTGTGCGATCAACCATCAGTTCAGATTTTGTGCTTTAGTCAAAATTTTTTTTATCTAGTAACTTTTAAGTGAACTTTTATACAAATAAGCCCAGAAAGGCAAAAAAAAACTTCTCTAGTGCAGTTAATAAAAAAAATACTGGCTCATGCAAAGTGCGATTGACCTAATCGGTTGCTTTCAGTTAATTACAGAGGCTCTCTTGGCTACGGGCAGGACAGCATCTTCTCCCTGCCTGGAAATATTGGCACCCAAGATGTCAAAGATGTCCAGGTGAAGACAGCAATGTATAATTCTAGCAATGATTATTATTATTATGGTTATCGCTAACTTAGAGCAAGTAATAATGATTGCAATAATGGCACTGTGTGGAATACTGAGCAGACCCTATGCAATCTATTATTATTTATCAGTATGTCTTATTACGTTTGTTTAACATTTGATTATACTCTATATTTGTATTTTTTAACTCTTTTATAAAATGGTACTTTGCCTCTAGAGGTATGTATTGGTAAGCCAGCATGCATTCTAAAAAGTGCCACTAACCTCATTAAAATTTTTGTTCTGGTTGCATTCTAGTTTGCTGTTGAGAGCATATTAAAGCGAGGCGACTTCGACAGAGAGAAGGTTGCTGTTATTGGGGGCTCCCATGGAGGATTCTTGGCTTGTCACCTAATTGGTCAATACCCAGACTTTTACAAAGCATGTGTTGTTCTGAATCCAGTCACCAACCTGGCATCCATGATTGGCAGTACTGACATTCCTGACTGGTAATAGGAGAACAGCTGGTCTTTCTTTCATTTTCTCTGTGTTACTCTGCCTTTTAGGGGTTTGTAATAAAACATGGTGTTGATTGTACAGTAGGATCCCTGTATCTGCAGGGGATAGGTTCCAAGCCCCCCAGCGGATACCTGAAACCATTTATAGTATGGTTATGGTATAGTATAGTAACAATATATACTATATATATAAAACAGCTGGGTAGTATATACATGGTGGATATGCTGGACAAAGGGATGATTAACACCATCACATTACTTAGAACGGTGTGCAGTTTAAATTATGAATGTTTACTGTACTTCTGGAATTTTCTATTTAATGTTTTCGAACCGCAGTCAACCGCAAGTGAAACCGCGGTAACTGAAACAGCAGATACGGGTTTTTTTACTGTAATAGCAAACCTTTGTCTGTTCCATGACAGTGGATTAGGTACTGTACTGGTAGTTTCTTAAGATTTAAAATGAATACAAACAAATTGGAAATGTATTTTCCCATAAAAAGCCTATCTGTGGAACACTACAAAAAAGATATAGTATGCTTTCAATGAGAAATAGTAATCTGTTTATTGATAGCTTCGCAGTGCTGCTTTCAGTAAGAAAAAAATCTGAGAGTCCCCACAGTTAGAGTGTTGCGCAATCACTGCTGGGTAACGTCTGTTACATAAGACAGTTTTTCACTTCTCTTTTGGTGTCTGTGTACAGGTGTACGGTGGAAGCTGGGTGTGATTATAACACTAACACCATGCTGAGCTCTACTATGTTGGAGCAAATGTTAAACAAGTCACCCATCAAACATGTCACACAGGTCAGTTTGTGTTTTGTTTCAGATTTTGTATTTCTTTAATTATTCACTGGCTAGGTATGTCAACCATATTAATTTGCCTAGTCACATTTTCTGGGCCTCTCTTTCAGCTCTTGCAGCTCAGACAGAAAAATGATGTATGTTGTAATGTCTGCAATAGTCAAAGGATGTTATCAGCTTATTTGTATAAAACATGAGCTCAACAGTTTAAACCTATAAATCACATGCTTCAAGAAATATCATGTTCGTTACCAAAAAACACAGTTGTGCGAGCAGAAATCTCAAATTGTACCAAACTAACATTCATGCCATGTTTGAAAAACATGTAGCTACTACAAATGTGGACTTATATGTTTATGCAGAGATATGCTGAGCATTCTTATGTTCTTAGTTATGTGTAATTTGTAAACCTGTTTTGCATACTGAAATTTAAATTTCAGTGACTGTTAAACACTTATTTGAATTGTCAGACTTCACTCTTTTAAAAATGATGGCAAAAACAGGGGTAAGCTTTCTGTTCAACAATTTTACTGAAAGTTTCACTTTAAAAGGAGAGTAAAAGGAAAGACTATTTCTGTATATTTAGCTACTACAAATTACCGTGGAAAGGTATGCTATAGTTAACTTATTGGTAACATAACAGTTCTTAAGCCTACTAACATAAATTTGCCTTACCCCGTAGCATTTATCAGACAAACAGAAATTTATTATAAGGTGAATTAAACTAATTAAGCATTAAATATTACTGTGTACTGACCTGTTTACAAGGATTCATTTACAGACATTTTTTTTTTAAGTTTAGACAGAAGGATTGAAGATAAGTGCCATTATGGAATGATAGATTGTAGAGTTTTTCTCCGCTTTTTGAATCTGAGATGCAGGCAGGTACAAAACTTGGGAAAATGTATATGGGTTTATTGAAGCGTCAGTGCATACAGCCCAGATGTTATCACTTAAGTTCGAACCGCTCAACTGTAAAATCTGCAACCCGTGCCTAAGCACTCAAGGTCATGTATACCATTTACCCACTTATTGAAGCCTTCTTCATGGTTCAGAACATTCAAGGATTTTAAAAAAATGAATTAAAACCCACAATATTCTATAACCTAAACTTAAAATGGTACATTAATGCAGCATATACAATTAAGCAATGTAAAATTTTTTTCCAAGCATATAGAATTTAGGATGGGGTGCAGTTTGTACAATATGGAAAATATGTTATGTATTCAGCTCAGTTTTTTGTGTCTGTCCTTAGGTAAAGGCTCCTGTGCTGCTTACCTTGGGAGCGAAAGATAAGCGTGTGCCTAATAAGCAGGGCATCGAGTACTACAAAGCTCTGAAGGCTTTGCAAGTACCTGTCAGGTAAAAAGACCTTCTTGATAATGATCATTTCATGTCTTAGACAAAAAGTGTCTTCTACAGTGGTATCAAAAGGAAGATATGTAAAACATGATATTATTATAATAAAATGTAAATGGTAAAAAAAAAAAAAAAAGAATTGTAAATAATAACAACAATTTAGTCATTTAATGTACATAATATGTAGTGTTATTTTCCATGTATTTATTATTATATATTTTTTTATTCATAGGTTGTTATGGTATCCAGATAACAACCATTCTTTGTCCAAAGTTGATGCAGAATCAGATGGATTTATGAACATTGCGCTGTGGATCATCCAGCATCTCAATCTATAATCACCAGAGACGATGTAATATACTTATAATGGCCTTACATATTTAAATTAAAATATAGGCGATCTTAATCACCAGTCTGTTGTTGGGTCATTGAGGTTTATTTGATAACTATGATAAGTAAGGATGATAACTAAGAGTGTCTCCTTCAGTTTGTTAGAATGCAAACCTTAAAATAAATTGTGTTGGTACACTAATGTTTTACTTGAAGTTTAAAACAGACTGATCTAAATAAGGAACTTGAAACTACACTAAACGCAGCGGTGTATTCCAGCCATTATTTTGTGGCTACTCCTACAAATGATCTTTGTCACTATCAATTATTGCTCTCTCTCTCTCTCTCTCTCTTTTTTTAAATGGAAATCCATCTCTTAAAAAGGTTGTTACCGGAGCATTAATGGTTCTTTCTTCTGTCAACGTTTGATACACTCTGGATAATCCCTTTTCCTTTTCAAAATAAACGTGTTTAAAATGTGTATTTTATTCTACATTGTCTGATTTTTTTTTTTTAGACAGTGATACTGTCACATGACTGTCATGACACCTGGTCCCACAGAGCAGAAAGAACAGCCTGTTTCAAAATACATATATTTATCATTCTTTCTTTTCTTCTTAGACATGTTTACAAGTAGAACAATTTTTTTATCCAGTGTAGTAAAACATCTTGCTCTTTTCATGCCACCATATGAACTGCACAACTTTCACAAAGCATTGTGATTGAGGGAATCTTTAATATTCAAAGAGAAAAAGATCAAGATAACGTGACTTTCTGGTGAAGTCTTCCATCACATGGCCTGACCACCTGTGCTTAGAAGTAGGGTGATTTGCATGCTTTTAGTAGTGTTATTCTGGGTGGAATATTTTCACTTCTGTAAATGCCTGAATGCTAGGTGAAGCTGTCTTTTATTAGATTACTTCCTCATCTGTAAACTTCACATCTACACGTAAAGATGCAGATGCTCTTGGTAAGTAATTATTTGTTAAAAAATGTTCATGATAAGAACCAAAAAATATTCATGATAAGAACCTAGGCTGTATCAGAGGTATAATTTTATGACTCAGGGCTTTAATATGAACCAGATCGAAGTTTTATTTAGCTCCACAATTATTTCTTTCTTTAATGATTTGACGTACTGCACTCAGAGTAATGATTCTTGTTTCTTGAAATGTCACTTTGGAAATATAGCCAACCCATACAAGGGTATCAAGAGAATCATAATTTTATGTTTCTCAACAATATTGTCATATGTAACTTTATAATTTCATAAGTCAAGTCAAGTGGCTTTATTGTCATTTCAAACATATACAGCTAGGTAGTATACAGTGATACAAAACACTGTTCCTCCAGGACAATGATGGTATTTAAAACAAATGCAAACAGCACAAGACAGTACAATAACTACTAAAACAGGACAATAGTCACAGTAAGAGACAGTGCAGTGCTGACCAGTACGAAAGTATGAAAGTGTCAGGTATAACCGTAGTGCAAAAGAATAATAATGATATAATAAATTGCTGTGAATGTAAACTTAACATGCTATGACATAGTATTCGGCAGATAAGCTTATACATTACATCGACATAGCAGTTATTGGGGTAGCAGCCAGGTAGAGAGTATAGTAATATTATAATATTTTTATAAATGTTGTAGCAGCAAAAAATTGTAGGTAGTAAATACAGAAATGTGCAAAAATTGCAAATAGACGGGGAAGATGGTGTTCAGTTGAGTGTGTGTGTGTATGTATTGTCAGTCCAGTCTCTGTGTACTGAGGAGTCTGAAGGCTTGGGGGAAGAAACTGTTACGCAGTCTGGCCGTGAGGGCCCGAATGCTTTGGTGCCGTTTGCCAGACAACAGGAGGGTGAAGAGTGTGTGAGAGGGGTGCGTGGGTTCATCTACAATGCTGGTGGCTTTGAGGATGCAGCATGTGGTGTAAATGTCTGTGATAGAGAGAAGAGAAACCCCGATGATCTTCTTAGCTGTCCTCAGTATCCGCTGAAGGGTCTTGTGATCCGAGACGGTGTAATTTCCAAACCAGGCAGTGATGCAGCTGCTCAGGATGCTCTCGATAGTCCCTCTGTAGAATGTGGTGAGGATGTGGGGTGGGAGATGGGCTTTCTTGGTTATGGAGCTGGTGTTGAGGGACCAGGTGAGATTCTCCTCCAGGTGAACACCAAGGAATTTAGTGCTCTTGACGACGCTCCACAGAGGAGCCGTAGATGTTCAGTGGAGAGTGGTCACTCTGTGCTCTCCTGAAGTCAACAAGAGAGAGAGGTCTCTTTATCATACATTGACTTGTTGTATCATACATTAACTTTCTTGACGATCATACAAATTATTAAGTTCTATTCACAGACACTTTTTATGGCACTATTATCATCACATAAATATTATCATATTTATACTGTTCTTATAAATGTAAAATAGACTGTTTAGTTATAGTAGACAGGCAAGTGTTTATTTGTTTCTTATTTTCTGATGACATCTGAAGGATGCATGCATTAGCTGTTAATGAAATGATATTATTATTACCTACAAGGGTTCTTGTCATATAGAATTTCACATTCATTCAATGTATATCCTTTAAGTTGTTAATGTAACTTTTTGTTTTTCCTGTACCTTGAATGTCTACACAGACTGACAAACAAGACTTTTTAACCTAATAATAGACAAATTGTTGCTGAGATGTTATGTAAATATAATAGCTGTACATTCACATACATTTTCAAGGAAAGTATTTTGAATAAGGTACACATTTAATTTATACAAAATGTAATATGTAGGGCCTAATCTCTAGTTAAATGTTTGGTAAATGCAGCATGACAATACAAAAAAATCTTATACACATACTTAGGGCAGAAAAATTTCAAAACATAATAGTACAGTAGTATTAGTGTAGTAGTATGCTGTACCGCAATGTTTTAACAAATTTACATCTAACGTGTGTCTCTCTATGTCTATAGGTCATGTTCGGACCTGGATTATACCTGTTTTTGGTACTGGATCAACTCAGTTTGGTCAAAACAATGAACCCTAAATTTTACCCTTGTGACAATAAAACCAGCAGCGATGGAAACATACATTTAGACTGCAAGCACAGAGACCTCACGAGCATCCCTAAATTTATGTCCCTCTTTATCATCTCATTAAACCTGGATGAAAATCGTATACATCACATAAAAAGTGATGATTTCTCAGATATTCCCAATCTTCAGGTTCTAAGTTTAATGTGGAATTGTTTGCCTGGTCGCCTCAAGGCGTTGAAATTGCCTTCATGCCAAGTGATTATTGACCATGATGCTTTTGTTAATCTCAAGAACTTGACCTTCCTTCAGTTGGCAGGAAATAGTCTCAAGACTATTCCTCTTCTGCCCCAGCACCTTGAGGTCTTAGGATTAGAATTTAATAATATTTTCCACATTGAACGACCCCTAGGAACACCTTTTCTCAAGCAGCTGCTTCTTGCCAAAAATTGCTACTATGCCAACCCCTGTAATGAATCATTTTTCATTGATCAAAGGGTGTTTCAGGATTTACCTATGCTACAGAACCTCACCCTTGGCTGTAATAATATTACCTCCATTCCCACGCAACTGCCACCCTCACTGGAAAGTCTAGACCTGAGAGAAAACAGCATCACAGAGATCCGGGAAGGCTCTTTTACAAACCTCACTAAACTCAGTTTCCTTAACCTGGAGTGGAACTGCCAAAGGTGTGATCATGCAGCGCAGCCTTGTTTTCCTTGCCCAAACAATTCATCCTTAGGCCTGCATGACAAAGCTTTTTTTGAGCAGAGAGACTCACTTGTTAACCTTAGTCTACGGGGAAACTCAATCCATTCCATTCCTAAAAATCTTTTTGCACAACTAAAGAAACTAGAGAAACTTGACCTCTCAGACAATTTCCTCGCCTACAGCATCCAGAATGGCACATTTTATGAGGAACTGCAGGGTGTTGTGTCCCTGAACCTTCTCTATAACTATCAACCTCTGAAAACATTTTCAGAGCTGATACTGTCACCCTCTATTAGCAGAATGAAGTCCTTGAGGAAGCTTCAATTAAGTGGGCTTTTCTTTCGTCAGTTGTCAAACAATAGCCTTAGGCCCCTGTTCAACCTACCACAGCTTGAGTATCTTGACCTACGCATGAACTTCATTAGTTCTTGTAATGTAACTGTGTTTAACCAGCTGAGATCCTTGAGAATGGTTGTGCTTTCACAGAACATGCTAACCCTCAACCCATACAACACAGCAAGCTCTAGTAAGGCCTTGACCCTGGATAGATATCAGAGGGATGACCACCTACAGCTTCATGACATGTCTGCATTTGAGTCAAAGGTCCAGAGGAACTATTTCCACTGCACTGACAAAGAATGTCCAAAAGGTTATTCAATGTGGAATTTACGAAGGTGTTTCTGTTATGGAAAACTCTTTTTTGACCTATCACAAAACAATATCCCATGGCTGAATGCAAATACTTTCAAAGGAATGGAGGAAACTGTGTGCTTGGACCTGTCCTATAACTATATGAGTCAAGCTTTAAATGGTCAGCAATTCTATCCTCTTACCAAACTGGTATACCTCAACTTGGCACACAACCGTATTGACCTTTACTTTAATGAAGCATTTCAGGAGCTAAGCAGAACACTTAAGGTTCTTGATCTCAGCAACAATGAATTCCATTTTCACATGAGGGGAATAGGGCACCGCTTCACTTTCATAAAGAACTTGACTTCACTTGAAGTTCTTAGTTTAGCAAACAATAACATTGGCATGCGAATCACCAACATTCTTTATAGTACATCTCTAAAGTGTCTGTTATTCTCTGGAAATCGTTTGGACATCATGTGGGACAGCAGTGGAGATCAGTACATAAGATTCTTTCAGGGGTTGACAAACCTTACATACCTGGACATTTCTGACAATCAGCTTAGATCATGTTCCCCAGAAGCAATAGCTAACCTTCCTCCAAGTATTCGTGTGCTCAGGATGGACTCGAACCTACTGAATTACTTTCCCTGGCAAAATATCTCAGTTCTCAGTCTACTGTGCTATCTGAACCTCAGTGGAAACTATCTTTCTAACTTACCAGACAGCGTTATCTACTTTGGCATTAAACTTAGAAGCCTGGACCTCAGTCATAACCGACTAAGTGCAATTCCAGAGTCTTTCTTTAGTCAGGCAACAGGTCTTAAAGAACTGATGCTCAATCACAACCAGTTGAAGATCTTAGAGATGCACGCTCTCCCCCCAGCATTACAGAAAGGCAGTACTATTTGTACCACTTCAGAGACCTCCTGCAAGTTAACATTGCATGCTAACCCCTTTACATGTAGCTGTGCCACTTCCTGGTTTACTGATTTTCTGCGAAAAAGTCCTGTGGATATCCCACACCTCACTACAGATGTTCGCTGTGGTTTTCCTGAATCACAGATGGGAGTAAATGTCCTTTCTATTGATCCTCGCTCCTGCCAGGAGATATTTGGCAGTGTGTCCTTCCTCTTTACGTTATTTCTTACTATTGCAGCAACTGCAATCCCCCTTTTGAGGCATCTATATGGCTGGGACCTGTGGTACTGTTTCCAGATATTGTGGGCAGGACACAAGGGTTATACTCCAATTCAAGGAAACAACATGAACAACCAGCATGATGCTTTTGTGGTGTTTGATACAAAGAACAAGGCAGTGAGCGATTGGATCTACAATGAGATGTTGATTAACCTGGAAAGGACGGGAAGATGGAAGTTCCGGCTCTGTCTGGAGGAACGGGACTGGGTACCAGGAGTATCATGCATTGAGAATCTACACAACGCAGTGTACAACAGCAGGAAAACAGTGTTCGTTCTGACTAACCAGGGTGGCTGTGCTTCTGTGAATGGGGTAATAAAGCAAGCTTTTCTTCTGGTCCAGCAGCGACTACTGGATGAGAAAGTGGATGTTGCAATTGTGGTCCTCCTGGATCCTCTTTTCCCCAAGCTCAAGTACCTGCAAATGAGAAAGAGGCTCTGCAGAAAGTCAGTTCTCTCCTGGCCTAAGAACCCTCGAGCCCAGCCTCTCTTCTGGAATGACTTGAATATTGCTCTAGCATCCGACAACGTGAAATCCTATGATAAAAAAGTCACAGAGAGCTTCCTATCTAATGAGCTTCTATAGATCATGTGATGTTTACCCTAAACATACTCAGCAATTCAGACGGCCTATTTATTTATAAAAGCGATTTTGTTCATTTACATACACTGAAAAGTATGAAAGCAACACCAACTGCAAAAATTAATGCTTTCTTCAAGATATTACAGACAGTTTATTAACATAAAACAAAAGGACATGACTAAATGTTTGTAGCAATGTCAGAGCTCATCTCGGAGGCAGGAATGCTCTCTGGACCAGATGCCGGTTCATTGCAGTTCACCTAAAACACACATTCATTTAAACCTAGGGGCGATTTATTACAGCCAATCCACCTACCGGCTTGTTTTGATAATTGGAAAGAAACGGCAGTCCCTGGAGGAACCCTACATGGAGAGCTTTCAAAACACCTCACAAGACAATAACCCAGGAATCCTAAAGCCAGGAATTGTGAGGCTCCATAACTACCTGCTGCGCCACTGAGCTGCCCACATATTTTGTGTTTTACATATTCTGTAAAATATCCTTGAACATTTGCTGCTTTCTGCCATACTTTTGGCCTATAATTAATAGTGTCTCACTGATACCACAATAATTTTTGCATATGCCTGAAAATAATTTGCCAGCTTCATAGCAACATCATATACTCTAAACATTTTGGATGTACAATAAGACTGTGTAAGAAGACCTGATGTATGAAGTTAGGTACAGCATAATATATGTATATTTAAAATTTAAATATGAAGATAAATCTGTCATTTACAAGTCTCTGTACATTCTAATACATTTTTAAGATCAATTAAAATGCATATTGCCATTTGTGTATTTAATCCTTTTTTGTAAATAGGATGATCCTCCCCATGTTTCTTTCGTTGGAAACTTTTTAAAAAAGTCCACCTCCTGGACCATTCTTTATAATATGCACTATTGTCAAGCTGAAGATTCTCCACAAGGGGGAGGTAACTCTCACGTAGCCTTTATTTGCGCGCTTCATCATAAAGGCAATATACTGTCTCACAAATCATGACCTACAGTATTGGTTAACTATCTAACTTGAAGTTCAGCTTAATCTAACTCTCGGGTTTCTGAATTTGAACTGTGGACCACATTTTACTGGGGGGTATCGCCATGGTAACTGCATGCCTAATCTAATCTGACATGTATGAAGTTCGTTGTCACAGATCACTCTGAAAAAGTGTAATTTATTACCTGAAGTACACCCAGTACACTCTACAAATGGCCTCATCGTTTAAAAAAAAAAAAGCTTATGCATATAATATTTTCGTTAATCACAGGTACTGTAATTTTCAGGCTTGTGTAGGCATGCTTTCTAACTACCAGTGTTGATTAGTGTTGTTGAAAGACCAGATTATAGTTATAGCAGTTGGATAACTAACTTTACTTTACTTAACCTTACATGCCACAAACTGAAATAGGTTGGGAAGTGCTAATCTAAAATAAATGAAGAAGTAAACAACTGTGTAAGTTAATACAGAAATACTAATTTGTTAGATTTTATAGATTTATTGTGTATTTACAGTTATTAATTTTAAACTAATTTGCATATTAATTAAAGTTTTTTTTTTTTTTTGTAATTATACGTATACCCAAGTGTATCTTTTAGCAAAATGTGTTCATGCTGTATGAATAACAATAAATGTGGTGCCGTGGCATGACACAAGCAGAGAAGTGTGCAAAGGTCATCCTTAAAGCACATAAAAATGTACAAATGTTTCCTGCAGTAATCTTAATTAGCAATAAAGATTAGAATGTTCTGCTAGATGTGTTATAAATGATCTTCTGACAAGCAGTTGTAAAGGCTACTTCTTACACATTTAAAATGAAGTGCTATTTATACATGCAGTACATGCTCAACAATAATTCAAAACTGTTAAGTCACCTTTTTACGCAAAGCAGGGCATGTATTAATAATCAAATATTGAGAAGGAGACTATCTTTCAAACCTTTAACTCTTATCGTTTGCAGTCGGTTACAGTAACCTCATAAATTACAGTCAGATAGTTACTTCATTAACACACACCTACTGTATTTCCACTACTAGTTTTAGGTTACTGTGGCAGGTGGGGGCGTGGCCTAGCAGGAGTCTGTAGTGGAGCTGCAGGGGAATGATCACATGAAACATGGTACACCTGTTTCCTTTGTGTTAGTGCATATTAACAAGCTGTTTCCTCTCTTTTTTCTCTCTTTAGTGAGCGGGGCTGAGGTGTATGAGTGTGTGTGTGAGAGAAGCTGAGCCATGTCAGCATTGCATTCTCCCAGGTTTTGGCACCAGTGTAGCAAGAGACAACACATGCTGCAACTCAGGAATACAGTGGACACAGGGCAAGATTTATGATAAGCTTTTATTTTTCTGGCTCGGAAAGCACAGGCAAACTAAAGCTTGGCTGCGTTTCAGCTTCTCTGATGTGGCTCAGCTTGTCTCAGATACTTTTAAATTTTAATGCTTAAATGCAAACTGTTACATTTTGAACAAAAAGCAATGCTTTAGCAGAAAAGTGCTTTTGTGCTTGGTAAACTTAGCAATATACCAATTTCTTTACCCAACAATAGTCACATGACAATTTTTAGAATATTGTTTACATAGAGAAAAAATAGCAAAATACAATTAAACAACAATTTGTTAAAAAAGATAACAAAATCTGTTTTTGTTAGCCTTGGTTTGGTCTTACCCCTGAACTGTAAAGACCTGAATTAGCTGTCTGATCTAATAACCAACTAAATTATATCAGCTATGTATTAAAAACATTAATTAGACAGTTAACTATATAATTAACTGTATAGTGAATAGTGAAATTAACAAAAAGTAATGCAAAAATTACTTTTATTGAATGTAATTTTGCCACAAACATCTTGTAACAACAGATATGTTTATTTGGAAGACTATTGTTTAATTGTATTTTTCAGTGTAGCAGAGGGTTTTTTCCTGAACATGACCATATGCATGACCATATGATTCCAGGATAGAGCTGTCAGAGTTTCTACTTGAACTGGTTTGATCACATTTCCCCTATTTTATCCACAACTAATTGCCTCCTAGTAAAATCTTGTATAAATTATAAAATACTAGTAATGACCTATAAAGCACTGAATGTGTTAGGGATGGGGAGGCAGATGCAGTTGCAGGTATCTATTCAGGAAAACACAAACAAAAGAAACAAACTGCAAGCATGGATCATTAACTAACCAACAACAAGATCGAGAGCAAGAACGACATGTATTATACATACACTAAGGGACTTGACAATCAAACTTAAAAAGGCTTTGTAATTAGTGCAACAAGAAGCAGATGTGAGTGATCAGTGAGGATTGTGATTAGGTCATGTGATGTGCTAGGGATGATGGGTAGTGTAGCTCATGCCAGCCAGTTTATTGGCCGAAACTAGCAATGATGTGACAGAATGATCTTGCCCCACAATACATAAGTAAAATTTTGGTCTATTTTGATCCTCCACATCTGCTTTGAATTCGCCAAGAATCTGCTTTGAAGGTTTATCAGAACCTAGAATAATGAAGACTACAGCAGGGGGCAGAGCTTTTTCTTATCAATTATGGAATAGCCTTCCAAGTAGTGTTTGGGACTCAGAAGTCTAGACTCTTTAAATCTAGATTGAAACCTATTTGTTTCTCTTAGATAAAGGTGCCAAGTAAAAAGTTTTGGTAACCCCCGCCCCGTCACATCCCCTGACCACCCCACGCCCACCACCTACATGATCACTCAGTTTCTTGACAGTGGGCACTTTATATCCCCCATGCCTGCATTACCGTCTCTCTCTTTTAGTTATGCTGTCATAGCTAGACCTTCTGGAGTCTCTACTCTTTCACAGCATATACCCTTTTAAACCAGTGTTCTCCCTCTCTGAAATGCTGACACGTCTACTGCAGTGGCTCCTCTCACATTTCAGCTCACCTGCAGTAAGGCAGCTGGAGTTGTTAATGAAAACATGGTTCCAGTAGAGATCATTTCACAGTTACAGGGCTACATGTTAATTTAAATTCATTCATTTTCTTTTCTAAGATGGCGAGATGCTTCTGAGGCTTAGATCCCAATAGAGCAGTTGCCTAGCACACACGTCAAAAGGAGCTGTCCAGTGCTGAAACAGAAAGCTGGGTAATGGGCCCTCTGTATTCTTTACACTCTATCAGTGGTGCATAAGCTAAATTACTGTCTGAATTACTATCTTTCAACTGTGCCCCTTCACATTTGGAGTTGTGCACCGCTGCTCTATAGTAACTATGTACTCACTCTCTTTCGAGTACATTCTAAAAGCAACCAATACATTTCCAATAGAGGAATACATCCTGGGTGGGATGCCTGTCCACCACAGGGCACTATGCACACATTCACACACTCATTCACTCCTAAGGGCAATTTAGAGTAGCCAGTCCATCTACAGGAATGTTTTTTTGTTTTTTTTTTGGCAGTGGGTGGACATAGGGAAAAGCAAAACTCTACACAAACTGTAATCTAAACTCAAGATCAAACCCTGGTCCCTGGAGCTGTGAGGCAGCAATGCTACTCACTGTTCCACTGTACCTCTCCCCGACTTAAAAGTTCACTCAAAGTGAAATTTGGCACTGCTAGAGTAATTATAGGTTCAGTGATTGTTCTTTGTGTGTGTTGGTTTGACTGCTGAACACATGTTGGGTGAAGTAATGTTACAAGGAAAGTAAAGAGACTGTTGTCTGTAATGAAGACCAAAGAAAAT
>CM040461.1:19923478-19946606 GCA_022758105.1 Pangasianodon gigas
TATATAGGATAATATATGTGTGTGTGTCTGTGTGTGTGTGTGTCTGTGTGTATTATACACACACACACGCATATATATATATATAGGATAATAATATATAGGATAATATATATGTGTGTGTGTGTGTGTGTATTATAGCTAGAGCGCGATACGCTCATTTCCCTCATTGCCCCTTTAAACAGCCTCGCCCGTAACCCGTAACCTCAGGAAACGTGAGCGAGCGGTGCGCGCCCCCGCAGCCTGATGCCAGCGGAGACGCGCGGCCGCGTGAACGCGCGATGTGTGTGGGACATTCAGTTTCGCGACTGACGCACAAGACAGGTCCGTACTTCAGCCGGTGAGTTTATCCTTTTAAAACTGCGATGTTAAATGATAAAGTCTTTTATCTCCATGCGACTTCATGTAGAGTCCTAAATGTAGAGTGGCTAGAGATGTCCAGTTGTGGCGTGTGTGCGAGACGATGAGCTGTTTATAAATACGCACACACACACACCAGCTGCATCTTTCTTTATATTTCTCACTCGCTCTCCAAATGTGTTGCGCTGTAGCTTATATGATATCTACTCATTTTCTGGGGCATAAATGTATTAAAGCTACTCTCCGGTCAAGTAGTGACTTCTATCTTGTGTATATGTCAGCTGACTGAAAGTGAGAAAGTACTCTAGTGGACCATGCAGTGGTTTTAAGAGGAAACAGGGACACACAAGGTTTTGAAAACACAGTATGATGGAGAAATAGTGGCCACCCATCCATACTCTGTCATCACTTTTATCCCTTATGGGCAGACCTTAATGCTAAGCCAGAAAGAATTGAAAGCTTTTATGCATAATCTAACATGTACATCTTGTTGTTATGCACAGTAGTACCACTACATCATATCTAGGCTTTTAGAGTGTTATTAGTTTTTAGATATTGGTACATTTGTGTGTTATTGCAAGCAAACCAGAGCTCTTTTTCATCCAAAGGGATTGACATGTGCAGTGATTAACAATCTCCTTATCCACTCCCCCAGGCCAGGCTTATTTACATGAGCTCAACGTCCAATCACTTTAACTGAGAGGAAGGATTTCAAACGCCCATCCGTCTGTTGCCTGTGCATCCTTCTATAGGATGACTGTTATTACGATTAGTACTTATTTATTACAGTTTTCTTCTTCTTATAATTTCTCACTGCTAAAATAGATCTGGCAGACATGAAACCTGGTGGACAGGTAGTACTTCCTCCTGCTACTCAGACAAGTGAGACAAGCTTGAGACAAGATTAAGTGCAGCGCTATAGTGCAGTATAGTGGGTTTGATGCTTAGATGCTCTACCGAAGGTTCCCAGAGTGTCTAATATCTTTTATACACTTTTCTGGCTGCAACCTTCACAGTCTTGTAGGTTGCAGTTTGATTGGCAGTCCACGCTTCTGTGTACAGTATATGCACTTCCATGCCCGGTTTCCAGTGGCAAAACACCACAACACAACAATGAGCTGTTTAAAGCAATACAATATATATAAATATTATCATTGGACAAATCAATGTTATAATCATTGGACAAAATTTTTTTTACAGGGATTGGGACACAGTTGTGGGGAAAAGTTGTTCCCTGAACCCAAAGTGTCCCAAAACAAACTTTTGAACACCACAACACAATGAGCTGTTTAAAGTAATATAATATATATAATATAATCATTGGACAAATCAATGATATAATCATTGGACCCAAAAAAAGGTTTACAGGGATGGGCACACAGTTATGGGGAAAAGTTGTTCCCTGAAACCAAAGTGTCCCAACTGCCTGCCCGCCTCCACTGTGATTAGCTTGTGGAGAGGTGTGAATGAATGGTGGCAAGCTCTGACATCGTGTCTCACACTCTTTTCTCACTTAGCTATGACCAAAACTGCATTTCCTCTAGTGAGGTGGAAGCAAGAAATGGTGAAACTATTTTTCGGCCAAGTAGTGGAGACAAATGTTCATGTTTCATAACTGATTCTACGTTTTTCTACATGCACTGATCGATCAACATAGAAAATGAAACAATGTGTTTATCCCTGCTACTCGGTCATTAAAATAGATCAGTAAGTTGGTCAGTTGGAACTTCTTTTCTCAGCATAGTGGAGCTGTTTATATGGAATTAGTGCTTAGGGACTTAGGGTGTTTTCTCATAGAGCTCTTTCTAAATGAACCATACTCAGTCTTATTAAAGTGGATCTGAAAGGGAACAAGCTGCAAGTGCGCACTGTGCTCTTGGTGTTAACAAAGAAGTGGACTCAAAACGGGACTCAATGAGTTCTCAGACAAATTATTTACACACAACATCTGTAGAACTCAGAGCCCATGGAGAACAAGGATAATGTAATTCAAAATGGTTATTTTACATGATGCTGTCATTTCATTATGGATAACAAAATAGAGTGAGCAAAACAAAGAGTTGAAGTGAAATACCAGAAGCATCTGGAAAAAGGAAAGCATTGAGGAGAGGGATTTTGTTGCTGAACCATCAAAACCACCTAATGATTCATGCCTTGGACATGCTTGTGGTTAGCAAAGACAAAATACATGCATGCGCTACATATATTCCAAAAATAATATACAGTAACTATTTTTTTCCTATCAATGAGACATTCTTAAGTTCAGTAGTATGATTACCACAATGCCTGTAGTTGTGTTTTTTCACTGTTTCTATCTTTGAGGTGACAGAAAAATGTAGCTGCGTATGGACAGCAAGCTCCAAGTGATTTTTAGCCATAAAGGAAAACATGAAGTGGACTGGGACCACTTCCACAAAATGAACCACAAACGGTTTGCTTGTGGGCCATTTTAGAGGAGTCTGGAATGCAAAAATGGAGCAAGTGTGAAAACATGCTTAGATTAACTTGTAACTTAACAATTAGCTGCATTATAAAATTAGGTTGTCTATTCAAGTTTAAATCATAATAGGAGGCACGATAGAGCATGGTCATCCTCATCTCAGTCAAAGCAACACTGTTTTTATGAGTGGACGAAAATAAAGTTTGTGATATCACATATTATACCTCGTTACCTAAAGTCCTCCTACTGTCCTGAAAGGCTATAAAAGCTTGGAGTTTTCTCAAGTTTGTTTTGGACGATTCTCAGAAGCAGTTCTGAGTATAATGAGCCAGTATGATGAAACATTAAAATAACTGCTTCTCAGGAGCTGCTAGTCCAATTTTTGGACGTAAAAGAAAGTTCTACACATTTATACTTGATAGGACCTCCTTTGGCAGCTCCTTTTTTTTCTGTATGTTATTAGCTATTAACGATGAACATTTTGACATTGCACACTCTCTTATTTAAATGGATGGGAACCGCAGCTATTGACCTCAAGCACATGAATTTTTCAGTTTTAAACCACTCAAGTGTGACAAGGTGTTTATTCTGGGATATTATTTTGTTGGAAAATGAATCATGTTTCAAGTCCCAGGTGCCCTTGTGGATTGCAGCAGGATTTTCTCCATTCATTTTATGAGTTTTCCAGACTCTGAATTGTAAAGAATTGCTTTCTTTTTGGTAGGTTTTAGATCATAAAATTGTGCAATCTGTACCCAGTGTGGTTTTGTCAGATCAGCAGTGAAAACAATTCTCCCTATATTTACAAGGTGTTCAAAAAAAAAAATATATATATATATATATATATATATATATATATATATATATATATATATATATATGTATGTATACAGTTTTTGTGATTTTGCCTTTATACACCACCACAATGGATTTGAAATAAAACAATCAAGATGTGATCGAAGTGTAGACTTTCAGCTTTATTTTAAGAGGTTCCACAAAAATATGGCATTTACCATTTAGGAATTACAGCCATTTTAAGCAATGTACTTCCATTTTCAGGGTCTCAAAGGTATTTGGACAATTGACTGACAAGAAGTTAATTGACCAGGTGCAGTCCATTCTCTTGTTACTTCAAGACAAATGAAGCAGATAAAAGGTCTGGAGTTGATATCAGGTATTGATTTGGCATTTTGCAGCTGTTCGACTGGAGCTACCAATATGAAGTCCAAGGAGATCTCAATGCAAGTGAAGGAGGCCATCATTAGGCTGAAAAAATTCTACTGTGATAAACTCAAAAAAGTGCAGTCCATACAAAACATACAAAACTGATTTGTAGTGACCTCATAGCAAACTCAACACTAACTCTGAATGGTGAGTGAAAATGTGCCATTTCTGGCGGCATATAAATCCCCTCATTTATTTCCCAAAGACAAAACTGTCTGATTATGGGATTTGCTCTCCCAACTCATTATACCCAATGGGCACAGCACATTTCTCTCTGTTCAATATGATTTCAAGAAACTACTGGTTTCTACTGGTTTCATTATATTAAATAATGAACCAGCCCAATCATTGCTCAGATTTGGAAAACCAATAGATTATGAAACATTTCAAGGAAGATGATTGATTGTATTACTATTAGGAATTGCTCTTTCTTTGTTGAGCATTCTATTAGCTAGCTATGTTTACAGAATAAGCCAACAAATAAGGTTTCCTTACTCCTATTGGTACGTACCTTCTGTTAATAAATCATAGTAAAAACTTCTTGCTGTCCTTAAAGTTAAATTTTTTCCACTCCTCTTCCTCCTCATAATCTGTGTAAGACTCTGTGTTAAAGTGATGTGACTGAGGGGCAGGAGTCAAATTTGGGAACTTATATGCCTAGGGTGGTGGGGGCCCCTGGGTTGGAGCTATTGTTGGAGCCCTATACATACATATACTATGACATGAATCTACAACTGCTCCAGCCAGAAAACAAGCAAGGGTGCTATAGCACAAAACAGTAGCTGCTATAATATCATGATGACATGGTATTAGCAGACTAATTAAGATATAATAGCAACTACTTAGCCACTCTTATAGATTAATTGTACATGATCATTTTCCTTATCAGTATCAACAATTAATCATTACAAGGTGTGCCGAAAGTCTCCACACAGAGGAGAAATTAACACTTTTTAGTAAAATGTATTCCATACTTAGTTTATATTATATTTTTTCAGATAGTTTTTTCAGAACATATTGAAATCATTCTCATGGCTGGATCGGGAAGCTGTTGCAAGGTTGCGATGGACTTTAACGGGAAACATGGCAAGCACATCACACATGACACTGTTCCCAAACTTATTAACAAATTCAAAAAGACTGGAAGTGTTGTGGACCAACCGAGAAGTGGACGTCCATGAACATCCACTGACGAATTTCAAGTAGTGATCTTCTTCTTCTTCTTCTTCTTCTTCTACCTTAAAATGAATCATGTAAACCAAACTAAAAGCCATAGAGATGAACTTGGTCAACAGGAAGTACTCTCTCCTGCTACTCAGGCAAGTGAGATAGACCCAATCAGCCCAATACACTAGAGCGCAAGTTTTTATGTTTCGGTCCATATCTCATGAATCATGAGTCCTACGAACAAAATTGTTTTTTTCCACTGATTCCTTTGGTTTCTCCCAAACACAAAAGCCTCAAGAACCATTTTAGCTCTGCCCACTTAGATTTTTTTTTTTGTTGCTAATTTGCATAATATGCAAAACCTACTTTTGCGAACTAGTAAAACTTGATAAGTTTGTTCACGTATGGACACTTTATGGTTCTATGTATCTTGGCAAGAGCTGGTCACCTCTTACTATTTGCAAGGAGTGCTTGGACCCCGCAGATCGCTGTTTGTGGCTATAGGGTTTAATCCTTTCCAACTGAAAAATTCAGTTAGTCAGTCTTCTCTGTGTGCAGTACTTGATTAGAGTGGCTTGCAGTAGCTCCAATGCACCAAGACCTTACTGAAATTAGGCTTATAGTAATATAAAGTTTTTACACTTTTCTTTTTTTGCCGCACTTCAGAACGTTTCAGCGACGCAGATAGACTTGGCGGTATTCGGAGAAAATGCCCTATGAACTCCAAATTAGCTGCTTCTCATTTTGATGTCACATACAAAACATGTCTTACAATAGTCTATATAGCCACACAACACATTCTAATATGGATTGTTAACAGACAGCAATGTGGCCCATCAAACAAAAGTTGCGATAAAGCTAGTCCAAATGAAATCCCAAAAATAAAATACAAAGGTAGGTCCTTACCTTTTAGAAGCTATTTCGTCAGAATCTATTTGTAGCAAAGTTCTTCAAAAGTCCAGCTCAGTGAAAGCCACCCTCTGAAGTTTTTTTTTTTGCGCTCCACTTTCATATTTTTTGTTATCATTACGACTGTTACATTATGACACTTAGCTAGCCAATATCAAAAGCCCACCTGACTGCACCCTCTCCCATTATTAAAACTTAAACCAATAAACACAAGCCAAATATGACTGATGTACAACTGAACACATCAAAGCACCTATTTTAACAAAGTATTGAACTAGAACCAGCAGCAGTATTTCTTTGAAAGTATTCCACTTGCTGGACTGAAAATGTAGTTACTCATAATTTTTCATTTGAGGGCCCTCTTTAGCACACTTTAGGTTAGTCCATGCATAAGTCCAGCCCTGCTCATATGTGTTAGGGTACTGGATATTCATGTATATTATGAAATTAACGTTGTTGTCGGTTTATAAATATTAATAAGCAATCGCTGCAAAAAAAAAAAAAAAACAGATTCTGAGATTGAGAGGCAGAGAAAGGCGCAATACGTTTATTTACAATACATTGACATGATTTTCAGAGTAATAATGAGTAGGGATGTTGATTAGTTGATCCTAATATGAGAATATCAGTAGTGTGTTATTGTTGTTTAATCAGACAGAATGTGAAAAATAAAATATTGTAGGACATAATACTGATGTGCTGCATGGGAACACACTGCTCCTTCTGCCATGTCCCTCTGCCCGGCTGTCTGTTTCTCTCTCCCTCTCTCTCTCTCTCTCACACACACACACACACACACACACACTGGCATTTGGTTTTTATAAAAAAAAAAAATCCTTTTGGCTGACAGGGAGACAGTGAGGGGGACACCAAAACAATTTCAGACAAAATACATCATCATAACCTATCATCCTAAAGTTTAATATCTGAACTGAAACCATAAATACTGAAAATACAGTAGTATTAAACATAATTTTCTTTGCTTGTGTTTATATATGAAGTTGGCTGCTCCAGTGTCCAGTTTTGCATGACAAAAGCAGCCCAGTGGTCAATAAAATTAACCTCAAAACCAGCCCAAACCAAAATGCAAATATCCTATACAATGCTTTATGTTCCACCTATTTTACATTTCAAATATAATTAACTATAATTAACTATAATTGCCAAATGCTCTGTAATGGACTATTTAAATTAATATTTATACATCACAACAAAGTAGTTAAACAAATCACAAGGAATTAGGACACACCGAATTGTGAATGATATACGTGGCTTATTTTTGTAACTAAAAAAAAAAAAAAACAGTACATTGAAGAGTGGCATGTAATGTCATGTAATAAATGGTGGGTGGACATTTTATGAAGCTGCCATAAGTTACATACAGTGACAATTGGTTTTCTTTCTTTCTTTCTTTCTACAGGTTATATAACAGATGGCCTGAGATCTTTCACATACCTCCAAAGCAACTCACAGTCTCTGAGTAAGAAAGAGCTATATGCTGCTGTGACACACTAAATAGTTCCTCTCCTGCCAGTAACTTAAAATGAGACATGATGATGCAGTTGCTTTCAGGCCTGTCATGGTATTGACAGAAAGTTCCACAGACAAAGATGATGTTTTGATTAAGGTGAAATGAACAAAATAGATCTGATAAGAGTGTTGATATTTTCAGTTAACCTGACAGTTTAAGCAGCAAGCATTACAAGCTTTTAAATGAACAAATGGTTCCCTGTGACAACAGTGTACCAAGAAAGAAGGAGACAAACAAGTGAACAAGCTTGAAGTTTCATGTGGGTACATCTCTACTAGTTAAAAACCATAATGTATAGTAGTTCACAGTCAGTCGGCCATGCTGAGGCTAGTCCACTGCATTCCCCCCATCTCCATTCTTCTCCTAGAATGGGCCACCGTCGGGTAAATGCTGGCAGAAGAGGTAGCGAGTGTGGAGGTGGCAGAAAGACCCTTTCTATGGAGAACATCCAGTCCCTTAATGCTGCCTATGCAGCCTCTGGCCCTGTCTACGTGAGTGATCATGAGGCTTTAGCCTCCACTGCCTACCCGAAAGGCACTATGACGTTGGGCCGCAACACAAGCCGTGGAAAGACTGCCATCATGGGCAGTAGCCCCAACATCAGCTCGTCCTTGGGGCATCTTCATTTAGATTCAGTAGCATATGGAGATCATGGAGCCATGCACCTCCTCCCACAGCACCAGTGGCCTTCTTCACCACTGTTGAGACAAGCTGTGCGAGGTGTGGCCAGAAGAGAAGGAAATCCCCTGATAGAGCACCTAAGGGAATTGCAAATGGATAACACCATGTTCCGGAGAGAGCTAGACATGAGAGACAGCACTCTTGGTTCTTCAGTCAACAGTATCAAAACCTTCTGGAGTCCTGAATTAAAGAAGAAACGAGGGATGAGAAAAGAGAGTGTGGCAAAGACATCCATGGGGAAGGAGCAGATGAGTGTAATGAAGGACAAGAACCAGGTAAGAATCCACAAGGCTGCATGCACATACTGTATAAAGTGAATTACTATTTATAGTTTTTTTTCCCAGGGTTTATGTGAACTTGATAATTTATTACAGAAATATGTTCTAATACAGTTGTCCTCAAATCCAGTCATGGAGACCCACAGCAAAAATGCATGATTCAGCTCATAAAGGGCTTAATAATTATCTGATGAGCTGGATCAGGTAGGCTGAGAGTACGAGAAACTCCACATGTTCTATGGGTCTCCAAGACTAGAACTTAGATCCACTGTTCTACTATAAAGACTTTGAATTTGCCCACACATACAAGGTATTCAGAAAGCATTCAGACCCCTTCACTTTTTTCTCATTTTATTAAATTACAGCCTCACTCTAAAATGGCTGTAATTCAGCTCTAATTGCTATAATTTCATTTTAAAATAGTCTATTATGAAAAAGCCTAAATAGGTTTTGTAAATGCTTAAAAAATAAATATTAAAAAAATCACATTTACTTATAATCAGACTCTTTGTTCTATGCTTTGTTGAAGCCTTTTGGTAGTGATTACAGCTTTCTGTCTTCTTGGTTATCATGTTATAAACTTACCTGGATTTGGGGATTGTTTCCTATTTCTATCTGCAGAACCTCTCAAACTCTGTCAGGATGGATGGGGGGCATCAATGTACCATTATTTGCTGGTCCCTCCTGAGATGTTCAATCAGGTTCAAGTCCATGCTCTGGCTGGGCATGTCCCAAAGCTACTCCAGCATTGTCTTGGCTGTATATTTCATGCCACTGTCATGCCCCATTGTTGTGCCCCATTCTGATTGGTCTAGAGCAGCTGTTGCTTAAAATCATCCCCACAACCATAATGCTTCCACCACCTTGCTTCACCTTTCTTCATGACCAGGTGATGAGCAGTGCCTGGTTTCTTTCAGATGTAGACTTGGTATTCAGGCCAAAGAGTTCAATCTTGGTTTCATCAGATCATAGAATCTTGTTTTTCATTGTCCGAAAGTCGATGACAGCAGGTTTAGGACAGCTCACATGGAGAGGACAACTTGTCATTGAGGAGTGGACTCTAGTTGGTGACTGTAGCCTAAAAGCCTGATTTGTGAAGTGCAGAGTGTTGATATTTTCTGGCAGGAGTTCATGGTGTAGAAACGTCTCAAGGACATTTGATGCAAATGACTTGTACTTTTTAAAAATGTATATTTAATACATTCACATGCTGTTTTCTTTATGAAACATTTTTTTGCAGATTAATGAGAAAAAATAATCATTTAGTGCGGAATGTAACAAAATAAGGAAAAAGTAAAGTTTGCATACTTTTTGAATGCACTCTATCAGATCATCCTTTTTTAGCATTCCAACGCATCAGTTAAAAAACACATCTGGACACAACAGGGTTACAGATAGCAGGTAGAATTCTGAGCTTGAGTTATTGTCTGTGCATTATTTCACTTGTTCTCCCCATGTCCACATGGTTTTCCTTCAGGTACTAGGTCACTGGATCTCAATTTGTGGTGATTCAGTTTAAGGACTGCATACTAGAAACACACATGATCCAAATGACCTATGTTTTTAAACTCATAAATCATAAAAAAAAAATCATAAAAACAACATTTTAAACTCTATGGGGCATTACATTCCCAGGACTAAAGTTAAGTCCACAATAAAAGTGTCAAAAAGTAGATGCACCATTTTGTAGAGTGCTTTTTACAGGTTAGCATTGCCAGAGAGCAGATGGCACACACACATTTCTGCTCTGAGCTTTAGCACTAGGTTTGATCCATGATGCTCCTAAACTCCAAGGAACCCTTATACTTCCATTCCACATTCATAACAGCTTAATCATTTTGCATTGTTTTTCATGTAGTTGCTGAATAATAAGCCTTAAGTTTTAGAAATGCAAAGGAGCACAAGAGGTTAACAAGTCTCAACTCTAAATGCTCTGAGTTAAATAGGCACTTTGTGCTTCTCTGATAGCAGCCTGTGCCAAGCTGCATGTTCTCTTTGTACGTTGCCATGGCAATTATGTCCTGAAGCCTGGTATTTTACTGGCATTCTTTTAGTGAAGAACTTTGAACTGTAATTGGTACATATCGTGCTACTGAGGTGTGGGTGGCTTGATGATTGCGTTTGTAATTTTGTCTTTCCTTCTGCAAACAACTGGCCATTTTCCTGTTGCATGAGGCAGCCATGATAGTTAAGGTTCTACCCTGCCACCCCCAGTACAGACCTAGGCATGCTCAAGATGTCACTGACTGTTTCAGTTTTATCCTTTGTTAGTTGTGTACTGATATTGTACAACGGATATAAAAAGTCTACACACTTCTGTTAAAATGACAGATTTTTGTAAAATAAAAGAATGACACTAAGATAAATCATGTCAGATCTTTTCCCACCTTTAATGTGAAATTGCAAAGTACACAAATAAAGTGAAAATCAATCCAAAAATTTTTTTTAGGGAAAAAAAAAACTTACAATAACCTAGTTGCATAAGTGTACACACCCCTAAACTAATACATTGTCGAAGCACTTTCTGATTTTATTACACCACTAGGCCATTCAAAAACATTGATCTTCTTTTGGTTAAGCCATTGCTTTGTTGATTTAGATGTATGCTTCGGGTCACTGTCATGCTGAAAGGTGAAATTCCTTTTCATATTCAGCTTACAAGCAGACACCTGAATATTTTACAGTAAAATTTACTGGTATTTGTAGCTCTTCATGATTCCCTCCACCTTGATAAAAGCCCCAGTTCTGACTGAAGAAAAGCAGCTTTGAAGCACGATGCTGCCATCACCATGCTTCACCATAGGTATGGAGTTCTTTTGGTGATGTTCTTTTTTGTGTGCCAAATATAACTTTTGGACTTATGGAATTATACCTTTTGGAATTGGTCTCATCAGACTATAACACATTTTGCTACATGGTTTGGGGTGATTTAGTTGGGTTTGGATGTTATGTGAAGAATATGAGAGATTGTTGTCACATGCAGAGAGTAATCAGTACTTGTCAGATATTCCTGCAGCTCCTTTAATGTTGCTGTAGGTCTCTTGGCAGCCTCCCTAGTAAGTTTTTGTCTTGTCTTTTTGTAAATTTTGTAAATTTTGGAGTGATTTTGTTTCATTCATGACAGCTGTATGATAGTTACTTTTGAACATGAGATTGAATGTGATTGGTTCATTCTGAACACAGCCACATGCCCAATTATAAAAGGGTGTGCACACTTATGCAACCAGGTTATTGTAACTTTTTTAGTTTATAGTAAACAAAAAAAAGGTATAATAAGAGAAAGATAAGAATTTTAGCTTTCATTTCCTAATATTTACACCTAAATGTGTTAAACAACTTAGAACATGGCTCCTTTGGTGGCAGACCACCCAATTTTTAGGTGAGCAAAAGTATAGGAAAAGATAGTCTTAAAGTAAATTAAAGTAAATAAAACTTCATATTTGGTTACATCTGACCCATTGATATCACCAAACTGTTGCATTCTTCCAGGCTTGTAACACAGCTTCTTTCAGTTGTTGTTTGTTTTGGGAGGGTTCTCCTTTCAGTCTCCTCTGTAAGAGGTGAAATGCATGCTCAAATGTGTTAAAGTCTGGTGATTGACTTGGCCAGTCTAAACCCTTCCACTTTTTCCCCTGATGAAGTCTTTTGTCGTGTTGGCAGTGTGTTTGGGTCATTGTCTTGGCTGCTTGATGCTTGCCTCCCTATTAGTTTGGATGCATTTCTCTGTAAATTGGCAGACAGAATGTTTCTGTAGACATCTGAGTTCATTCTGCTGCTACCATCATGAGTTACATAATCAATAAAGATTAATGAGCCCATTCCAGAAGCAGCCATGCAAGCCCAAGCCATGACACTACCTCCACCATGCTTGACTGATGATCTTGTATATTTTGGATCATGAGCAGATCCTTTCTTTCTCCACATTTTGGACTTTCCATCACTTTAGTGGAGGTTAATCTTGGTTCCAGAACTTTTGTGGCTCATCTCTGTATTTCTTTGCAATTTCCAACCTGGCTTTCCAAATCTTACTGCTGATGAATGGTTTGCATCTTGTGGTATGGCCCCTGTATTTGTGCTCTCAAAGTGTTCTTTGTGTGGTGGATTGTGATACCTTTGAACCACACCAGTGGTTTCTTTTTTTTTTCCAGGACATTCCATATTGTTGTAATGCTTGTGTAAAGGCTCTGATTGATTTTCCCTCTTTTCTCAGCTTCAGAATGGCTTGCTTTTCCCATAGATAGCTCTAAGGTTTTCAGTTTGCTTGGTTTATCCTTTTTAACAACAAAGTCTTCACAGGCGAAACCCAGGGCTCAAATGAAGAATAGACATTCAGAGCTATTAATTGTTTAAACAATCAATCTAACAGGGCCCACCTGGGCAACAAGAAAAACCTGTCAGTCACATGTTCCAATATTTTTGATAACCTGAAAAATGGGTGGGTTCAAATAAAAGGTGCCATGTTCAAAGTTGTTTAACACATCCAGATGTAAATATTAGGCAGTGAAAGCTGAAATTCTTATATATCGTCTTATATTTATCTTTTCAACCCCAAATGTGTTCAGTGTATAGCAAAAACAAAAGAATTGACCTTGCCATTTGAATACATTCAGAGGGGACTGCATGTACACAAGGAGGTGTAAGGCTGTGCCTGTGCCTTTATTTTGAATTTGTCTGGTTGGAATTAAACAAATCAGGGCTTAAAATGCAGGTGAGACATACTGGTTCCAAAAAGTGTACAGAATACTGTCACCTTGTGTTATTTATAAGCACTTGATAATTTTCTCATGCTATGACAGATAAATATCAGTTTTATTGTATTGCAGTTAGTGACCTGTTATTTAATAAAGCCTATAATAGTTCTGTAGTAGTAGCTGATTGAAATGCTACAAAAATATTTTTTAAATAATATTTTTGGTATTTAACATGCTGTATTTAAAAAAATAATCCAACTAATCCATTAAAAAAGAAAAAAAAATTATGATAGATTAATCAATTATCAAAATAATCATTAGTTGTAGCCCTACATTTCACAGGACACATAAATGAGGATGTCAAAGTGTCTGATTGCATGTGGGAGGGTATTGCTAGACATTTTGGAGCTGTTACTCTTACTTCAGGTTTCATTTAAGTAGCCAGTTAAAGGGCTTCTGTCTGCTTTGCTGTGACTCATCGTTTAGTCATTCAGCCAGGCTGTCTGCTGACAAAACACTGATTTAAATTGAATCCTTGTATACAGATCCTCCTTTCACATTTTATTTCTCTTGGGAGTGCACTGGCAGTTATTTACATGAGTTTGTTTATGATTCTTAACAGCTGTGAATAAGGAATAGCGTTTTGAAAATCTTTGGAGAGAAAGGCTTACTCTCTAAGTAGGAATGATAATCTGTAGGTTTATTGTGATAGTCAAAGAATTTTCTGATTTACCCAACAAATTTAAGCTATTACCAGGGCATGCAGTCCCTAGTGTATACTGTAATGCTGGATGAAATTTGAAAGAAATAAAAATACATACACAATATTGCCAAAAGTTTTTGGACACCTGACCATCATACTCATATGTGGTTCTTCCCCAAACTTGCCACAAAGGTTGAAGCACACAGTTGTACAGAATGTCTTTGTATGCTGTAGCATTACAAATTTCCCTTCACTGGAACTGAAATCTGTTCCAACATGACAATGCCCCTGTGCACAAATGAGATCCATGAAGACATGGTTTGCCAAGGTTGGTGTGGAAGACCTGGACAGAGCCCTGACCTCAATCCCACTAAACATCATTGGGATGAACTGGAATGGCGACTGCACCCCAGGCCACCACAGACCTGACATCAGTGCCCAACCTCACTAATGCTCTAGTCCCTGAATGGGCACAAATCCCCATAGCCAGGCTCCAAAATCTAGTGGAAAGCCTTTCCAGAAGAGTGGAGGCTGTTAGAGCAGCAAAAGGGAGACTAATATGAATGTTATGGTCAGGTGTCCACAAACATTTGGCCATATAGTGTAGTAAATTTCTCCAAGTATGATTGTGGCATGGCACAATATATGGCCTATATATAAGACAGATCTGCCTTATAGCAGAACATCCTAGGAGTGGAATGCAATGCTATTCTCCGTATCTGTATTTGGATTTAAGTGGGCATTGCCTAAACTGGAAGTGTTTTTTTTCTTTCTGACTTAGAAGTGTGTGTGGGTCTGTTTTGTTTTTTAATTCAATTTTGTTTGTACCTGCCTGCAACATTTTCTAAAGCCTAAACTACCTCAACCCTGACCATGTAGTTACTAAGGATGAATGAATGAATGAAAGCTATAAATACATGATTCAGGAATAAGTAATAAATGCAATCTTTCTTTGACCTTTGAGCTTCATAATCATGGCTGCTCGCCCACATCAAAGTGAAAAAAAAAAAAAACCTGCAGCAAATTTGGGAAGATAGAAATAGAGAGAGAGTATCCAAAGATCATATGTGCAAGCTTACACAAACAGACACACAGTCTGGTTTTGAGGTGTGGAGAAGTGAAGCCTGGGTGTATTGGCCCATAGTGACTAACAGTGAGTCCACATCATTTATGAGAATTTTAATTTCAATATTCCTCCACTGAATTTATTAACAGCTTCAAAATGTGACAAACGAAGGCAATACATCCCAGATGTGAAGCTGGGCTCTTTTTGAACATACAGATCTGAGTCTTCCCTGTGCAGGAACAGTCAATCCATTACAAAAAGCACTTTCTCCTTCCTCTCCATCCATCTTACTCAGCTTTGAGGTGAGTCAAAGTTCTGAAAATGTTTGGAAGCAAGACAGAATTATGAATGGTGTATTTGGAGCCTGATGACTCTTTCACAAGATTAGGTGGCTTTTTGAAAGGTGATCACATTTGAAACAAGACTATCACAATAAACTTTGAACGGAAACCCACAATTGAAGAGGAAATCTAGAAATGGAGATTGCTGTGGTTTGGACATGGATGTACCATAATGATTGTTGGAGGCAAAGTGCAGAGATCAGAACAAAAAAAGGCTGTCGACCTGGGGGATTGAAGAAACCATGAATGCCACCCTTAATTGCTAGAGTAATTACTATAATAATAGAATAACAAGATCCTTAACCCACAACTCAGCACAGCTCAGCTCAGTTGGAAGTCACTTTGGATAAAAGTATCTGCCAAATGAGTAAATGTAATAGATATATGGTACTGTTCAAAAGTTTGGAATCACTCATGCATTTGTTTATCTAATAGGTTGCAACATGAATAGAAAATTCATTGACAAGGTTAGAGATAAGGATTTCTGCTTGAAATGACAATTTAGTACTTCAAAATTTGCTTTCATCAAGGAATCCTCCATTTGCAGCAATTACGGCCTTGCAGGATTTTGCCATTCTAGCTGTCAGTTTGTTGAGGTAATCTGCATCAATTTCATCATCATGCTTCCTGAAGCACATCCCACAAACTTCCCACTTAACCAGCACCAAAGCTCCCCCAGATCATCACATTTTCTCCCTCCACCATGCTTGACAGATGGTGTCAGGCGCTTCTCCAGCATCTTTTCATTTGTTCTGTGCCTTACAAATGTTCTTCTCTGTGATTCAAACACCTCAATCATAAATTTGTCTGTCCATATGTCTGACCTATCTTTTTGCCAATGTCCGTGTTCCTTTGCCCATTTTAATCTTTTCCATTTATTGGCCAATCACAGATACAGCTTTTTCTTTGAAACTAAAATAATAAAGCTGCTTGAGGACCTATGAGGCATCTGTTTCTCAAACTAGAGACTCTGATATATGTATTATATCATACCCTTAGTAGAATGTTAATGTCAGGTATATTATGATCACTTCCGTTTTGTGCTCCACCTCCTTGTGTACATGCAGTCCCCTCCGAATGTATTTGAATGGCAAGGTCAATTCTTTTGTTCTTCTACACACTGAACACATTTGGGTTTGAAAAGATAAATATAAGATGATATGTAGCTGCCCTTTGACATCCATAAACGGGACACAGAGAGTTTCTGACGGGTGCTTCTTTCTTTATTTCGCTTGTGAAGTGCGCCATTAAGCTTTAGTTTGCGTAGCACCGTGAAACTACACAAAGAAACAACAAAACCAATAAATACAACTCATATACAGAAAAATACGATAAATAAAGTTCACATTTACAGAGAAACAGATGAACAATAAGTGATGAAATGAATAAAGACAGTTTGAAACAACTAATTAACAAGCAGAGCTCACGATTAGCATATACATACAAACGAGCTCATATGACTTTGAAACTAACTACAAAACATAACATACGTCAACTTCACATACCTCGCTCTGCTTTACCAAAGGGTACTAGGTTTAAATTGAGCAGAATCAAGGCACCGTTCACCATAAAACTCAATTTTATCTTCATGCACTGTGGAGGAACATGAATCTTCGCTCTTCTCTCTGCTGATCTGACTACTTTGCGTTACCCCTGAATCAACAGAACAAACTGAAAATGAATCAGAACATGATTTTGAACCTTAATATGACCACCTTTCAGTTTCATGAATGTATGTAATGACTAGAAAGCATTTCATAAATAATTACTTGGTCTGATGTGAGGGTATCACCCAAGCCATTAACAGTCACTCTTCTTCAAGCAGCACCACCAATTTCTGGATGGGCCTTTCAGTGATTGTGGGCTTGGAGGGTTGATCATGTTTGCTAGCGAGTTTTCGTTCTCCTACTTGTACCTTCACTCGCCTAACAAATCCATCACTCTCTTTGACAGTTTCAACCACTCTGCCTAACTGCCATTGACTTCTTGGGAGCATATCCTCTTTGATGATTACGACATCATTTTCTCTGAGGTTTTGGTGAGGAGTATGCCACTTTTGGCGTGTTGAAATGTTAAGAAGATACTCCTTCTTCCAACGACTCCAAAACTGCTCGACCAAGTATTGGACTCTACGCCATTGTTTCGTAGCGTACATGTCTTCTTTGACAAATTTTCCTGGAGGTGGAAGTGCAACATCAGACTTCATCAGTATTAAATGGTTTGGGGTTAGAGGTTTGAATGAATTTGGATCATTAATGCCATCTACCGTTAGTGGACGACTATTAACTTTAGCCATTGCTTCATAGAACAGCGTTCTAAGTGAAGCATCGTCAAGCCTGCCTGGGCACTGAGCAAGTGTGGCATTGAGTACATTTCGCACAGTTCATATTTGACGCTCCCAGATGCCTCCAGCGTGGCTTGCAGAAGGAGCATTAAAGACAAACTCGCATTCTTTCTCGGAGAGAAAGACTTCCAGAGCTTTGGTGTCAACTTGTTTCAGTGATTCTTTGAATTCATTCCTGGCTCCGACAAAGTTGGTACTGTGGTCACACTGAAGTTTGCGAACTGCTCCTCTAAGGCTGATAAAGCACCTCAAGGCATTGATGAAGGCATCCGTAGACAAATCTTCAATCATCTCAATATGAACTGCGTGAGATGATAGACAAGTGAATATTAGGCCTTATCTCTTGTACTCCTTGCGAGCTCTCTTTATGACAAATGGCCCAAAACAGTCCATGCCACAGAATGTGAAGGGAGCGGATACTTCAACACGCTCTTTGGGAAGTTCTGCCATTCGGTGTTCTTCTGTCGGTCGTCTAAGTTTTCGACATTGCACACACTTGTGTATCAGCTTGGCGACTGACTTGCTGCCTCCAATGATCCAAAATCCATTCGTTCTAAGCTCCATTTGAGTTTGATTTTCACCCTGATCACAAACCTTGACATGGTAATGTGACAGAATTAGCCTGGTGATGTAACTATCTTTTGGGAGAATCACAGGAGGTTTCAGTTCTTGACTGAGTGATGACTTTCTCAGTCTTCCACCTACACGAAGAAGACCTTTGTCCAAAACGGGATCTAGGTGGTACAATGCACTAGCACTTGGAAGAGTGTTCCCCTTCTCGATCATTCTTATTTCTTTGGAGAACGTTTCCTGCTGGACAAGCTTGATCACCACTTCAGCAGCCCTCTGACGCTCCTCAACAGTCACATGATCATTGGGGTATTTCTGTTTTGATCCTAGTCTTTTTATCCTTGCAACAACCTTTAGAAGCATTGACCAAGAAGAAAATCGACTGAAACGACTGACAATGTCCGTACTGTCACTGACTGTGGTCACAAATGTTTGAACTGATTTAACTTCAGGGTCACCAACAAGCAGGTTGACAGAGGTGTACGGTGTTAGACTTACTTCTTGTTCCCACAGAAATTTGGGTCCTAATAACCAGATCGATGAAGGGATGTCAGAGGCATGAAGCCCTCTGAAGGCGTGATCATCTGGGTTTTCTGTTGTATTAACGTAATACCACTGACTCGGATCCGTAATGTCCCTTATCAGCTGCACACAGTTAGCAACAAATACATGAAACCTTCGTGCTTCGTTGTTAATATACGCCAGAACAACCTGTGAATCAGTCCAGAAGAATTCTTGGTCAATCTTCATTTCAAGCTCTGTTTTCAGCATGACACTCATTTTTGCAGATAAGACAGCTGCAGCAAGTTCCAGTCTTGGTATGCTTGTGATTTTTGTAAGTGCAACTCTGGCCTTTGCCATCACCAAACTGCAATGTACTTTACTCTTGTCATTTTTGAAACGGAGATAAGAGCAAGCTCCATATCCAGAATTACTTGCGTCGGAGAAGCGTTGCAGCTCCGTTCTGATGATTTCATTGAAAGCATTTGGGTGATAACATCTTGGTATGGCGACTTCCTTAAGCTTCTGAAGATTTCCAATCCTCCCACCATGAACATAATTCAACTGGAAGCTGATCGTCCCATCCTATGCCTCTTCGGCACAGTTCTTGCAGGATACACTTTCTCTGTAGAATGAATGGTGCAACAAATCCGAGTGGGTCATACAGGGAGGCGATGACAGACAAGATACCACGGCGAGTTGATGGCTGATCTTTAAAGTTGATGTTGAAGCTGAAAGTGTCATCTTTTGTTGACCACTGAATACCAAGTACACGTCCTGTCGGTGCTACTTCAAGGTTTAAGTCGAGGGGCTTAGATGTGATACCCCTTTCTGATGGGTCTATGCAGCAGAGAACATCTTCCTCATTTGAGTTGAATTTATGAAGCCATAAGCCTCCGCGTTTACACAGCGCTCGAGCATCAACGATCAGTTCTTTGGCTTCATCGACTGAACGAATACTGGTTAACCCATTGTCTACATAGAAGTTCTTTTCAACAAACTCTGATGCTGATGGGTGATTGGCTTTGTGCTGCTGCGCCAGGTACTTCAGACCGAAATTTGCACACCCAGGAGACGATGTAGCGCCGAAGAGATGGACTGCCACACGACAGTCTTGAGGCTCTTTCTCCTAGTCTCCACCCTCCCACCATAGAAACCTTAGATAATTGCATTCGTCTGGAGGGACGAGGAACTGGTGAAACATCTTTTCTATGCGCAGGTGACTGCGACTAGTTCCTTTCTGAAGCGGAAGAGTACTCCCACTAATGAGTTAATTAGGTCAGGCCCAGTCAGAAGAGTGTCATTTAGAGATATACCGCAAAAATTAGCTGAACAATCGAACACGACCCTCAGCTTATCTGGTTTCTGAGGGTGGTACACCCCATGGTGTGGAATGTACCATACAGTCTCTCCTTCGGGTATAACTGGGGCTGGTTCAGCATCACCTTTGTTAATGATCTCCTCCATGAAGGCCTTGTAGTGATCGGAATATTGCTTGTTAGACTTGAGCCTTTTCTTCAAATGCTGCAAGCGGGCAGCTGCTAGCCTTTTGTTATTTGGCAGTGAGGGTCGGCCGATACACTTGAAAGGGAGAGGAAGTTCATAATGTCCATTATCCTTCTGTTTGATATTGGCACTGAGATGCTGTATGAAACGAACATCCTCTTGAGACACACTTTTATCCTCATAACCTTTCTCGTTGAAATCTGACTCTAGAATTCTCAAGACATCGTTGGGTGATGGGACAGGTATTTCTTTAACTGCAACTCTATGGACGAAGCTCTGATTTCCCTGTCTGTCTAGGTGTGGATTGGAGAGGCCTATAATACTCCAGCCAAGCTCAGTTCTTTGCGCAAATGTTTCATTTTCACCACCTATTATGACTTCGAGGGGAGCTAGAGCTGATGGGCAGTCATATCTGATTAACAGTCTGACTTCACAGTTCTGAAGTGTTGGCAATTGATTGGCCAGATGTTTGAGGTGAGGCCACTGCAGTGCCGTCCTCTTGGTTGGGATATAGGACTTGTCAACAGGAATGAAGTCTCTAGTATATGCTTGCTGTAGTTGAATAGAGTTTGCTGCTTGAAGTCCTCAAACTTGCAGACCACGAACCCTTTTACTTGCAGTGATGGTGTCAACAGCTGTCATGGTGCTGAGTCTAAGTTGCACAGGTTGAGTGATCGCATTTAAGTCATCAAGAAGATCTTCCAAAATGAACGTTGAGTCGCTCTGCGTGTCCAGTAGAGCATAAGTGAGTACTTCTCTTTGTGGATCTTCCACTGTAGAAATGAGGACTGGCACGATACTGGAAGTAGCAGAAGAACTTTGTGTGAGTGCATGGGCCATGACTTTGTGAACTTCCTGACTTGCTTGAACCTCTATGGAAGTTTTCTTTAATGCTTTCGGAGGCACTTTATCTCTTTCTTCGTGCAAGCAGCTAGGGTGATTGCGGCCACATGTTCCACATTTATGCCGTCTTTTGCAATCTTTAACGATATGCCCTTTCCTGAGACACCCGAAGCAGAGGTGATTTTCTTGAATGAAGGTCTTCTTGTCTTCAATGGTTCTTTCTGCAAATGTAGGACATTGGGCAATGCTGTGTTTTTCATCTTTACAGACGAAGCATGATACCTCTGACTTAGAGCTGGATGTTTCGAAGCCTTTTAGAGCTGAAATCTTTCACATCAGCCTTTGTACTGAGAGCCTTAGCTCGCTTGGGAAACCTTTCATCTGAATTTTTCAGATTCATGAAGAGTGGGGAAGTGATGGGGTTACATGCTATTCTGGTTTCCTTTTGCATGAACTCTGTAAAGCATTTGAAACTTGGATAGTCCCCTGATGCGTCTAGCTCTTCCACCACAATTCGATTCCACTTGCACACAATCCATTCAGGAAGTTTCTTTAGTAGCTTGTGGTTTTCTTCACAGTCATTTAGAATGGCTAGTCCTTTAACATGAGGAATCGCCTCGACACATCCTTGCAAGAAATCTGTGAAGTCTCGTAGGACAAGAGGGTCATTTACCCCAATTTTGGGCCATCTCATCAGCTTGTCTCGAAAAGCCTTTTGCAGTATGAATGGATTCCCATACCTATCTTGCAAGACCTTCCAGGCACCTTGGTATGCGTCCTCTGAATTTCTGTAGAAATATCCCTCCACTGCTTTGCGAGCTTCTCCAATGAGGTAATTCTTAAGATAGAACATCTTCTCACCAGGTGGGAGGGGCTTTCGATCAATAAGGGCCATGAAGGACATCTTCCAGTCTATGAATTTCAAGGGGTCGCCAGCAAAGATAGTGGGTTCAGGAACAGGCAGTCAATGTGTGCTTAATGAGTCTGCTATTGCTTGAGCTAGAGCAACATTATCCTGAGATGGCTGGGCTTCATGCTCTTCACAGAATGCTTGCTGAGGCAAGAACAATTCAGCTTCTGGATTTAGTCGAAATGTGGGTTCTGTCTTTTGACAGCCAATGTGAATGCTAGAGTCTATTTCTTCATCACCGCATTGAATGATTCCTTCAAGATCGTTATACACTTTGACACGAGCTGCTGCTACTTTTACTTCTTTGTCTACTTGCAACTGATATAACCATTTTCTTCCCTCTTCTAGCCTTAGCTGCATTTCGATCTCCCTTTGCTTTATTTCTGCAAGCATTTTAGCTTCACAAAGCTTCCAATCACTCTCCATTTTATTAAGCTTCACTTGTTGATCGTGGATTTCTTGCATAGCTTTAGGTTGCTCTTGTTTGGCTGCAAGTTCTGCCTCTGCATCAGCTCGTTTACTTGAGATCTTGGAAGAGGTCTTTGATTGATGCTCAAATTTCACTCAAAATAATGTATTTCAGCTTTTAAACTATGAAATAGATGTGTTGCATAGCATGAATTATTTCCTTCAACTTAAAGGCCTTTGTAATTTTAACTTTTCAATTCAAATGTCCATGAAATATTCTCTTTTCCTTTTGAGCATTTCAACTTACAAAGTTCAGGGTGACTGGATGCAGCTTACGTAGGAATATGATCTTCTTAAACTCTCTTGTCACTCAAAGTCTCACTCTGCATCTGCAACGTAGAACGACAGTACACCGCCACCTTCCGCTACGATGACGTCACGACCCCCAGCTGCTTGCCCGCGAAGAAATGGCCGTGCTGTAGCGTTGCGTTCCCGCGAAAAAGATGGCAGCGATGTAATAGATGCATGGTTCCTTTAAGTGACGAGTTTCACTGTAGCTGCCCTTTGGCATCCATAAACGGGACACAGAGAGTTTCTGACGGGTGCTTCTTTCTTTATTTCGCTCGTGAAGAGCGCCATTAAGCTTTAGTTTGCGTAG